>OY293410.1:4277510-4877510 GCA_958502065.1 Chrysolina americana
CGACGAAGATCTCCTCTGCTCTAGACGAAAATATGTCAAGCCTCTGTGTATTCATTGATTTGTCAAAAGCATTTGATACGGTAAGTCACACGCTACTCCTGCAGACTCTGGAAGACAATGGTATCAGAAATATCTGTCTAAAACTCTTCGAAAGCTACCCAACCAATAGATTTCAGTCTGTGAGAGTAGATAACGTACTCAGTGATAAAAAAAGAATCGAGTATGGAGTTCCACAAGGAACCATTCTAGGCCCGATTCTCTTCAATCTATATATTAATGGCATGTTTTCAATAAGGAGTCAGGGAGAAATTCTAGGATTTGCTGATGATACTGCGATCTTTTATAAGGCGAAAACCTGGCAGGACTTGAAGGTTACTGTAGAATCTGATTTCCCTTCAATAAAAAATTGGCTAGAGCACAAACTACTAACTGTCAATCTAGGAAAAACTCACTACCTACCGTTCAGTTGCAATCGTTCCAATACTCCGTTCTTCAATAGTCTTTCAGTTGAAACAATGGGACAGCAACAAATCATTCTTCACGAGGAGAACGTTAAATATCTTGGAGTAATTATAGACACTAACCTCAGATGGGATGCACACATCAATTATGTCTGTAATAAATTACGAACGATACTATATAAATTCAAATATCTGAGAAACATATTACCTTTTCCCCAATTGAAAGTGCTGTACCACGCTTTGGTGGAGAGTCACCTTCGGTATGGTATAAGCTGGGGAGGAACACTAAAGACACATCTTCGCCCTCTAGAGATCTTACAAAGAAGATTCCTCAAACTGATTATGTTTAAGGAGTTTAAATATCCATCAAATAGATTATTTTCTGAAGCAAGTGTGTTTGATATTCGCCAAATGTTTTACTACAATATAATTATAAAATATTGTAGTAAAAAAAAATTCGATTTGCCCAGTCATTCTCACCTAACTCGACAGAGACGTAACCACTTAGTCCCGCAAATGCATAGAGCTATTAGTCAGCGATCATATCACTATATAGCTCCAAAAATGTACAACACTGTTCCTCAACCACTACAAAAAATTAGTAACTTCAACACCGTTCAAAACTGGTCGCATTAGTTCTCCAAGTATCCTCTTTCTGTGAATATAACAACTATTGTGGTTTTGTGAGCATTTTGTGCTTGCTCTGTGATTGTTCCTGCAGTTTTGCCTTTTGCAATGATCACAAGATCATCAGCATATCACAAGATCATCAGCATATCCCAAGATATTAGTCATCTTAGCAGTTCGTCCATCAGGATAGCCCACAGAAGAGGAGATAGAACTCCTCCCTATTTTTCACCTTGGCTTTCATCCACCGACTTAGGAATGAGAAAGTACTTCTTTTCTTTCTGTGAAATTCAACTAGCCAGGATATTTGAGGCAGTAAAAAAATCTGCTCAAATTGTCCCAGAATTCCTTCATTCATGTAATATTCATCTGGTCTCCTGTAAACAAACATCATGTAGGCATATTAAATATGTATACCGCACACGTCTCCGTATTCTTATTATTCATTTTTTTCTATATTTATATGGTATCTGAAATATGTTAAACAGCCAAAGGCCGGTAGAGATCTAGAGGTCGCGTGATCGCCCACGAAGAATTGTGATCATTGAAAAAATTAATTAGACTTTCAAATTGAATTTGAATAGTTGAAAATGACAAATTGATTTTACGGGTAATTTCGAATGCCTATTCAAATCTAGATAAAAAGTGAAAGGCCGAGATACAAATTTGAGGTAATTTCCGTGGTAAATATGTTATATGCGGTAATCTTTGATAGCTTAATACAAGAATGTTCACGCAGTACATCTATCAGACGTCCTACCACCATTTTTAATAATTACATCACTGATCACCATCAAAATAGTGCTCGTGTGAAATGGGTCACTTTCCACACTAGTAATGTACCCTTTTTTTTCTAGACGATAACGGATGAATTAATAATATTTAAAAATATACCGGGAGTTCACGGAAGGTGGCTCGCTCCTATAACTCTTTTGTTTCCGGAGATAATGAACTGGAATTTGAACGAACTGTTCAATGCGTAAAACTGCATTTTTTGACAAGTAACTTAACTTCATGCTAACCGGAAGTGACATAAATTTTCGATTTTTAAATGGTTCACCTGATATATTTTCAGTTTTTTGTTTCCATATGACATTCATAGTACAACTATGTATCATTTGTTACTTTTGGTAACCATTTTTCTATTATTCTTTTTATTGATTTTTTATTCTACTATGGATACGTTCAACTAACTAATTCCAGCCCTAAAATGTGTGCAAAAAATAAAACTTCACTGTTTTTGGTCAAGATGTTTCACGTTTGTGAAGTTTGACTTTTTTTTAATGGCAACATGGTGGGTTCGAAAAATAGAGCATTTTAATACGATGAATTTCATTCTACATACCATAAGGTCTTGAACAAATTTCCGAAAAAATCTTTCCAAAAAATTACCTTATAACTTTTCAAAAATTAAGCATCTGTTGAAATCAAATAATTATATTGAAAATACCTATTTACTTATCTTTAGGGTTCCAGATGTTCAGAGTGACCGTCACTTTGTTTTTGACAAAGGCGAACTTTTCTTATTGTTGCTTCTACAACATTTCTCAACTGTCTTGGTGTAATTCTTTAAAAAGCTGCCCTTACTTTGTCCTCTAATTCATGTCGTGTGGCAGGTGGTACATCATAAACCTCGTTTTCAATAGATCCCTATAAAAAAATATTTTTGACGAAACGGCAAACGTCTCATCTCTACTTGAGGGAAAGACAGCAGCTGCAGGTAGAGGGGTGGAGAGATGTGCAAGTGATCATTCAGAGTGACAAAGAGGACGGTACCGTTCTCTCAGAGTAACGAGAAGGCATCAGAAGCAACCTGATGAGGTAGATACTGCGAACTATGAAAGATCCTGGAGAGAGACCCAGAGGACCGCAATTACACTTGTTTTATGGTGATTTTCAATAAGCTCCAGAACCAACCGTTTCAGGGGTATTTCTTGAATTAGTTTTGGGTGTTTGAACCTTCCAAGAGAACGAGTTTCCTTCACAAAACAAACTCTTAATCAATAGTTGTTAGAGGGTTTCCTCGATGGCTGGACTGCACCATAGCTTGCGTCACATTCAGGGCAGTGCCTTCGGTGGACGCTCGGTTGTCGGTAAGGGTAGGCTAGGAGTGCACCTTTCGAAGCTGAAGTGGGTGCTACTTTTCCAGAACCGTTCTCTGAACGTGGAGAGGGGAAGCACCTGAAAACTGTAGGAGTTGGGTGGTTCCTAACCTTCATTGTTAGCCGGGACACCTCCCAGGCTTTGGAGGAGCGTGTCATGATGCTCTATTGCGAGCTAGTTAGCCAATGATACGCAGAGTGTCACTGGGGATCAAGTCAGGCTTTCCCAAGTATAGAGGTGGTCCCACGGATAAGACCGGGAAAAGAGAAAGTGACCGCCAGTTACTGGTGGCAAGGTATCTAGACGGAGAGGAAGTATCAATGACGACAATCCTGGTGTCCAGATATCTCGACCAGATCCATGTGCCAGAGCTGGGAACCAGTAACGCTACAGTTGCCATCTTAGAAGTGGAAGTAAGAGAATTCAAGCATTTTGTGATGGCGGGAAGCGTGTGTCTAAAATGTATGCAACTAACAGTGCACTGAGTCCTAACGAAATATATCTGAACGAAGCTGCGCTAACATAAACCTTCAGTAACCTTACATAAGGTTTAGAATCTGTGGTCCAAATTATGATGTTATTAATTTAATTATTTCGCTATTATCAGCAATATCTGAGAAATGTATGTATTTGAATTCGATGGAAAAATAATTAATATGTTTTATAGAATGGTTAACGTAAAGAAAGTCTTCTAAATAACTTCTGGATAAGTTTAAGTTTCAGGAAATCCATTATTCGTCGACCTATGCAAAATAGAATCATGCTTCTAACTTCATGTTGTTTGCTCGTAGTCGTGTCCCCAGAACACACATTATGTCATATGTAAAATGTATTTGAGATTTTCATGAAAAAGTATCAATGTCTGCGTTGATTAAAATGTCTGATAAACTTATTTCATCTTTCGACATCTTCAGCAATGTTTTCAAATTCGAATGTGAATAAAATGAAACACTTGGCTGATCACCAATTTACTATTTCGTGCCTAAACTATGAGCGCCATCTAGCGTGGATGCACTTCCTTGCAGCATGAAGTTAGATATAAATGAATATTCAAATTTATTTCGTTTATAAATTATGTATAATCCTTTCAGAAAATTATTTTATCAAAATATCGTTTCTTCCATCCTTCATGTCCAATGCCCGCTACAGGCAATTCCTTAAATATTTACTTATTTCGTGTGAGAGCATAAAACAAAGAGAGCTGTTACGATACTTCTATTATCGCTCTTATGTCATCCGTACTTAAGGTCGAGAATGACGCATATCATTTCGCGCCAAATGATTTAGGACTCGGTGTAACGTTGGTTGCATATTTGTGACGTCATCACTAATGCAGTCCATTGCCAAAGCGCACAATACGATGTGGGGCAACACAGACGTCAATGCGTGCGGTGAAGCTCTGCATGTAGGTTTATCTAGCAACGAAAAACTGATTCTGATACATGGAAGATCCCACGATATATGTAGGTTTCATAAGTGCCTAGATGATGTTCGAAAGGGTGCAAAATATTGACGAATGTTAAAAAGTGAGTTCCGAGTGGGTATTTACCTTAAAGTCAGGTGGGAACGATGAATTATCTCACAATGACCCATTTTTTCGGTATATCAGAATAATACCTGTGCAGATCGATGTTACATGAATACCAGCGTGGTCATGACATAAAAAAATCAACCATTATAAGTTCCATTTTGGTAGACATAAAATAAATGTCATCTCATAATAGCTTAAAGATAACCAATGAGCCATAAGGAATGTATTGCTATAAAATGACACGTAACAAAATATTGAGAAACTCATTTACAAAACTATCTATAAATATCCCAAATCGATTTATTTCTAACCTCGTGAACTCGAGCCAATTCCACGACAGGATGAAATAATTATTCGATTTCTAATCAAATCATAATTGCGTTCGTTAATTCAAAGCTAGCAGTTGGAATTCTTCCCACCGAGCCGACCTACCTACCTATCGGTCGGCTCGTTCACGAAAAATCGCCCCGTCACTGCTAGCGGAGGAGAAACAACTAATATTCGAGAAACATTAATCTAGCTGGCATCAAACATTTCGATGGTTTGACACATCCGAGCCTCAAACAACACTTTTGCTGCTGACTCACACTCTAATGACGAACCGACACCGACAAAGAACAACTTCACACTCTTCTGAAGATCCACTGCATTGACGGAGATTATGTGGGGTCGTTGGGGGGGAATTTGTAAGGCCGCACATCATCAAACCGACTTTGGATATGTTCCTTATATCACCTTGGTTGTCTTGGTTGCTGAAAAAAAGGTTATTTACGGAACTTGGTTCCTGAAAAAGCGGTCGATTGTCTGTCACCAGAACAACCGACGATTTTTTTGGTTATTCTGGTTTGAATACTTTTAATTTTTTGAGTTTAAAAAATTTCGATTTGTTTTGTATGTTTTATGAATTCAATTTGAAGTGATTGAACAGATCGAAGAGTTTTTAATGATTTCCAGGCATTAGATAAAACAACGTTGGTCATTATCTATGATTTGAAACAATATATTGATATTAATATAATGAAACAATAAACAACACCAAAAATATAAAAGCCAGCTATCGTTAATTGAAACAATTAACAATTAAACATAACCAATAATTACACTGAAAGACTGAAGAGACAAACGACAGTGACAAATGTCCCGAAAATAAATTGCAACCACAAGTACCAGACAAAAACCACTGTCAAAACTTATGTCACCGGTCCGGTAAGCAGCGGTAACTTTTGTCTATTTACGGAACATATCCATAATAGGTAGAAAACATAAGAAGCACAAAATCATCAGATTCACTTGTAATTAGCAGTATATGTTTACCCAAAGTTTCATGCTGATTCTGAAAATACAATGATTTGGATATGCTCAGATACAATTTATGCCATGTCAAAAATTCTCTCGCTCCATCGAATTTTCGAAGAATTATATATTTATTTTTCGAAAAATCGCAAACCCCCTCAAAAGTTGAATTCGACAAAGGGGTAACCGAAAAAGGACAATTTTTTGACGAAAAATCGACATTTTCTAAATGAACTGTTTTAATTCAAATAACAAGTACATTTTCGGATTAAGAAGGAAATTTTCTATCGGTTCAAGTAATATTTAGTTCAGTCGACAGGTTGAAAAAAGTGGGGTTAGGTGGAAAAAGGTCGGAAGTTAATGAAACTTCAGGAGGTTCTTCAGGGATGGTTAATCAACATTTTCTCAAGTTTTGGACCTCGAGGACCCTGTGCGAAAAAAATTTATGCATGTTTGTATGTGAATTCGCTACCGAGATATGGCACGTCAAAAAAAAGGTCATGTTTCAAAATTTGCTAAGAAATGACAAAAATTGCAAAATTACAGTTCACTTCATCTGTTATACCCGAATTATGATGAAATGTTGTAGTGATTATGGTTCTTAGTTGAAGTCACCAACTTTGGACACCCCACTCCTCCTTCCCCCACCCAACCCCAATTCTCAAAAGCTAAATTTCTGATAAAAGCCAACCATACCTATTCACATCAGTTACTTTTCTCATCGTTTGCATTCAGCAGTTCCACAGGAGCTGTGTTCTAACATCTACTGTTTTCCAGCTTTTTACTGCTGTAGCTGATCACACACTCCCCTCGGCCCGACACTCTCTTGTCCTTGGGAGGAAAGACTTGACACCTGGTGGGCAAGCAGGGGTGGGGGTTATCTAAAGTTGGTGCACTGATAAGGGGCAAGAATCCGGGAACGTGTCTGCAGGTGGTCATTTCCAACCAAATGAAGGATATTCTCTGCTGGTTGATAACAAGAATTACTTACAATTGTGTCCTTACCTTTGAACAAATATCTGTCAGAAGAACACTTTTTGTCTTTGGTTACTCTTATGGATAATGGTCTCTTGGTCTCTTCGATGTAAGAATTTCCACATTCAAATACGACTTCGTAAATGCAGTGTTTGCAGTTTCCGTAAAGTTCTCGCAGTAGCGGCAACTATCTCTCTCTGACTTGCCATATTTTTGAAATGATGCCTTAGAGGGCAGTGCCCAGTGAGTAATCCCGTTACCAATTTCAAGTCTTTTTTTTCCAACTTGAGAAGCTGTTCAGCTTTCCCTGGCGTTAGGCTCACTAGCCTTTTCGCTTGTCTTTGTCCTGGCACTTCTTTCCAGTGAGATTTCATTTCATATAATTCCCAGAATCAAAACTCTTCTTTCAAGTGAGCTTTGGAGCTTCCTCAAAAGGGTTCTGGGCCGGGAAGTGGTGTGTTTGCTCCTTCTTTGGCAAGGCAGTCTGCTTCCCTATTGCCTTTGATGCCCCTGTGACCTGACACCTACATCAGGGTTAACTGATTGTTTGCTGTCAGTTATCTTAGGGTATGTTTACAGTTCCAAGTCAGTTTGGACTCTGCAGCAGATTGACAGGTGACAGATGACATGGACAGTGATGTCATGTGAAAGCTAGGTGCGCTCTGATTGGTTGATTGCTGAAGGGTGTGGAGCTAAAAGTGGAAGTAGTGGAGGGGTTAGTCTGAAGCGCCGCGATAGCCGTAGCTACACGCTAAATGTTGTCGTTTGAACTCACATAAAATTCAAATATCTTCTTTTAGACAATTTCGCTCAGAAGGAAACACTTTCGAGCACTTTCAAACCAAACGAAACTAGCCAACTTCTGGTGAAAAAATACGTGCTACGGAAAACTTTCGGTACCACCACTGCTCCGCACCGACAAAGCCGCCTTCCCCGCCGTCCCAGCTCAAGATCACGACTCGGGAATAATTTCTTGTCGGTGAAAAAATCCGAACGCTAAACGCTCCCAACACATGTCTAACGCCCGTTCACGTCAGGACTTTTTAAAATGGACATCTTATCGGAATGTGTTTATCAGGTAATTGGATCCGATAATTATTAATATCGGCACGCTGACCTTGCATCTGACAGGATGACGGCCTCTATTTTGATATCCATCTCGTTTCGATGTTGTTCGGATGTGCGACCCGGAGACGAATCGCACTATTGTGGCCGGTAATTGATTGAGAAAATCGGCGTGACTGCACGGAAATTTTTGTTGGCGATTTTGATATCGTACCCAGAATTACATTTTACATATACGGCAGAAGCACGTTGTGACAAGCTTAAAGTGCAAAGTAGACGTATCAAAACAAGGCTTTAAATTGAACAGTTCTTTAAGGCAGCGTAATGTTACGTTTTTTGTTCTGAAATAGGTGATGCATTTGGGCTGGATAGTAGTCGCTAAAAATTCAGTTTGACAACACTGTACTTCACTTGACACTTGAAAAATGTCTGTAAAGTTAGCAACGTCTTTTCGGGATACTTGATTTGGTCATAATCGAGAATACGGATGAAAGCCATCTAGAAATTTGGAAAATTTGGAAACGAAAGAAGCCATCTGGAAATTTCCACAGAATATGTAGAAATGCATCCACTTTCGAAAAACCAAAAGTGGATACTTGAAAAGTTGGTTTAGAAGCGGAAAATAAATAAAAACCAAGGAAATTCGGGATTTTTTTTGTTATTTCAATTATAAGTCAAGAACGAGGATTGGAGCTATCTGGAAATTTCTACAGAATATGGAAAAACGACTCCTCAAAAGTTCGTTTGGAAGCTGAAAATAAATAAAAACCAAGGAAATTCGGAATATGTGTTGTTATTCTAATTAGAAGTCGAGAACGAGGATAGGAGCATCTAGAAATTTTCTCAGAAATTGTAGAAATGAATACACTTCCAATGAATCAAAACTGGATACTTCAAAAGTTTGTTTGGAAGCGGAAAATTGATGAAATCCAGAAAAATTCGGAATTTATTGTGTTAATTTCATTTTAAGTCGAGAAAAACGAAAGAAGCCATCTAGAAATTTCCACAGAATGTGTATAAATGCATACACTTTCTAAAAACCAAAAGTGGATACTTGAAAGGTTGGTTTAGAAGCGGAAAATAAATAGAAACCAAGGAAATTCGGGATTTTTTTGGTTATTTCAATTATAAGTCAAGAACGAGGATTGGAGCCATCTGGAAATTTCTACAGAATATGTAGAAATGCATCCACTTTCGAAAAACCAAGAGTAGACACCTCAAAAGTTCGTTTGGAAGCTGAAAATAAATAAAAACCAAGGAAATTCGGAATATGTTTTGTTATTCCAATTAGAAGTCGAGAACGAGGATAGGAGCCATCCAGAAATTTTCTCAGAATGTGTAGAAATGCATACTATTCCAATAAATCAAAACTGGATACTTCAAAAGTTGGTTTGGAAGCGGAAAATAAATAAAAAACCAAGGAAATTCGTTTTTTTTTGTTATTTCAATTATAAGTCTAGAAAGAGGATATGAGCCATCTGGAAATTTCCACAGAATATGTAGAAATGCATCCACTTTTGAAAAACCAAAAAGAAACGGAAAATAAATGAAAACCAAGGAAATTCGGGGTATGTTTTGTTATTCCAATTAGAAATCGAGAACGAGGATAGGAGCCATCTAGAATTTTTCACGGAATGTGTGGAAATGCATACACTTTCTGAAACCCAAAAGTGGATACTTTAAAAGTTGGTTTAGAAACCGAAAATAAATAAAAACCAATTATTATTCCAATTATAAGTCGAGAACAAGGATAGTAGTCATCTGGAAATTCTCATAGAATGTGTAGAAATGCATACAATTCCAAAAGATGAGACGTTGATACTTCAAAAGTTGGCGTGGAAGCGGAAAATAAATAAAAAACGAGAATATTCGTGATTTGTTTCTTTAATTTCATTGTAAGTCGAGAATAAGGAGGAATACCATTTGGCAATTTTCACAAAATATGTAGAAATCACTTCCGAAAAATGAGACGAAGATACTTCTAAAGCTGGTGTGGAAGCGGAAAATAAATAAAAACCGAGAATATTCGTGATTTTTTTCGTTAATTTCATCACATGAAAAAAGTCATCTGTAAACTGTCACAGAATGTGTAGAAATGCATATACTTTCGAAAAATTAAACATGAATACGTCAAAAATTGGTGTTGAATCGGAAAATAAATAAAACTGAGGAAATTCGACATTCGTTTCGATAATTTTATTTCAAGTCGAGAACAAGAAGAAAGTCATTTGAAAATTTACACAGAATGTGTAGGTATACAAATACTTGTAGTTGATGAGAAGTGAAATTAGGAATACAAAAGTCGATACGGAAGACGACATTATCGAGAACAAGGAAAGAGTCATCAGGATTTTTCCACAGAATGTATAGAACTTGATTGAATTCAAAATTTTATTATGCTTTAAGCATCCTTCCTATTGAAATTATCCATATATTTAACGATTTTACATGATGAAACGAATAATTGACTCTAGCCTACAACGTCAGCAATTATGAAGAATGATTAGGACGTCTTTACAGTGTTGTCAAGTTTCTTCACTGTGGCTCGAGGTTTTGAGGAGGATGTAACGCTTCAGTTCAGAAACAAATATTCAACTATATTATAGTACAATTTTTCTGTCAATCATTCAAAAAGTGGACAACAGCCTTAAAAAACCTTCTGTTAAAAGGTTATCAAATCATGTTTATTCTACTAATGTGTTTCCACAAGCGAAGCCTCACCACAGTCCCATCATCAATCGATCTGAAATGAATTTACCCAACAAAAAGGCTGTCTTTCTCCAAGAAAAACGACATTTGACCACCAAACCCGCAAAAAGAAACAATTCCTACGACGAATCAACGAATTCCTCGGAAATGGAAACGAGAAAAAGCCGAGGATAATCAATTAATCCCTGTCTCCTCGGTCGCAGGATGATGAATCCTGCCGAAGGACGAGGACGAGATTGGAAAAGAAGGGTCTCTGCGGAATAGTCTCCTCATTTTGCGGCTCGGCGAAATGACATCCTCTTTTTAGCCGGCCTGATCCGCGATTTCAATTAAACTAGTAGGCCGGTCGGGGGACAGAATCTCGAACAATAATACGGCCCTCGTCGCTGCGCCTCCGCAAGCCGCCCCTAGCCACCGCGAATTATTACCGACGAACTGCCCCCCGTAATATAGGCTCGCGCTGTGATTGACAGCAGTCTCACCACTCGAAGTGAGGTCTCTACGTGATACTCCGGCCATACGTATTGGAATATAGTAATTCCAGGACCGGCTCGCGAGGTAAGGTAGGCCGAGGAAGATGTACATGTCGGGAAAAGATGAAGGAATACGTTTATTTAGGAAAACTTACTGTACATACAATAACAAATAAACTATTGAAGTACTACGTGAGAGTCTGATCGACATAATACTCCTAAAAGGAAAGATACAATTTCGATAAAAAGTAAGTGGTACTTTTGGTGTCTACTATAGATCAATATAAGGTAATATTGTTACGAACCTGGTAGTAGATAGAAAAATCATGAATCCTTCTGTTTGCCTTCTAGAAACCCATTAGAATGTACTAAAATCATTAAAGTTTATTCGAGAACTTAGTATGGAATGTTCTGTTGAAAGTTCTATAGCTTCTAGAAAAATGTTATCCTATAAATACGATCAGATTTGCCAAGTTTGGGAAGTTTTTGAGTTTTGTTCACTTTTTAACATTTGACTGTTGTAACGTTACCAAGTGAAGTTTGAAGTATTTATTTGAACTGCAAAGTGTCAAACAGTGTTGTCAGTTGTATTATTTGTTCTGTGACAATAAAGGCGAGTTTATAAGTAAGTGTACCACTTATTGAACCTGAAAAACGCAACATTTGGTGGCAGCGGTGGGATAAGTGGTACTGAAGAAAGAAGAGTGGAGCAGATTTACAGTATTTGATGGTGAATACTCGAGCACAGAATAACGACGAGATGGCGACGTCAGACATAATCCAGTTTCTGAAGGAACAAGAAGCTAAAAGAAAACAAGAGCAAGAGGGACAAGAACTCAAAAGGAAACAGGAACAAAAAGAGTTTTTCCAACAATTTGAAATGCGCAGAAAACAAGAACAAGATGAACAAGAAGCTAGAAGAAGACAAGAACAAAAGGACCAAGAAGCTAGAAGAAGACAAGAACAAGAGGAGCAAGAGGCGCGGTTAGTCCAACGGTTACAACAGCAGCATGTCGATCTCCTGCAACAGTTTAGTCACAGCCAACAGTGCTTCCAGAATGAAATCACCGAAATAGTCCAGGAAGTTAAAGGGGAGGTCCGGGAGGTCAGAGATGAAGTCCAGGAAGTCAGAGGAAGAGTCCAGGAGGTCGAAATTGAACTGTCCAAAATGAATGAACGGGTGGCACAAGAAGTAAACAAGAAATTCAATGAAGAAGTGGATAGGATCAAGGAGAGGATAGAAATAATACACCTTCCACACAAGCGGGCACCCTCTCTCCCACCAGGCAATTTTCACTGACATATCCAAGGCCTGCTCAAGCAAAAATTTTGAAGTCTCCAACATTTGATGGGCAATCTTCGTGATCTATGTATCGACGTCAATTTGAGGCGGCAGCAAAAGCAAACGGCTGGTCCGAGGAAGAAAAGGCCACTTCACTAGTCCTGTGTCTGAGAGGCCAAGCGTTAGAGATATTGCAGAATATCCCCGAGAATAAGCAGAAGGAGTATTCTAGAATCGTGGAAGCTTTAGAGATAAGATATGGGCAGCAGTATCTTAAACAAGTGTTCCAGAGTCAGCTAAAGAATCGATCCCAAAACCCAAACGAATCACTGCAGGAATATGGAGCAGATGTGGAGCGACTCATTAATTTGGCCTATTGCATCGCATGGGAGAGCCCAGATGGAGCAACCGTGGTGTACCAACTGGTGCTGCCAAAGGTTCATGTCAAAGATGTGCTTGAACAACTTCATAGTAGTCGTGCAGGTGGACTCTTCGGAGTCAAGAGGACCCTAGCTAGAGTTCGACACCGATTCTTTTGGGTGAATTGCCGTCGAGATGTTGAAGAATGGTGTAAGAGATGTGATCTATGTTCTTCAAAGAAGGGACCGAAAGCCAGCAGTCGAGGAAAAATGGCCCAGTATCTTTCTGGTGAACCATTCGAACAATATGTTAGTGGCCACGGCAAGTAATAGCCGTCCTCTACCCGCACAGGGAGTATTATTATTATTATTTTCCATGAGGAATGTACCAGTCAGGCCCTGTCTCCGGAGCTCCGACACAGCCGGAGGGCGCACTGGTATGTCATTAACCCCAGTAACCACTCCCCACGTCCATGGGGTGAGTGATTACTGGGTCCTAGAGTCATGTGCCCTGAGAAGACGAAGTGAACCAAGAATTTTCTGCTGCGTCATGGCAAGCCGGTATAATTTTGGAGTTTGAGAGCAGCGTATCCATCATTCCACCAAGGACCCCTATTATCAGAACCACCATCTTAACAGAATGGTTTGGGTAAAGCCTGCGGGGTTCAAAGAGTAGATCTCGATATTTAGTCAATTTTTCCTCCTCCTTTTGGAAGATGTTCGTTTCGCCAGGAGCCGAGAACTCTATGACGATAATCGTCCTACTTTGATGGTCGAGGAAGACTACATCAGACCTGAGAAAAGCAAATGTCAGGTTTCTGGGTTATCAGAAAGGACCTACGCTAAAATGGATAGTCTGAGAAAATAAGAAAATCTAAACAGAAGTACAGAAACTACTCGTAAGGACCAAGAGGATTGAAAAACAATCACAAAATTCCGTTTTTATCCTTTCACACTCCAAAGATATATCCGAGAAATTCAGAAAGAATCGGAAACAAGACAACAACATTGAGAGCTGCTTTCAATCCGTCAGTACATAATTCCTCACCAAGACAAAACCAAAGAATACAGCAGGATCTAGCAAAAACTGCATTCACGAGGTCCCATGTAAATGTGAAGATTCTTAAGATTCTTACTTGGCTAATAGTCAATATAGATTAGTTAACTATTGAACCAAATATGAGAAGAGTTGACTTGACTAGTTCATTTAGGAGGGCGCCAGGTTGCAAAAGATAAAACTGAAAGGAAAAGATAAATTACATTTTAATTTGTATCTACCTTGTGAGGGAAGGCAAAATGAATATGCAGAAACGATTAACAACTTTATTTCCTTGGAAAATTCTAACAAATAGATTGAAATCCTAGAAGACAAAGGATCCCGCACTTTCCTTATGTGAAGTGGCGACTGGAATTTTTTTATGAAACTTCAGTATGTTGCTGTACTTGATCTAATAACCAAAAGTGCCTATGGGTCCAACTCAATCCTATGACTGGTTTTCTAAATACAGGTTGTTGAAGCTAAAAAATGGCCAAACACACGTTCATTACTTGTTTCAGTAATAAAATGGTAACGAATGAATAAAAATATTCATATTTACGGGGTGATTCAAGAATGAACGACAGTAGTTTTTTGCAAAATTTCACTTTTTCTACTGTGACCTTAGGAAAGCATATCTTTGAAAGATGCCTCAATAGAGTATTTTGAGGAGAAAATATCGCATTATACACATTTTCGTTCAAGGTGTTTCATTGAGAGAGCCACAATATCGAATAATTTTTTTATAGAATAATTCAAAACCCTTTACTGAAATTTCTCGTTTGTTGGAAGCTTAGAGCCCTTGAGGGCACTTCGAACTTATTGCGTAGTTATCGGGTTGCATAGAGTATTGACCTCAGGCTCACGAAACCTCCTGCAGAATGCCTCAAACTGCGCTAAAGGTGGGGTATCTACGTTGAGTGTTTGCGGATACTCCTAGATGCTCTTCTTAGCCAATTTATTCTTCTAGATTATCCAGAACAAATGAAGGCTCATGTATTAAGCGAAAAGGTTTGTCGCCAACTTGATATCAGCTGTCGTCTTGTGTATGTGTCGCAGGATCATTATCATCATCATTATTTTACCAGCATATTAAGATCAACTTTCCATACAAAGTTACCAAAAGCAGAAAGTGACTGAATAATCAACAAACTCTTGAGCCAGACAAAAATTATCCAAGGTCCTTGTAGAGAAAGCAAAAAATTTGTACTGATCCAATAGTAATTGACACCCTCGTGCTGAGTCCGTCCCTGGTGTTCCGTGCAAACAGCCGAAATCTCTTATTACGGCACCAATATCAAACCCGGAATGCTTATTATTTGTGTTCTGCGGCTGTGACTTGTTTGGAGAGGCATTTTAAGTGCTTTAGTGGTAATGTTCACCCTCGCGTATTGCGTCAAAGGGTGCTTTTTAAGAGTCATAAAAATCATTCTTGGAATATTTGCTGACACGAAGAAATATTGGGGAATAGTTGGGAATACATCGGGAAGATCAGCCGAAGGATGTGTGAGATTTCAAATTAAATCGCTGTTTATGGTGGGCAAATATATTTCAGATTTCTCGAATTGTCCACATTGCTATTGATTATTCAATTCAGCAGAATAGTTTGTAATCACTCACTGAAACTTGTATATTCAGTCCAATAAAAAGCTATTATTTCGTGTCGTTAGCGATGCTTCGCTTACAAGCTCGCTGATTTCTCTGGAATACCGCAAAAAGTTTGGCAATCTGTAGGTATCTGTTTTATAGCTATTTCCACCCTTAAATTTTCCGTTCGGTAAGAGAAATTAAAAAACGGGTCAATTTTATTATCAAGGTGAAAACTTTCAATGAACAGTATACATTCTACGAATTATCGAAAATTGAATGCCGTTACAGAAACAGATAGGCTCTACGCTGCCCGTAGTGTCAGATATCTCCGACAAGTTGAAGGATGTTCGATACCTCTCTGCGTTAGATATTAAATTAGCATATTGACAAGTAATCTCAACTCATTGCTACTTTTTTCGTCCCAAATAGGGGGAGTTTCAGTTTTGTCGTATGCCTTTTGGTCTCCATAATAGCCCTGCCACCTGACGTTGCCTGTTAGGCAGAGTCCTGGATCCGGAGCTGGATACCAATATGGATGACACTGTCATTAAACTCTGACTTTTGAAAAGCATTTGACTATTTGTTCCGTCGATTACAGGAAGCTCATTTGACATCAGTTGAGAAGGTCCGCTGTTTCATTGCACTCCATACCGGAGTGGCCAGGAATCTAGCCTACTTTTTTGGTACTTTTGCTGTGAAAAGCTTCATTTTCATTTTTATTTATTCACTTCTCATATTAAGCATGCTATTAGTGACTATTGTTTTCTTGGCACGTTTCTTTGTGGATATAAACCTTCCCACAATCACCATATCGAATTTCCTCCACAAAACTTTCATTGAATTAGTATTGACATAATTATATCTTAACTGAATTTGAACACCTCTAACGTTATTTCTAATCAAAACTAGTGTTTCTTCACCTCGACGATATTTTTACTCATATAGGTGTCATCCTGTTTCTGGATGAGGTTTATATAATTATTGTTATTATTATTACGGAAGGGCGTCATCACGGCATCTTACCTTGGCACTTTACCCCAACCGCCACCCTCCCGGTGTCACTATTAACCCCGCGAAACCCCATAAAATTAATTCGCTGCCAAATCGTCGGCGGGCACTTTTTTCCACGGCTTTCCCTGATTCAATTATCCGTGTGTGCGTATGTGCGAGCGACTTTGCAAATGGCAATTTATCAGTTTAAGTCATTGCCCGGGGGGTGCTCTCTCGGCTCGGATGATGATTGCCCGACTCAATAGCGGAAACAATGACATGTCCCTCGCGTAAAAAACACGACCTCCTTGATCAAAGTGACACAATGTAACGTGTAATCAGCGGGATTGCCCTTGGAAGCGACCCTCGTTTTTCGGTGCGCTGTTTTACAGCGTTTTGATGTGCGGTGCGGGGGAGAGGGGCACAATGTCATCACTTCGTTTCTTGATGAAAATGGATACGATGAGATTCTCAGGAATATCAAACTCGAAACAGTTTTATATGAAGCTATGTTGGGCAAATTCGGAAATCTGTGTCAACTAGAATTAAAGAACATAGTAAACTTTTATGACGGAACTGGACTGTCTTAGAACTACAGTGTCACTATTATCAAATAGTATGAAGAAAGCTTATGAAACAGTCAGACTATTATAAAATATATGGAATCAACATGGGTAATTACATTCGAACATGAATAAAAATAATATGGCATCTGTGTTTCTACAGTTTTAAAGATACAGCAAGAACCTACTGATTGTGTACATACTTGTTTCAGTGGTATTTTCAGTTTATTTTTGAAAATGCTATTGTTGTTGCTGTATTTTACTAGAATTTAACATTCAAATTGAATACTTTTATTGTATGAATAAAAATAGTACGCAAATGAAATTTCAAAAACACAAAAAATATGATTCCATTGTTCCCCTCTTAGGATTTGAGGAAAGGGATAATCGATCATGTGCGTTTGGAAGAAATTTGTCTCTACCCTTCTGATGACGTGGATGGACACCCCCATACCCAAAAGAAATTTGAGAGACCACCTCTGTGATATTCTGAAGGTACCCCTTCTCCATCTGCGCTTGGGTCCTGCTCTTTGGACTCACCCCACCTCCTATTAATTATGCGGGAGTTTTGTATGGGGCTTGTTCCGGGTTAATAAGAGAATTTCAGGCTCCTTCTGATGCTCATGGGTCAGCCTCTTCGTTGTCCTTACTTATACCCTAGTACCCACGCTATGGACAGTTTGTTGTGACTGCCCAGCTCTTGTTGGGCTACCAGACAATCCCAAATCTCCTGTCGTATCGTCTGCATACAAAAAAATGTGTTTACTGCTCAAATAATTCGGTAAATCATTGACGTACAAAAGAAAAATAAGAGGACCTAAAACTGATCCTTGAGGAACCGTTAAATAACCATCATGTAGTTGAGATCTATAAATATTCACTTTTATACAGATTTTCCGATCCAAAATACGATGCGAGCCACGACAAAAAAAGGCCACGAAATCTCAGCCAGATAATTTGCTCAAAGCAACGTTAATATTGATGGAATCGAATGCCTTGGAAATGTCCAAGAAGAGTACCCCAACAATGCAACAAACCTCCCACATTGCAATGCAGCATGGACGTAATCGAGAAAGGCAATCGAGGCACTCTCCGTCGATCTTCCAGGGCGGTATCCATGTTGATGCCGAGTTAGTTAGCTCTGCTGAATAAACTCGGGAATTTTCCATTCAGGCCCTGTCTCTGAAGCACCGATAATTTTGGAGGGCGCACTGGATCATTTGCACCTATAACTACTCCTCAAGAAAATCATGCATCCTGATATGGTTTGATTAGTTTTTTTTGCAGCAGCTATTCTGCCTGAATATATTTTTCAACATTTATACCTTACGAAAACTTTTTAATACTTGGATTCAAGCCATTTATTTTTCTATTCCTCAAATCGATATCAAGACCCAAATGGTCACCAAAAACCAGATCTATTACATTCGTTGTTTAATCTGAAGAGTAATTTGTCGGAAAATAATCCAGTTTAGTTTTTGTGACTCTTTCGTTTTTATCTCTAAAAATTCGAGTAGGGTCAAAGTTTCGACATTCTAACCCAAAACTGTTGATGAAGTCAGTTAATGAAGATTTACCACTGGAGTCGGTTCAAAAATTGATATTGAGATCGCCATAAATAATATAGTCGAAATGATTAGTGCAATAGTTCAATATTATAAACAGTTTCTTCATAAATAACTTCAAATCGCCATCAGATCTAAACATATTGAAGAGAAAATATTTACTTTGTTGTGATACACCAGCACTCAAAATGAAGTTCTTCATTAAATCCATTCGCGATGGATGGAATCTTACATTCCAGAGTATTCTTAACAAGTTTATCACTCTTCCATGAATCTTACCACTAACGTGGTATCATCTGAATTCATGACAGTTGCATTAGGATAAGATGGAATAATAAATCGTTAGTATAAACTTTAAACAGTAAAGGCCCTAAAACAGAACATTGAGGTACACCATATTCAGTTTTGTTGCTGAAATTCTCCCTCACTGATATACACTGTTGGCGATCGTCAAGGTGAAATTGAAAAGAATCTAAGAGTAGAAATTCGATAGTCTTCTTTTAAGAAATATTTCTAACAGTTTTTCTACTATAACTATCATTGAGATGGGATTGTCGATAAGAGTAAAAGAACTTGGAGCTATTTTGTCATCAACTCCGAGTCACTAGATGTGAGAAAATGTAAATTTCACCAATATTTTCAGTTTTTGATCAGTACCAACTAGGATATGGAGAATTCCATCGAATCCACGTTGATTTCCCATTGAAATGGACAGATAAAATCAATATAGAGTGTATGTAGAATCTAAATACACACTGAACTCAGCTCAGCGTTCACATCTCTTTGTTGTCACTCCAAAGACATGCCAAACATTTCATTTCAAGGATCTTTATTTCAAAAAAAGGCAAACCTGTCGAATCCACTGTCTGTGGTAGGGTTGCTTGAGTCATACCAGCCTCCAGAAATTCAAAAACACCAATTCATACCTAGTTTCACTTAGAAAGTAAAAACCAACAGATACGTAGTGTGATAAGGTTTAGGTTGTAATTAGGAGTAAATCAAAGGAAAATTTTACGAAACTCAACCCGCAATCACGTTTTACTCTAGGCCTGAGTATTTCTCCACTCCACCCTAAGAAGGAGTGCATCAAACGGCCGAACGGGGTTGAAAATAGCGCCATTTTTTACAGTGTACTCTAAATTAAAGAACAGTGGGAGTGGATACCAGATAAATCCATGTGAAGAGATACTTCAGATTGTCAATCCCCCATATAATGACATGTGGTCTATAGCTGTATCAACAGGATTGATTACAACTGCAGAGACGAAATTGAGATTCATATCTCATTTTAATCTGCAGCATGATGAATACTGAGAAATGAGAACTGTTTGAAAATGTCGAGCTTTTATGAAGGGTTGCTTCTGTCGATTTGTTCTCTAATTGTGAAATGGTGCAGCTGAAAAACATTTCAATGATGAAAATTAAAAATTATTATGCATTCTTCGACGTTCAGCTTGATTTATATCATGAAGCTAAACATCCTACTAGCACAACCCGAAAAAAATCAAGTGCATCAGCTCTCAATAAATCTGAAGTATTTGTACAGGCCAGATTATATAAGGAAAATAAACTGGAAGGACTTCAAAATAAGTTACATTTTGGCGTTTGAATTAGCTTGGCGCAGAGGAGAAGCAGCTTACTGCAAAACCACTTATTTCGTATCCGAAATAGAAAATAATGGAAAAGAAACTGAACGTTTCGAGTATAATCCGGTAACAATAAATTATGTAACAGCAAATGTATTATGCCTAATATTTTAGAAGGGAATATTTGCCCAATACGTTTATTTAAAAAGTTAATGGAATCGATATCCTTTTATAACATCGGACAGAGTATTTTTCACACCAAATCCCTTCTGGAAGAAGAAACATTCTAAAGGTTGGTATAAGAATGTGCCGATTGGAATTAATGAAATTTCCAAATGGACTGTATGCTCAAACGCATTGGTATAGATTTCAAAATTACAAATCACTTAAATCGAGTGGCAGCAGTTAGCGAATTGAGTAAAAGTGGAATTGAAGAGTAAGCTCTAATAAAAAGAACAGGACACAGCAATTCATCATTAATAAAACCATACTCACAAGGTGACAAAGTGTATCATTGAAGCATTTTTCCATCAATACATTTGGAAAAAGAAAAAACAACATTTACCACAGAAACGATTAGCTGTGGCAGCGGCATTACTGTTCACTCCACCTTCGGTGTCGCGTTTTTAATAGTTGACAGTTTTTTTTCGCGTCTAATTGCTGGGCAACAGTTTCTCATTAAAGTCGTTGTATAAGTCCACTTTACAGTAGGCAATTTGTTTTGCATGCAATAAAAATCGCGGCAATTTCAATTGCAAGCATGCGCACAACCTGTTATTATTTTGATCAGCTGGTGCGGTTTTTCTTGCATTGCAGCGACCGGCTCCGGACTCAATTTTATTGCAATACACGTGCAATTCTAGAAATAATTTTAGAGAGAATTGTGGTACTACCCTTGAAAATAAAGGAAAACTCAATAAATTGTGGAAGCACTGACAATACCGACACATTTGACATTTGAAAGAGACAGTTTTTCTCATGACAATTGAAACCAACAATAACCAAACAGATCAGCAATCAACTAGTCAACTATAAAATTCTGAATGTTCAATGTTTACTAATATGCAGGTTGGCAATAATTAGTGTCAAAAGTCATTTATAAACTTGCAGCAATGACTTGCCAACTGTGAAACATCTTGCCATGACAGCTGTTGCTTGCAACTGTCATTGCATGCAAGACAAATTGCCGACTGTTAAGTCCACTTTAGATAACCCGAATTCACCTGATAAAATATAAACCTTTCGAGCAATTATATATAAGCGGGTATTTTTTTCGCCAAATTTCGACGTTTTTGGTATTTCAACCAATAGCAGTGGATTATTCAGGCCAATCATTCGGTTTTATACTGATAATACTGCCTGGTTTTCGATGAAACGTTGTTTACCTTTGAACTGTCAAAACTAAATAGGATTATCTGCGTCGATTTTATTGACCGGGTCAAACGTCATAATGAATTATTATATCATCAAAATGAATGAAAAGTTACCTTATTATCAATGGTTATTCACTTTTCAGATTGACGAAAAAAATAATATATTCAAGTACAACTCGTCTTCAAATTTTATCTATAATTTTTCATTTTCATCACTCAAACACTCGTGGTATTACCGTTGATATATTTTGAAGTTGACACACTCTATAACAAAACCCCCGTCAGCACTTGTTCTTGCATGTGTTATCGGTACCATTATGAGAGAGCGATACCCGTATGTCTAATTGAAAATATTTTGGAAGGAAGACTTGCGGCTCACATTGCGGTCAGACATCCGACACCGATGGCACGAATCGGCGTTAGAAAACCCCAAAATTATTCCAGCTAAGTGTAGTCGAAGGAATTGATATAATTAACGCACATGAAATGGCGTGAGGCTCATACAGGAAGGCGAATTGTACAGAACAGAAAAAGAGTTGGAAGACATGGAAAAACGAAGAAATAATAAAATGAGTAAATAATGATAATAACAAATATTTATTCTTTGGAATGATCATTTCACAATGACATAGACGTCAAAATTATCACGAATAGGAGTAGAATAAATAGGAGACTGACTCCTTCCTCCCCTCCAAATGAACTTTCCAACTCGAGAACGGTTGAAGATAGAGCAATTCTGCTAACGCCAATCGATTCAGAATGATCAAATTAGTATAATCTGTGAATTTCGAGTCAATCGATATGAAACAAAATTATTCAAAAAATCGAAATAAGTCCCTAAAAATAGTGAAAAATACAAAATCGGCAGATTCACTCGGAATCCGCACTGTATACGCAAAATTTCATGCAGATTCCGACAACATATGATTAGAATTCAATACGGCATCCTGTATTATAAAAAACGCTCAGAAGAATATGTTATACAAATTTCTAGATATTCTCAACAAAGTAAACTAGATAGTGCGCGGCTTTTAATAGTCTCCCCCGTTAACTTTTGAACGGTTTGACGTACAAACTTAAAAAAACGTTTGGAGAGTTTCACCAATTCTACTTTTTGAACCACATTGCGATTGCTCGAAAGATGACGCGGAGGGGCACATTAACTAAAAAAAATTTATATGGCATAGGGGGTCATGTGTCACATCGTTGAAATTAAAAAAAGTGGTTTCGTGACGTCACGTTCATCAAAATTAAACTTGGCAACGTTATATAAGCTGTACACCATGGAATCTCAAATTATCATTGCATCTGGATTGTGTTCTATGATAGTTGTCATTTGATACCAGATGGGTTTGTTCGTGTGTTTCAGGAAGCAGATCAATAATAATTGTTTTTCTCTGTTTAACTCATTTACTCACCTTATGTGATACAAGATAGATGCTAGTAGATCAAATATGTATGCTGCAAAGTAACAGACTCTTAAATATTTAATTTTCTGAGGTTAATCCCAATATAACCACAAAGGGCGACCGAGTTAGCGCAATGGCCAAGCGCTCGGATTCACGACTTGTGGGTCGTGGGTTCGATTCTCCAATGAGGCAGATCTTTTTTCTTTAGAAACTATATCTGATTCATTGGAGAATGACTCTCCCACGTTTCATGTTTGACGGGACTACGAATAAACATGCTGCTCCTAAGGTGGCGTATGGAGTTAGTAACAAAGCCTAACCAGAACACTTGTGTGAATGAGATTAAATGTTGTGAATGTCCAATATTGAATTACGGGTGAGGATATTGTTTCGAGCAAGACAATCCTCATCCACCCGACGAAGCCCGTGTTATTTACGCCGGTTAGAGGCCGGGGCAGGACGGATTCTTGCATAACACATATGGGGAGCTCTGGGTATATGTCTTACGACGAATCCCAATAAATCAAAGAATGAATGAATAACCACAAAAGAAATGTATATGTTCTGTGGTAATAACAACTTTTGTTCCATAAGAACTGTTATTATAATTTGCGGTGTTGCCAACAATAGTTTTTCATCAAAAGGCAGGTTCGTTCAGAAAATTTGAAAGTTATAAATAATATAAAAATTGCTTTAACGTAAAATTTGTTGATGTGTTGATCCAGTGACAAAGTTTCAATTATTTCTCGATGGCTCATAATCAGCCAGTAGCTATATTTTATGGGAGAACGATATTCCCTATTTCGGAACGTGGATTATGGTGGGGGATGTTTCCAATGAAGGTGACGTCAGTGGCACACTTTGAAATGTGATATTTCACTTAAATAAAAAAAGTAGAGTGGCACTCGTTGTTAAATGGCCATTTTTAGACTATTAACAATCGATTGAAACGAGTTCTGCAATTGATTTTTTGTAAATGTAAAGGTCCATTGGGAGGTCCCATTCGTTGCCAACAATATGAAGCTGATTCTCAGTAAAATATTCCAAAAATCGCATGTTCTGTCGATAAAAACGATTTCTCCGTCGATAAATCATATAACTGATTGATTGGTTGATAATGGATGGTCTTCATACTCCTGTTTTACAACCTCTGAAAATCGGTAGGCAATAAATAAAGCATGTGGACGTGACTCTAAATCATACCCGTATTTATGAGTGTATGACACTGCATTAGGGTAAAATAATAACAATATTTCATTAATATGTCTATGACTAGGAACGTGATCAGTGGTGAAACGACTTTTGTGCTGCTATACCAGACCCCACGTGGGAAAACGGGTTGAATTACTTTTCCCAAAAGGGATTTAGTTTATAGTAGTTTAATGAAAATTCATCAATCATTTTCTTTTTCCACTTACGAGTGGTTCAGAAGTGATTTCCCTCCTATGTACAATAGCTAGAAAACTAAATCAATTACCAAATCTACATTAAATCTTATAGATTATTTAAAACATGTTAACATCTCTAACGACTTCTTCGACAGAAAATACTATCTTAACGGAGAATGAATACAAAAATTTTCAGTGGGCTAGATAAAATCTCAATAAAAATTATTACCAACCTTACCAAACTTATAAATGAATCTTTTTCTCTCGGAGGATTTCTGTTCCATAATTTTCTAATAATTTCACAAAATTACTAACTAACTATTTTTGAATGTGCACACCGAATTTGAAGTCGATTCCAATTCGATTGAAGATTTCATAGGCTTTAACGAAACCTCTGCAATCACAAGTTGAACTGTTCGAAAATCTGCCAAGGTGTTCAGTGTAAAATTGTGTCTGTTGATATTTTCATTTTAAATTCACAGAGTATACTGAATCCATGATGCTGAATCGATTGACGTTCGCAGAATTGCTCTCTCTTTAACCGTTCTCGAATTGAAAACTTTATCTGGACTTGAGTGGGATCAGTTCCCTCCAAACATTTTTTTTTCATAATTTTTCCACTCATTTTCATAAAATTCAACCTTTTTTGGACATTGACATCAAAATTGATGTCGATTTCAAATCAATTGAAGAAAAATGTTTAAAAATCTGCCAAAGTGTTCAGTCTAAATTTGTGTTTGTTGATATTTTCATCTCCAATTCACTGATATACTATTCAGAAGATCCGAGTAACCTCAAACCAATTTCTTTGCTGTCATCAGTAACAAAATTAATTAAAAAATAAAAAAAGAATAACAGATTTTTTAAATATCATTGAAATATTATTCAACACGCAATTTGAATTTCAGAGCTCAAAAGGTACACATAATGCTATTTTTCCCTTCTTGAACATATTTGCATCAACACCGCAACAATGCAGAAGCTGTATAGCCAGTATTCTGTGACTTTTCTAAAGCTTTTGATCGAGTTAATCATGAACTCTTTTTGAAAAATCTTAACTATTATAGATTTAAAGCAGTCTGTATTGAATGGTTCAGGTCTTATACAAGCGACAGAAAACAATTGGTTAAATCTAATGGAAATGTATCTAACACCAAATACATTTTGTGGGGTGCCGCAAGGATCTGTCCTGGGCCCTATCCTTTAGATGACCTGACCCTTATTTAATTTCAAGGAGAATTCACAATATTTTCTAATGATGCCACCTTTCTTCGGCATGGAGACTATAACAGAATTATGAAAGGTTCTTTAGCAAAGAAAGGATAGCAAAATTATGAAATACACTATCGTTAATGAATTGTATATAGTAAGAAAATAGTGCGATTCTAATTATTTGTGCTTAATACAAACAAAACAAACCTACTGTCATTTAGCTCTGATGTTAGTTATCTAAACCTTAACGGACATATAATAATAAATAAAAAATATTACAAATTTCTGGGAATATTCAGAGATAGTGAACTGAAATTGTATCATTATGATATAGCATTAAAAAAAAAACGCGATACGCACCCAAAATTGCATGCGTCAAATGAACCAAGTTTTTTTACATGGATGGTTCATAATTTCTTTCCACGCAGCCAAAGTCAGGTCTTTCTGCCAGATTTGTTTCAATTTGATAGTGTGTCAAAACTTGTTTAAATCTATTAAAAACAATAATTTGTACCTTCGAAATTTCAAGTTAAATTGCATCCCTATTCTGGGAAACCGCCATTTAGGTCTAGATCTAATTTGTCAGCTCAAATCCTCAGAAGAAAAAGCCGACAAAGAAGGAAGTGCACGCTATACTGATAATGTAATGGGTCATATTTCAAATTATTTCATCCACTAAATTTCATTGAAAGTGATTTTTTTGTAATGGTGAGTATTACTTGTTTGGATATTTTAAACATATAATATTAATTTCTATAAATCGAATAAAAATTCAAAATCAGAAAAAGTTGAAGTTTATATGTTCGAAAACAGAATAATTTTAGCTCAATATTATCACTTCAATTACCTTGAATAATGTTACATAGCTACAACTTTCTTTACCTTCTATATGTAGGCCTAACGAAAAAAAATATTATTTCAATTTAGTGAAAACATGTTGATGTGTGAATAAATCCAAGTTCTATTCCACAAGACTTCGTCACTGAGATTTTATTTTCAGACAATAAAGTATAGTTTGATTGATCGATTAAACCAAACATTTTGAACACTTTTATGAAAATTCCTTTATTATGAAAACTGAGAGCTAAATGCTACTCAGCTTGATTTGTATCGAGAATACATCGTATATTCTGTGACGAATAGCTAACAAGCTGCAGGTAGTTGAGTGGATACTCAATTTGTTTCAATTAGGAAAACCGGCCCTGTTATTAGTCGGGACAAATTATCCAAAATTGATTTATGGGTTGTTTCGTAAAGACACTGAACCAGAAATTTATCAGAACGATCCAAATTATGTTGGTGCATTTTTTATAACCAGTTATTTCAACATCACGACTAATTTAACTGAGGCAAGAATTTTTGGTTTAATTCTAGTGATAGATTTAATTGAAAATTCTGTATACCAACCAGGAAGAGTCTTGTTTGGTGTTGTCGAAGAACCCCATATCTGTTAAGGTATGCAAAGCGTAGTCCTAACTGACTTACTGAGGAAAAATGCGGAAAAATATTAAGAATGCAGACAAAATACTGCGCCGTTTCAAACAATACTTTCAGTTCTCTAGGCTTTTCGCTCATCACTTCATGTATGCAACTGTTTCTGGTCCAAACTGTTGTTTCATTTCGGAAAACGCCATTTCTGTGAAAGCACGTTGAAGTAGTTTTCACTGACTAGCTGAAGATAAATGCGGAAAGATCTCAAAGATACAGTTCAAATGCCGAGTTGTTTTAAAGAACACCCGTTATTTGGTCTTTTCGAACAATTTCTCATGTGTGCAAGTATTTGTACGCCAAACTGTTGTTTGGTGTTGTTGAAGACCCCATTTCTGTGAAGATAAGCAAAAGAAAGTCTTGACTGATTAGATAAGGAAAAATGTTATGAGATCTCAAAAATGCAGTCAAAATACTGGGCAGTTTCAAGAACCTCATTTCTGTAAAGGTACCTGAAGGGTAGTTTTGACTGACTAGCTGAATGCGGAAATATCTTGAAGATATAGTTAAAGAACGATCTTCGTTATTTGGTTCTTTTTGCTCAACCTCTAGTGTGTGCAACTGTTTATAGGCCAAACTTGTTTGGTTTTGGAGAAACCAATTTCTGCAATGGTAAGCGAAGTCTGTTGAAGACTACGCTTTTCTGTAAAGATACAGGAAGAATAGTTTTGACTGACATCTAAAGATAAATGCGAAAAGATCTTGAAGATACTAACAAAGTACTTGGTTGTTTTGGAGAACGCTCTTTGTTATTTTTTTTGTCCATCCCGTAGGCCGGACTGTTGTTTGGTGTTGTTGCAGAACCCAATTTTTGTAAAAACGAGCAGAGAGAAGTTTCGACTGACTAGCTGAAAAAAAATATATTAAAAAATCTTGAGAATGCAGTGAACATACTGGCCTGTTTTGAATACTTGCCTTTGTTAGTTGTTTTTTTGTCCATTCTTTCATATTTGTAACTGTTTGTAGTCCAAACTGTTGTCTGGTGTTGAATAACCCCAGTTCTGTAAGGATAAGCAAAGGGAAGTCTTGAATGACTAGCTAAGCAAAAATACTGAATGATCTTGACAATGCAGTAACAATTCTGGGTCTTTGTCTTTTCGACCGCCCTCTCATGTCATTTTGACAAACTGTTGTTTGATGTTGTTAAAGAACCCCATTTGTGTGAAGGTAAGCGAAGGGTAGTTTTGAATAACTGACAAGGTGAAATGATCTAGAAGATGCAGTCAAAATACCGGGTTGTTTCAAAGACTACTTTTTGTTATCTGGTCTTCTTTTTCATCCTGTCATATCTGTTTTTAGTCCAAACTATTGTCTGTTGTTGAAGGACCAAACTGTTGTCTGGTGTTGTTATTTTCGACTTGACTTCCTTGGCTTTGACTGACTAGCTTGGGAAAATTACTCAAAGATCTTGAGGATGCAGTCATGATTTTGGGCTGTTTTAAAGACTACTTTTTGTTATTTGGTCTATTTGTCCATGCTTTTATTGCAACTGTTTGTAGTCCAAACTGTTGTCTGATGTTGAAGAACCCCATTCTGTAAAAGTAAGCAAAGGGTAGTCTCGACTGACTAACTTCAAAAAACACTCTTTGTTATTCATCATTTTTCCTCTCTCATATGTGCAAGTGTTCGTACGCCGAACTGTTGTATGGTGTTGTTGAAGAACCATATTTCTGTAAAAATAAGCCAAAGGAAAGTTTTGACTGATTAGCTGAAGGAAAATACTGAAAGATTGAGAAGATGCATTCAAAATTCTGATTCTCTCATATTTCTGTTAGACATCCAAACTGTTGTCTGACGTTTAAGAAACCCATATCTGTTTCGATAGGCGAAGGATAATCTTGACTGACTAGCAAAGTAAAAATGCAAATAAAAAATCTTGAGAATGCAGACAAAGTATTGAGTTATTTGGTCTTTTCGCTCATCACCTCATGTGTGCAACTGTTCGTAGGCCAAACTGTTGTCATATTTGCAACTGTTTGTAGTCCAAACTGTTGTCTGACGTTGAAGAAAAACCCCATTTCTGTAAAGATACGCGAAGGAAAATTTTGACTGACTAGCTAAGGGAAAATGCGGAAAAATCTTGAGAATGACCCCAAATACTGAACTGTCTTAAAGAACCCTTTGCTAGACCAAACTGTTGTATGATGTTGATGATGAACATTATTTCTGTTCTGACTACATCCTCGAATTGTTTGCAAATTTTTCCTCAAGTTAGTCAAGACTATCCTATGCTTACAAAAAAAAACTATACGAGCGGAGGTCTTCAGGAGATTTGTCTAAGCTAGGAATGACGGAAGCCATACCTTTTAACGTGCGATTCCAAACACGGTCGGGAATTCTTTCAACTGAAACCACGCCAACGATGTTGAAACTATTCATCTATTTATTGCATATCTTCACTTTGCCGATGAGAATCCTAGTCTTAAGATGAGTCTTGAATTATATTTCGATTTGGTTGAATCAGAATTCAAAGATGGACAAATATATCTACTACATCGCCATTAACAATAACGTTCGTTATTCTTTTCAGCAACCCGACCCTTCAAACGCATTACCTCCAAGACCAAAACCGAATAATTATCACAGAGCCATCAGACTTGGGCGTGTTGATGATTTAGTATAATAAGCACAGGTGTGCGTTGCCGAGAAACGCGTAGGCAGCCTGCTAGATGCTACCGTGCAGATAGCTGATAGCATCAAGTTACAATTTCCATATTCATATAATCCGAGTGGGCCTGGACCCGATGCAGAATCCACGGAGAGTTCTTTCTCATTTCGAGACGTCTCCGAGGTGGCCGGAAGTTGTTACGACTTGAATAATTGTTTTTTGTTTTCAGGTGATGTATGAGCGAGTGCGAGGTGGTGCGTTCCCACGCATTCGAAGATACGCCATCTCGGCAACCCCGACCGGTTTTTTTCTGGTGAGAATTGTTTCATACGGTATGGGATTTCGCTGGTGTTTCAAAGTCTTACCTTCCACCCTCTGAAAGAATCAAATATGACTGTGAATATCTAAATTCGACCTAATTTTTTCAAGTTTTCAAGTTCAACTATTACTATATCATATAAAATAGAAACTCAGCCAGCAAGAAATCACCAGATGTATCTTATATTGTTGTCCTTCTACCATGAACTGTAACATATTGGTTTTCGTTTTATTCATTTGTAAACTATTTTTCTCAAACCATATAATAACTTTGTTGAAAGTGATTTCTATTTATCTGGAGGTAGTCACGTCATCTTCAATAATTAATATATTTGTGTTCAGCATAACATATACAATTAGTGGAGGAATTTCATTCTCCTTCAGTGGAACTACGAAGCGACATGGAACGCTTTGCGTTCTCTGGATTTACTGAGGAAAAGTGAAGCCACTATTCCTGAAAATAAAGAACTCGTAAACAACATCAATCAGAAAGTTGCCTCTTTAGACCACCTACTGCTTCTACAGAATTACGAAAGTGATCAAGCTACAGAAGATGCCTTCAAGCATTTTCTTGTTACTGAGAAAACATGCTGTAGTGATTCCCTTGCCTAAATTCAACACTGTCGGAATTAACTGAGTTGAGACTGATTAGTATCCTTCCAACAGATTTCTGATTACGTATATATGAAAAACATCACTCTGATGTAACGTGTCTGGTTTTACTTGACTACAGCAGAGCTTTTGATTCTATGGATCATGACATTTTTTACAGAAAACTGCATTTCTTCAGGTTCTCACAAAGTGCAGTGAACTTGATTGAAAATTACCTGTCGAATCGCACCCAATGTGTTATTTTGGATGGAGAGCTGTTGAACAGTTTGAAGGTTACCAAAGGTGTACCACCAAGATCCATATTGGGGCCAATACTTCTCAGATATTATATCTCCGACTTCCAGATAGCCAAAGAGTACTAAAAGCTCTGAAGTCACGCACTTGTAAGTCTAAACTGACTTGGGACAGTAAACAAACCCCGAGACAACTCGAAGCAAACAATTAGGCAACACTGATATGGCAAAGGCCATAAAAACCCTTTATGCACTAGCGGGCGGTAAAGTACACTTTACCGCTCGGTTCGCCGGGAGTAAAGTGGCACTTACAGCCCTTGGGCGCATCATGGCCCGCGGGCGGTAAAGTAGACAATATACTAAAATTGTCCATATATACCTAAGCACATCATTTCACGGAACTACCACGAAACAATGAATTCAGTTCAATAAAGAAATACTCATTTAACAACTTTTATTCATAATCTACATTTTTGCTCCATTACCCTGAAAATTAGAATTTTATATTAACTATGCAATTGTTACAATTTTGAATATTGAGGGTGGGATATTCACTTTTCTCTTGAAAATAATTATTTCCTTTTGAAACATCCTCACCACTCATTTTAGATGTGGATGGTAGGTCCAAATAATTATTATTTGGTATCGGTCCATCACCATCGCCGGCAATTTTTTTGGCAATATTCAATTTATTTGATATCGATTGTTCAATGTAGCTCTCTGCTACTGTAGTTGATTTCCAACCAGCGTGTCTTTTGATATTGGTGATACTTTCCCCAGCATCAGCCAATAAAGTGGCTGAAGAACGCCTGAAACAATGACCCGTATATTCTTCTGGGCCTGGTAGCTTCAAAATGCAAGATGCAATTTTTCTTGGAATTTGACTGAGGATATTCTTCCCAACAACTTGTTTTGTACATTTGTTATTCTTATAGAATATAAAAAAACGCCCATGTTCAGTATTTGCGGGACGTAGACTAGCATATCTTCTATAAATATCCAAATAATTAACTGACTGGTTTTCAGTACTGCAGATGGTAAATGTTCGTTGTATTTTAGTTTTTAACTCTCGAATTGTAATCAATAAAGCATAATTTAGGTCTTGATGTCATCAAGCTTGAGATTTGTTAATTCTTCTCTACGACAAGCACCATGTACCCCAAATATTAATGCAACCTATAGAAGAATCAATAAGCTTTTTAATTACTTAATAAATATAGGTAGGCATAACATACCTTCATCATCAGATATACATTATCTGGAGCTTCTTTTAGAAAAAGTTTCATCCCTATTCAATATTTTGGATTTCTTCGGCTTATATCCATCATTCTTCCGTTTCAAAAATGCTATCAATTTTGGAAATTTGCTTATGTTTATATTATTATACAAATTCAAAGTAGACTTTAACATCGAATAGTATGACCACAAAGAAAATGGTTTTTGATTCTTGGACTTCTCAAAAAAATATCCCAGTAATATATCTTCTGTAATCACCTTCACATTATTTTCATTGCGCCATTTTATGAACTCATTATACGTCTTTTCGTAAAGTTTCTTTGACTTTGTTGGTAGCAGTTCGAGTTTGGCACTCTCAGTCGATTCCAAAATTTCCATTGGTATGTATATATTATGTTCTTCATCTGATGATTCCATAATTTTTCCATAATTTTCGTGTTGAGTTCACTCACGCACTTTTTCAGATAAACATGAAGATGACCGTTTACCTTGTTTATTGAATTTGTTGCTAGACAACAACCAGCTTGCTTAACAACGTCATAATTAGGTGGGTATATACTGGGTATTCTGTGTACAATTTGAATAAATGAATATATTTCAGTATACAGAGATGATTATTGACACGATAATTGCGATATAAATATATATACAGTGTCCGCCAAAATCTTGGAACCATATGGAAAACTTTTTTATTAATAGTTTCTCAGAAAATGTCATTCTTCATAAAAGTTAGTTTCCCATGCTGTTCCAAGATTTTGGTGGACACTGTATAAACCGCTAGTGCATAAAATTTTGTATGTATCACGTGCGTAAAATGCGTTTATGGCCTTCGGCGTGTAATGGCCCTCGGCTAACGCCTTCGGGCCATTATCCACGCCACAGGCCATAAACGCCTACTTTACACCCTTGATACATAAATGACTATTTGTGGACGTTCCAAAGCCCACTTTAAAGAAAAGTTTTGACGCTGGAAATTCGATGAAATGAAATCTCACTGGAATAAAGTGACAAAGTGACAGGACAAAGACAAGCGAAAGGGCTAGTAGAGCCTATCTCCAACGAAAGCTAAACAGCTTCTCGACTTGAACAGAAAATACTAGAAATTGGTAACGGGACTACTCAATGGGCACTGCCCTCTGGGGTATCACCTCAAAAAGATGGGCAAGTCAGAGAGTGATAGTGGTCGCTACTGCGAGAACTTTGCGGAAACTGCGGAACATATGCTTTGTCAGAGTAACGGAATTAGCAACCTCTCGTACATAAATCTTCAGTTATAGCTACTTGAATTTGGCACATTAGAGAAGAAATATTCAGAGCCTATCCAAAATCTAGGATATGATGATGACCTATTAACACCTGTTAACACTCGTATAATGAATTTTTCTAATAGGAAACTCGAATAAATGAAGATTTGAAACCCTTAGTGTGAATAAAATTCGAGAAATATGAACTACCCAAAACAGCAAAACTATGTCAATTCCACATGACGTGTACCTACTTTATTACATAAATCTATCTTCTACCGGATTTTTTTATTAAATGACATATATTCTTGAGAATCAATGACTGCTTAATGATTTCTTTATGACGAAGAGAAGCCTTCACTGTACTATGAACTGAACGAGAGGCTGAATTGAACTGTGCCCTTATGCATTCATACTATTTTTACATTTTGCAATTTCCAGACTCTCGACTGCATCGAGATGTCTATAGTCATAAAGCAGTCTAATTAATTTTAAATTTGATCCATAAATTATTAATCGTGATCCAAAGCTGTTGGGCCACACTCGATTCTCATAGTCTCGAGAATCGGATCTTAACAATGTGCTCTTTGAATCGCACCTTCAAGACTCTTTCAGTTTGACCCACGTACTTCATCTTCTTCTTTTTCTTCTGTCTTATTTTGGAAGTACTCTGGATCTTCTGTAGCTTATACCAAGATTTTTTGCGCTGTCTTTCAATTCTTGAGTTACTACAATATGAACATTGTCAATGCATCTTCTTCTTGCTGCCGATCTGCCAAAGAAAATTGCTTTTGATTCTGTAGCATTAATAGAAAGGCAACAAGCATTTACGGCATTCTTTTCCTCAAAACTGTGATAAATTTGAGTATCATCTGCATCTGCATCTGCGAAGAGCAGTGTCGTAGACTTATGTGAAATTGGTGTGGTGCAACTATGTGAAGGTTTGAATCCTGACTGACACTCTGGTAATATGTTGTGAATATCCAAGTGGTTTTTTGTATGATAGTTCATAATTTTTTCAAAAGCTTTTGATATGGTGCACAGTATGCTTATTGGCCTCAGATCTTTACATTCTTCTGAGGGAATAACTTTAGATAGAGAAATTACAGCAGTGCGCTTCCATAAAGTGAAAGAATACGGGGTACCCTTCTCTCTAAGCATTTCCACCACCACGTCGGACATTGAACATCGAGACATGCATGTCTGCAGATGGTCATTCCCAGACAAATGAAGGATAATCTTCTATTACTTTACAAGACAAGCCCTTGCAATTGGGTCTTCTTGGAAGAACGTTACACAAATATCTGTCAGATGTAGTTTAATGTCCGTCCGTCCAGGGAAGTAGTTGTTTTCTGACAGATGTTTGCCTTTATTTTTCCACTTGGTGGAAACGCTTAGAGAGAAGGGTACCCCGTATTCTTCCACATTGTTGATATTTCTCTGGAACTTCGTTCCAAATATTACCGCTTCCATAAAGTTGGGTATTTATTGTTCCGTGCACAAATTTAAAATATGTGTGATTCCTATGTTAATTTCTATGTTAATTCCTTTATCATCTGTACTAACTGCTTTCGACCAGATGGATAGTAACGTAGAAAATACTTTATCATCATTTGTCGGTGTGAAACTGAAGCTTCCTATTCTCTAGAGTCCTGACCACAATGTAATACTGTGTCATTATCGACATCATCAACTATATAAAATAAGTTGTGTGATTCCGTAAGTCCTTATAATAATTCCAATGAACAGTCATGGTGCCTTTTTTTGTTATTTTCACAGTCCTTACAGGAGCTTGTAGGTTGAAAACGTATAGCAGGGTTTCACTGAAAATTCTAACTTTTTCGTCAATATCATCAACAAAAAAGATGCTTTCAGTGTTGCTTCCACATAAATAAGAAAGGTTGGTATTTAGAGTCGCTATTTCCGATAGAACAACTTACCAAACAGTGATCTGAGAAAGGCTGTGATACTGTGAGTTGTTTGCAGTTTAAGGTCTCGGAGCATGTTGAAGTGGCCTAAGCTGTTGCCCCTCCATTGGCCCATGCACTTTAGCCTAGAGGTTTCTATCCTCGCTCTCGATAGAATGAGCAAATGCAGAGAAGGGAGGTTCAGACTCTGATCAGGGCCTTTAGCCACCACAGCGGGGCTCAAAATTTTTTCGAGGGTCTCACTATCGCTGTGTCATCCCGAGTAACTAGAGGATCGTATGAGATAAAGGTATTCAGTCAGAGAATCTCAAGAGCTCAATAAAACTGTCCTGAAAAGGTCACGACGTTGCGAAATTTCTGGAATCGCAATTCCGGTTTTTTTCTAAATATCTCCACCTTCATTACGCGTTCTTATCCGCGCTGGAAATAAGCCTAAACAAATCAGGAGAGAACCCCTGCGTCTCTTATCTAATCAGGGCGAACAAATAAAAAGGCAAAGTGGAAGGCGAAACAAAACCAAGTAGCGCAATCAGAGAAACCCCCTTCCGGCAACTACATATATTTTTATCTGTCATTCGCAGAAGTAAAATGTTTTCTTATGGGGTCGAGCGAGAGCGACGACATACAGCGAGAATAAGGGCCGAAGACGGAATAGGAAAAGGGTTGGCTGGGTTGCCTGTGCCATAAAATCATGAATAATCCCGTTGCCCTCCCCCCGGCCGCCCCGCCGCGACGCTAAAACAAAACTTCAAGATGGATTCCTCAATTCTAAAATGCAAATGAGCTGTAAAAGATCGGCCCGGCTGAGAAAGCCATAGGCTCAGCGGAATATTAAGCCCCAGGCAATTAATCTAGCGTAATTACTCATCTGGTCGACTCGCCACCTAGCGGTGAGAAGGGTAATTATGGGAGAGACCCGCTAATAGCTAATGTAATTAGTGCCGAGGTTATTAATCGTCGAAAAATTCTTCAGGTGGCTTTCTCAGCTTTCTGGCAGTCGTCGATGTGTTTTATATGGAAATGTCGTTGGATGCATTGCTAGGAGTTTAATGGTGCTACGGGAATTCATAATATTCCGCTGGTGATAATGATCGATATTAATTTTATGGTTTGATTAGTATGAGTCACTGGTGCCCATTAGTATTAAAAATGTAATACGTTCCGCACAGAAATATAAGTTTATTCACAATTCATAGCTAGTTGATTTTAAAAACTGAATGAAAAATCTTTTGTAGAGAATTTTCATGTTTTTTCGCGATATTATACCGCCTGCCGTTGTAATATACGGAAGTTCAAACAAATTGAAACGCTAATAATTAATGGCATGCAATCCGCAGCGGCCGAAAGGGCTCAAAAGGTTACAAAAAACTGAAAAAAATTAAAGGAAACTTCCGTGTTTTCAAATTACATGCCGATGAAAAAAATTGAAGTTTCAATAATAAAAACACTTTTGGCATGCGCCCCTCGTCTGAACAACGCTGGAAAATTGCGGGAAAACTCTGGGAAAATTTAAAACATGTTTTACGTGCTTCCAAACTGCATGCCGTTAGAAAAATACGTCATTTGTATAATTAATTAATAGTAGATAATTTGGCATGCACACCAGGATTTCGCAAAATAGAAGCATACATGACAAAAGTTGCAAAAAACACTGAAAATTTATGTGACTTTGTTTGAAATATCTCTTCCAGTAAGAGTTGAAATTGGCCTTTATCATGGTGAAATATTTATTTATCCTTCGCTAGAGAATTGTTAGTTGCTCCTCATGTTAACGTATTTGTTGAGATGTCAAAAAATGTAATGAAGCACTTATTATCCATTTTATGTCCACCTTCGTAGTCACTGGGTTTCATTGGTATAACTCCATAGAAAAAAACTAATGGCCCATCAGTACAAAACTATTTTTCTTGAAAAATTGCCTCCAGAATATAACCAACACCTCTAATAATTATTATAAGGTGAAGCACCATCCTGTTGGTGCCATGCTCTTTTTTTCTACTTGTGGCATAACATCTAAAGTCCTTTAGACTTGATTACCCAATATTGTTAAAAAAATAGTTATATACGTCAACCGGTTGCACCCCTACGTGCAACCCTCAAAAGTCAGAGACTTTGGCGAGCTAGGGGATGACGTAGTCCTTACCTTTTAATACATGTGATGCCATGCACGAGACCGGTGGCAATGCTGAGATTCGAACTCACGCTCTCTGGCTTATGAGGCGAGGACTCAACCCGCACACCACCGCGGCCCATTATCGCAGAGTATATGTATGTTACTGAAGTTAAATAAAATATTTTATGCTTTTTTTTTGATATATTCGTGAAATTCAACCTTTTTTGTATAAGCTCGCAAAATTTTAAATCGATTCGGGGTCAAGTATAAATTTTGCAGTCTTTTTACGGAACCTCTATTAAACTTTTTTGAAAATATTTATTTTTCATTTTTCGAAAATTCTCAAACTTCCCTAAAACCTATTTTGGCGAACTGATTTCGAATTATGGATCAAAAATTGAATTCGACGAAGGACTATCCAAATAACGAGAATTTTTTCGATTCAATCCAAAACATTGCCCTCATTTCGTTAATCCTCTGTCGATTTCAATTTTTGAGACGTTATTTGAAATCATTTCGTCGAGATACGTTTGACAGAAGTTTGCGATTTTTCAAAAAATCAAAAACAAAATTTTTGAAAATTCGATAGATTTTGACGTTTAATACCTTTTTTATGGTACACCTTGTACATGGTCATATCCAAATCATATATTTTCGGAATCGGCATGAAATTTTGGGTATATAGTTCGAATTTCAAGTGAATCTAACGATTTGTATTTTTCATGATTTTTAGGGGTATATTTTTCCAGTAATTTTTTTAATCACCGATTGACTTCAAATTCACATACCATACTAATTTGGTCATCCTAAATCGATTGGCAGAATTGCTCTATCTCAAACCGTTCTCGAGTTGAGAGCTGTAATATCCGGACAAAAAAAAACTTTTTCTGACTTTTTTCTATTTTCGTGAAACTCAACCTTTTTCGTATATGCTCACCAAATTTGAACTCGATTACGAGTCAAAAAGAGATTTGGTGGGCTTTTTAGACTTTTCATGATTTTTAGGGGTATACCCCTTTGGACTTTGTTCGAGTAATTTGTTTTTTCCGCCGATCAAATTGAATCTCACAGAGTATACTAATTTCGTCATTCTGAATCGATTGGCGTCTGCAGAATTGCTCTATCTCAAACCGTTCTCGAGTTGAGAGCTGTAATATCCGGACAAAAAAAAACTTTTTCTGATTTTTTTCTATTTTCGTGAAACTCAACCTTTTTCGTATATGCTCACCAAATTTGAACTCGATTACGAGTCAAATAGAGATTTGGTAGGCTTTTTAAGAGCGGCTTTACATTTATGCAATGCATTTGCAATGCAAGACAGGTATTGCAAGTCAATGTAGAAATTGTGTCTTACATTTATGCAATTATTGTTGTGTTGCTAGCAGTTTATACCAACATAAATATATTTCGAGAAAATCTAACCTCAATAAAATATTTTGATATTTTGTTGGTTTGTACTTAACTGAAATTCGAAAAATGACATTCCACCTATCACTAACGCTTTTGACAAATTTTCTATTTCTTTTTTAAGTTGGAGTTGAAGGTTAGGAGACATTCGAAAAACAATATCTACAGGTAATTTGGTGTGCTATTGGCATTGAATTTCTCACCAGAAAACTCACTAGAATTGCTCACGAGAATTGCGTGAAAATTTCAACCAGTCGAAATTTTTTGGGCTTGCACATAACTTGCATGGGCGCAAGCGCAATGTAAAATTTAGTCTTGCATTGCACAAAAATTGCATGAAAATTGCATAATGTAAATCCGCTCTAAGGAACCTCTGCAATTTCCAGTTGAACTTTGATTCGGAATCGATTCAAATTCGGTGAGCGTATACAAAAAAGGTGGAATTTTACACATATAAAAAAAGAAATATTTGGTGAGAAATTACAGCTCCCAACGCAGGATGAACTTCTCAACTCGACAACGGTTTGAGATAGAGAAAAAATGAAGGCGAATTATCGGTCGAAAAATCAAAACTGTAAGTTAATTATTTCAATTCTCAAAGAGTTTGGTGATCCAGAGCATTCTTTTCGAAACTTTTTTTACCCATTATCCGGGAAAACCGCTTTCCCGCACTAGTGCGGGAAACTAACACTTTCAAAACTAAAATTCGTGCGGGAAAGTGGGTCAAAACACACGGTCGTAGAAAAATATTCTAGATTGATAGAACTAGTGAGGAAATGTAAGGTGTTGCATTTTCCATAAACGTCTAACCTACCATCGACCGTGAATGGCTCTGCATAATTCAATGTCTGTCGTGGTGTTAGCCGGGGAAATTTGGGTTTGCTTCATATCCTAGGTACCTTCTAAAATTATAGGAGACAAGGATATTTCGAAGTTGCGAGATTATTCGCAAATACTCGAGTATATTGAAGTACATTCGGAATAATGACATATGTAACGACTTTCACACATACCTACGCGGTCAATACCAGCCACGAAACTCGAAAAAAAATCGCAGGTCAGCACCCGAGGGGTCTTCAAACCTTAGATGGAAACAAACAGTTGCACATCGCGTGCAACGAGATGCCTTCGAAATATCCTTAAATAGCCGCCCGCCCCTAACATTCATCATTATTATTATTAATCTCGAGTCACACACTCTAATTTCGGGTCGTTTTCCACATTTTCGAATTCTATTATTGTTATTATTAGCCGGGCTAAGCCGTGACCCGTATATGATGAGACAACTTTCGTGAAACCCCATATTTGGAAGGCGAATGTGTGTGAATTATATATCTCTGTGAACGAGGAAAGTCCAAGCATAACACATGGTTTGTGTTTGGCTGAGAGAGTTGAGCAGTGGCGGCCCTGAAGGTGCAACCAGAGGTGTGTCAAACTTGAGAGAAGTTTTCGAAAATAATTTATTAAATAAAGGGCATTGTTTTTCCCTCTTCCTATGCCATACGACACAGACTCATACAGTTAAAAAAAATTAAAAAAAACGTGGGGTCCCACAAGGAACCGTTTTGGGACCGATACTATTCTGTATACCGGGTGTAACAGGAACATGCTAGAAGGAAATAAGAAAATACAATTATTTTGTTATTATTTAGTGTTAAGAAGTTACTAATGAGGCTTTGAAATAAAGAAAAATGCCGTTGAGGCTAGAAACTTTTATGCCGACCGATATCCTTATACACAATGTCCAGCGAGAAATTATTTTAATCGTCTTGAAAATCAATACCGAAGAGAGCCTAACCATGATCCTGAAGAAAACGTTATCCTTGACGAAGGAACGGAAATTAATGTTTTAGCTCGACTAGAAGTTGATAATACTGTTGTTTAAGGCAAATTGGGTTTGAATTGGAAATAAGTCACTAAACGGTATGCCAAATCTTGCACAAACATAATTATAAATCTTTCAAATATCAATTGCACCAGCACCTTTACGAAAATGATTATAAACGTAAAATGAAATATTGCAATTGGATCTTGCAGAATAATATGCAGCCAAACAATGCGTTATGATTCATAATGCCCTCCATAACACCCCGGACGTTATGGGTTTTTTAATAGCAACCGTTGCCCAGATATTATAAAGCAGTAATGGACAAGTGAAAAATACATAGTATAACGTCCCAGCAATTAGCGAATGTTCTTCAAGAATCAATGTAATCAGAAAATCAAGCAGTTTTCAGAAATGAAATAATATACAGGATTTAAAAATCGAAAGTTGATTGGTTGGTGGAACCGGAAGTGGAAAAATAATAATTTTTAAATCATAAAGTGACGCTTATTATATTTATGAGATATCCTAAATTTCAATCAATTACTTTAAAAACTAACGGGGTGTACCATAATCCTGTTACACCCGGTATATGTAAATGGTTATTCTCAGCAGGGTTTTATAGAAAAATAACTGGTTTTGCAGATTACACAGCTGCTATTATCTACTAGAAATATGGCCTGAGGTGAAAGAACAGGCAGAAAAGGACCTACAACTAATTGAAGATTCGTTTGATTACAAACAGCTATCACTAAACTTAATACCGTATCAAACCGTAATAATCCAAAAAACCTCACGAAAATAAACTCATCTACAAATATAAAGTATTTCGGAGTTATTATAGACTTAACATGGAATTTACATATAAAGTACCTAGTGAAAAAATAGAAGATTGATATGCTTACTAAGTCACTCTTTGTCATATTGGGAGATATTTTTATAACCGTGGATTTTCCAAAAAAAATGTATTTGTCTTCAACTTAGACTCGTCTTGTAACGCACTTTGCATCTATCAGATATACTGAGTGATTTTCAACTTATTGGAGAAAAGCATTTTTCAAAATTAGCAAAATCTGAAATGAGTAACATATCAATGAAATTTTCAAGGAAATCTTTGCTGGAGCCCGTTAAACAATGTGGAGATGATAAAAATCTGAATTTTTCGTGAAATTCTATAAAAATCTGTTCTATTCTTCTTTGGTGGAATAATTCGATTTTTTGAGCTCATATCCATTGTTATTTCTTTTCAAAGCGCCCCTAGTCGGTACGCCACTGACGTGTAATAACACGTTTGATCCGCAATTGAAAAAAATGTGCTTTAAATTTGTTCACTTCAAGGGAATCGTGATGTTAAGAAAGATATAAACTGCATGTATAGATGTGTTTGTTATATTGCTGGCACTTAATGGGCACTTTAGACTCGAAAAAATACGTACGATTGTCTCTTCCCTGTAATTACCTAATTCTATACAATTCGGAGGGATTTCAAGAAAAAAGCGTGTGCAAATTCGGGAAAATTAGCTCGCCGTTCATTTACCTCGAAGTGATTATTTGGAATGCGTTGAGTTGGACAAAAAAGAAAGATTCGTGGACCTATTAGTCCACAGGGAAAAATATCACGGGTGGCTTTTACTGTTTTCTCTCTGGAAAGTCTTGTTTTCCAATTTGAAAAGATGAAATTCATTAAGTTGCCATTACAAACTGACAAAAAAAACTTAGTTTATAATTTTATGTTTGTTTGCGGGATTTTAATAAAGATAATGTTGTTTTTATTTTTCTGCGTTCATAAAAAAACAAACAAAATTCAGTGAAAAACTTCGTAGCAATCATATAGTTTATTTTGGTAGGTACATCGATGTGTGTGATCATGTAAAACATATAAACATTTTAATCGACGCCATATCTAGTCTATTTCTCAAATTATTTATCAAATATTTTGCTTCAATTGCGCTTTCTATTTCGCTACACTTGGTGCCACTTAAATAAAATGTTTTTTGGTTTTTGAATGAACGAAAAATATTGTATGCAAAAAGTGTTTATTCCACTTGTTGCATCAATAACTATATTTATTATATTAAATGCTTTCGAACATTCCATTGATTCATTCGTATGAGAATACCATACAGGGTGGTCCAAATGGTGACGTCCAAAATAAAAATCTGAATTCCTCACACCCAGGTTGATTCAAAAATACCTCATAGACGTTCAGCGATTTTCTTCAGTTTTCGAGTCATATTTTTTTTGTAATTTGTTATATATAGCCTAGTTCCTAAATTGTAGATAGTGACTCATCAGTTGTACGGTTCATAATTCATATAAAGCAGGTCAAAAAATAGAACAGAAATAAGCTAGATACTTTGGCTTCAAATTAAGTTTCACTTTGCCACTTTCGTACATCCCCTCCGCACTTTCAAATCCCGTAAAAACCAGATAATGTACGATGAGGCACTATCTACAATTTAGGAACTAGACTATAGAGTGTTCTGCCGGTGGGGCTTTGAATATTAATATCTGTTTTTTTAGTACATATTTTTCAAATTTTTTTTTTGCGACATGATCGTCTCTTCTATACGAAAAATAATAAACTTCCTAACAATCCTGCAAGATACTCAAAAAATCGAAATTGAGAATTTCAATTTGTACTGGGATGAACTCAAATTTTTAATGTAATTTCTACCTAACTTTAAAAACTTTGCAGGTTCCCAAACTATAGAAAACATAAAAAAACGGTACTAAAAATATATTTGGCTATTTTTGTTACTACTATGGGGGAACCTTTGGTGAAAAATCCTTGAAGGCATTCAAATGAACAAATTGACTGATCAAGATGACAATTTAGATGATCACTGTGAACATTTCAAGAAATAAGTTGTCATTTAATTTTACAATCATATAGGTTTATTTTTGTATGATAACAATAAAATTAGACACAAATTAATGTAACATACTTCTTTATTAAAGTAAATTTTCACAATGACATTTTCCAGCTTGGATACACAGTCGAGAACATCTCAAAGAGTTATGTACGTTTCAATCGTGTGAATCAAATTTTTCTTGCAGCAGCTTCTATTAGGTTTTCTCGTAATTCTATTTCTTTGTCGCTCTCTCGCGCGTACACTTAGTTCTTGTCAATTCCCCAAATAAAAAAGTCGATGGGGTGGGGTCTGGCAAACGTGCAGGCCAGTCGATCGGCCCTGTGACTTACTAAAAAGCTAAATGAGTTTCTTTATCTAACTTGGACAGGTAAGCGCGGTTGAAAGTTTGATGCCTTTACCAGATGAGGGTTTTTGATGGTCTAGCTATGGTAATTTTGGATGTTGAAAATTCTAGTCCTTTCGAATTCAACTTATTCCGGATTCCGAGGTAGGTACTGGTTGATTTGGGCAACGCCACGATAATAATGCATCTCCGCATAATGACTTCGAGAATAACTCATGACACCGCACAGAAACAATGTTCGTAAGGCAAATTAGAGTCCAAAATCGCACATTAAGTCCAGTTAACACAGCAAAAGTAGTACAAAGAAACATACGCGCGATGGCAATAAACAACTAAACTGACGTCTAAGGCGTCGGGGAGAGAGGAATATGAGGAATGGAGGTCACTAATTTTCGAAGCCTAACTAATAATTCAAGGGGTTTCATGACGTCACGTTCATCAAAATTTAACTTGGCAACGTCGTATAAGTTGTATCTAGACCATTACATTATCATTACATCTGGATTGTGTTCACAGAGCAGATCAATAAAAATTGTTTTTCTCTGTTTAACTCATTTGCTCACCTTATATGTGATACAAGATAGATGCTAATAGTAGATCAAATCTGTATGCTGGAAACTAACAGACTCTTAATATTTCATTTTTTGAGGTCAAAGAGGTTTTCAAATTCAAAGTTTTGTTGTTTGTGTTAACCTAGTCAACCAGCGAAGTCGCAGTAAGTGGCAGGGAATGCAATTTAATATCTCTATATGGATCAACAATGCGATTTTACAGATAAGTGCCAGCGATTTCGCTTTGCGGACAATGATAGTTAATAAATATAAACCTTGTGATTTCGCAAAATACCATTCAAAAGCAGTTAGAATCAATGCGATCTAGAGAAGTCCTTACGACTTTCACAATGTTACCACCATGCCACATATTTTTGACTGTTTTATATTAACGTTCATTTCATATTTATTGAATTTTCAATAATATATTACTCGAGAAGTTCCATGGATTATGATCGGGCGACTTTTTTGAGAAGTGAACAGCGCCTCTTCCGACACTAGCGGCAGAGGATATCAACTGGCAAGGGCCGGCCCATGGCAGACATTTTGACTTTGTCATTTGATGTTGATGAACTTGTAGCTTGTAGCGCTATTGTTTGTTTAGTTTTAGAATTGTAAGTTGCTAACAAAACTTAATTATTGTATCGGTACTTTATAAAGTTGTGTATTTTGTTAGTATTCGCGCATAGTTCAGTCCCTTGGTGAAGAAAAGTTGCAAATTTTCTAAAGGTAAGTGAAACTTTTTGACTTCGTTTCGTAAAAGAAACAAAATCATAAACATATTTGATGAAAAATTACGCGATTCATCTTCAAGTGGAAGGTGAGGTAGCATCGGAGAAAATCTATACTGAAAACAACTATAAATAACTGAAAACGTTATTGATTATGATTAGGTTAGATGCAAAAATGTACTGATGGGCTATGGGCTTCTATATGCAGATTGAAACCGAAATAATAAAAGAAATAATTATAATAACATTTGATAGACGCATGAGTGATATTTTTGATCCATTCTCATGCCCTCAAATTCAATAGTTGTTTTCTGTTGAATACTTGCAAACGAAAAATGTATAGTTCTATGCGGATATACCGTCAGGTAGGGTCGTTCAGTCTTCGTTGATAAGAGTATTCCATAATTTTTTCCACCCCCACTTCATAATTTTGAAAAAGCTCCATTTTCTGATTTCTGATGCTGTGTTCTCTGAATAATGATATTTTTCACTCATATATTCTATTTGAAGAGTAAAAATATTGAAGATTATGTAGTGGTGTAGTGGGGATGGCTTTACAGTCAGTGCCTTTAGGATAACGCGCATTAAATGTATTCCCCAAACTACTGCCTTAAAATAGCGCGACAACTTATCCTCAACTTTTCATTTCAGGTTTGTAGGGGCTGCATGCAATGAAGAAAGCTATTTTTAGTTGCGTCGATTTCTGTGATTAGCCACCATTGAAAATTTTGTTTGTTTTCGTTATATATTTTTTTGAAGACTATGTTATTATTTTGTTGTTTTATGTTATTTTATATTAGTTAGTGTTAATAAATATGTTGAAAATTATATCAAATTGCTTTCCATTTATTTATTCCAGAGAAATTCCCAAACCTACATTTATTTCATCAATTTGGTAAACATAAAAGGAATGCTTTCAAAAGTTCCATGCAGTAATTACAAATGTGTACATTCATTTAATTTCCGTGAGAGGTTCATTTAAATTCCATTTAAATATTTATAATCTTTCAAAAAACCGCTGCTTTGTGAAATCGCTTTGAGGCTGTCTATAGAAACTTAAAAATGTACGCTTCGCGACGTCTTGGCTAGTTACTGGCGATGAGCGTGTTTGCGGACATTAAGCACTCGCAAATAATTACTAGTGCCTCTATTTTGTATCCACATTGCGAAGTCGCAGATCCCAACAGTAACTCTTTGCAACTTCTATGCGATGGATTCTGGTTTACTGGGAAGTAATTTCTGTATTCCTTATAACCGTGTAAATGTCTAAAATGTGCTTGTACCCAGTTGTTTGAATATCAGTGAAAATTCAAATAAACTGTATGTGTTCTGTGGTACTTTTGTTCCATAAGAACCATCGACATAACCTTAAACTAGACCGCTAATCCCATATACGAAAAGTTCATCCATTTACGAAATTTCAGTGAGCCTTAAGCGCATGCGCAGTTAGGGTCCTTGCGGAGTCTCAACCAATCAAAATAGCCGTTGCCATGAAACGCGCATTGCGCAGACACGTTTTCGTAAATTCAATTGGGATGAATTTTTCGAGTAGAGGGAATATGACCATTAGCAATCTAGTTTAAGGTTATGTCGATGAGAATAACTGTTATTATAATTTGCGGTGTTGCCAACAATAGTTTTTCTCAAAAGGCAGGTTCTTTTAGAAAATTTGAAAGTTACGAATAATATAAAAATTGCTTTTACGTAAAATTTTTTGATGTGTTGATTCAGTGACAAAATTTCAATTATTTCTCGATGGCTTATAATCAGCCAGTAGCTATATTTTATGATAGAACGATATTCCCTATTTCGGAACGTGGATTATGGTGGGGGATGTTGCCGATGAACGTGACGTCAGAGGCACATTTTGAAATGTGATATTGTTCTGAAATAAGAAAATTGGAGTGGCACTCGTTGATAAGTAGACATTTTAGACTATTAACAATCGATTGAAACGAGTGTTACAATTTTTTGTAAATATAAAGGTCCATTTTTAGGTTGAAAGTGATTATTTTTGAGCTTTCAATCAATGATTATTATCTACAGTTATCAATTGTGTGTAGATATATGCATAACAGATTCACAATTACCCAGTCTCAAACAGTAAAAAAACAGCACTTCAACTCGCTCTCTTAACGATTTATTAACAAATTAGTACAGTACAACTACGCTTATAAAAAAAACAATAAGACAATGTATATTTCCACGAGTCCCAAGACTTTTCATAACAAAAATCCCACTTCTGAAGCCAAAATAGCAACACTCGACCTCTTGCAGCAGATACATTAGAAAAACAATCTCCCCCCTTATTAATTACCAGGTGTTGGCACGTTGAGCAGCAAATTCTGCCCACCTGGAAGATAGGAAACTTGACGGGACTTGGATAGTTGATAGGCAATGTCTTCTGCTGCTTCGATTCTTCTCAACTCCACCAGACCCTCTCCCGCATCACCAAAAGCTTTCGCCAACAAGATGGCCGCCTGGGCATCTCCCTCAGCCGAGAGGACTGTAGCCTTTTTGGTCTGCTCTGCCTTCTCTACCAGGAACCTGAAATTTACTATAATGTTAGCAAATAGAAACGATTGTGTACATTTGGTGTGGAGACAATTCAATAAACATAGAAAACTACCTACACATACTTCACTAATGTTGGCCAAACATAAAATGGCATCAAAACACGATTCAAAGAGCATATATCACATATTACATTTTCAAGACAAGAGAAATCGAGAGTGTTTCTCAACACTGTTTGGAGAAGGACCAAAAGGTAGTCAATACTAGCTCATAATCAATTTGGCTCTCACAGGAAAACAGAAATGGTGTCTTCATTGAGAAATATTGCAAAAATATCTGACACATCAGAATGTGGTTTCAATAAATTATGCAAATAATCAAAAACTCTTACCTGGCTTTTTCAGCTTCCTGTTGTGCCACCTGTTTCAATTCAACAGCCTGCGTGAATTCCCTACCAAATGTTAAATGTGTCAGAGAAATGTCATCCAAAATCACACCGAATTGGCCAGCTCTTTCTGTCAGATCATCGCTGACTTTTTGAGATACCAAGTCACGCTGGGTAATTAATTCTCCAGCATCGAATTGAGCTACTACAGCTTTCAGAACTTCTGTGGTAATTGAAGGTAGTACTCTTTCCTCGTAGTCCTGTCCAAGGATGGTGTAGATTTTGGGAAGCTCGTCTGGGACTGGTCTGAAGAGGATACGAAGGGTGATGTTCACATTTTGAAGATCTGAAATAAATACCAATTCACTCAGTTACTTTCTCACTTGAATACATACTAGGACAAGGACAAAAAAAATACAGTTCAATCAAGCTATTTATTTCCAGTAATAAATCATATCATACCTTTGCTTCCAGTAACAACTGGTATATTCCTAGGCCTAGACCTAACATCGAATATGATTGGTTTCTGTACCCATGGAATGAAAAAATGGGTTCCTTCTCCGATAACTTGTTTTTTTACTCCGGAAAATCTGTCGAATATTACAGCCCTGTGTCCACCATCGACTGCAATTGAAAGTTAATATTAGAAAAAATAAAATTTTACAGAAATCGGTAATGAGTATGGTAGTAAGTATATTTTTTTTTACTCACCATTGTACAATGCAGAGTTTACAACTCCTCCAACTAGCGCAATTCCTAATCCAACTTGTCCAATTCTATTGAATACTTGGGAGGCAGACATTTTAATCTGAAAAATCACATGAAATTTCAGGCTTACAGGAATATTGCGCAATTTTAGGTTAGGAGCATGTCGATGAAATGTGCCCAACTCACCTATGTTGTGGTCGAAAATATAGAGAATATGTTTCTGATTTATTTGTAATCCTTATAATATGTAGAATAAATGTAATATTCCACAAAAAAATTAATATCCCTCCTCACAATGCCGAATTTTGACGATTGACAATATTGACATTGACATTTGTGCGGTGCGGCGGTTTGTGGAGTTTTTGTGGTTTCCACATGCTTTCTTTCAGAAAGCAATCAGCCAAGTTTTTTCTCAGAACATGCAAGATTAAAGCTACATTCTTTTGACAAATCAGTTCAAACATTTCAAAATGTGATTTTGAAATAAAGTTCATGACCCAGATTACAAATTCAGAAAACAAACAAATGGATATAATGAATAGTCTCATTTCTGTAGTGGTGTTTTCATTGAAACCTTAACCTAGCTGTTTCATCTTGAGGCCAATTCAGATACATACGTGCACACTGCATTTTTAACCCTGCCAGAGAAATGCGTGTCTGTTGACGTTCTTACCTGTGCCGGTCAGTGTGCGCGAATAACGCAAGGGGGACGCATGGAATTAGAACATGGTCCAGTTTGAATAATAAAAGATACAGTAAAAAATACGAAAAGATTATGTAAAAAAACTGAAATGGTATTACCCCATCAGTTGAAACGCAAACGGCATATGAAACATGAACAAAAACCAAAAAGGTAAAGAGCTATCTTCGAAACATTTCAAGCACGAATTCCGCTATATGTTTCTTGATCAGGTCTAGGGGAAGTACGGATCATGCTCAGAATACAATCCGTGATAGGGATGAAGAACATTTGGGAAGAACAACACATCTAGATTATGATCATATAATAACTCGCGCGTTTTGTTCAGAAATTTCGTGCTGAAAGAATACAACTCAGATTTAAATATATCACGAAAACAGAGTCATCTGATCACATCTGAATGTTGAAGCTGCATTTTTATCAGTTCAGGAACATTCGGAATATATTATAAAATCCACGTCACAAATATTATTCATCGAAAGATGAAGATCTAACTTGGAAGCACTAAAGTCCCTCTGTTATATATTCTATGGAATATCTTGATGTTTCCACCGGTTTGTATTTTTTCAGTATCAGAACGGGATCCCGAGGATATTCGAAACCTTGCTATGATGCAAATTTATTGAAAAACGAGTCAGTAGTTTTTAAAGCAAAACGTCGGGTGGTGGCATCACTGCTTCCTTTGACTTCTGTTAAAACATAATCCGCTTTTCAATTAACACAGGAAGTAGCTCCGGGTAGCTCCTGAAGTGATTTGACAGATCACGATAAATCATGATCCAATTAAACCCCATTTATAAAGTCCGGTGCGGTTCACTTCAAGTTCAGTTCAGGGGTAACAAGCTCCACTGGGGGCTACTACCCCTGGCAATCGGAAAGCGGCCTCATAATCAGTCAATATACGCTGATTTTTCGTCACGTGGAACACAAAAATCGCATCAATATTATTCTTCCAGCGAAGAGCTATATACTGTTTCGTGGTAGACGCCACCAGCCAACGAGCCAACATTATTCCAGTAAAACCAGCTTAATGAGATGCTAGCTTCACAGTGGTCGTTTTGAACTACTGACATATAGGTACCTGTCATAATGACGTTTCAGATGTCACTTTTTGACATTCCTTAAAAATATAAATAAAAGCTAAATCTCGTAGTATTTTCACATGAGCTCTCACTAACCAGTTCCAAATGAGAAACCACAGTGAAAAGTTCATGATATCTCATTTACTATAAACACATACGAATAAAAATCAAGCTTTGAGCAGATATGGTAGACTCTCCCATAGATATATTACCGGATGAAGTATTGGAATTCGTTTTATCGCTGATTCCGCCTTACCAGGATTTACACGACTGTATGCTTGTTTCGAGACGGTGGAGAAGATGTGTCTTGAGTAAGATAAATTGTGTGCTTGTTGACTTTGTACTATTTTTAGAAAATATTCTTTGTTGGAGTCAGTTGAACCTTTAAAGTATTTGGCTCCTGTTTTCCTTTGTTTCGATATAAATGTGATTCATCAATTACAATTTGGCGGCTAGTGAAACTGTTTATTTCTTATTGTGCATGTACTTGATTTATTTTCAGATGTAGTGAAGATAAAACAGCGAAACCTATACAGGGCCATAAACGACTTCGATGTAAGATGGGAGAAATTAACCCCCATAGACATGGCCCCCACGATACAGAAACGTTATTCTCACACCGCAGCAGTTCATGAAAACTCAATGTTCGTTTTCGGAGGCTGTACATGTGCCATGACCACCTACAATGATCTCTGGAGATTGGATTTATCGAAACGTCAATGGATTCGCCCTCTAGCAACGGGAAAAAATTACCCCTCACCCAAAGCCTGTAGCTCTCTCATTAGGCACGGCGACTCTCTGATACTATTCGGGGGTTGGGCCTATCCTCCGTCTTATCCTCTTTATCAGAGCTGGCATTTGTTCAATGAACTGCATGTTTACGATGTGATAGGCAACCACTGGAAGTCGATAACGACTCTTAATACACCGCCCCCTGTGGCAGGGCATTCGGTGTCTATTATAGGGGAGTGGATGATAGTTTTCGGGGGGTTACAGAAGCCCTGCAGCGTCGTGCACTGTGAAAAATCAAATGAATTATGGAAACTGAATTTGAATTCTTGGTCGTGGCACAAACAGGAGGTAGAGAGTGAGTGTAAATGCTTCAATATTTATTTACAAATACATGGTATTCAGTTTTGGGACAAGAAATGTGATAAATAAATTACAAATCAATCAATCACAATCAAATAATCACATATGTAGTACATTTTCAAAACTATAATAATATCTGCAAGGTTAAAATTGTAGACATTAAATGATTCTGAATTGTTTTCCAATGTATGCAAAAAAAATCAAACCAATAACCTAAAGCACTTAAGTGATTGAACAATAATTTTGTGCAAATATTAAATAATTCGAATGAATGGAGACTTATATGGCACACATTTATTGTCCATGAGAAAAAAATGTGTTGTCATACACTATTATGGGGCGCCGTTAGTGTCAAAAATAGTTGTTCTCGTATATTTTATTTTCACTTGAATTTATTTCTTAAAACCGAACGAATATTTTAATATAAGCGTTCATTCATTCATAAAAATATATATTACTTGTTATTACTTGTTAACAATGCATATATGAAAATGAGCTTATGAGTTCACTACTAGATGGCGCTAACATCATGTTTTGGAATATGATCTGTTTTGGAAACGAGTAATGTTGATCTGTATTCGATTGATTCTTTTTGAGAATGCGCAATGATGAAAACTCGACCATTTTTCCTATTATTTTCAGCATAGCTGCCGCGTTGCAAAGATATAGGTTGCATGGCGCCATCTAGTAGTAGAACTCAAAAGCTCATTTTCATTTATGCATTGGTAACAAGTAATAAATATATAAATTATTAAATACATGGTCATCAAGAAATATAATCAAGTGGAAATAAAATATATGAGAACAACTCAGTACAATGCTTTCTTCATGTTCTTCCACTTTCAGGTGGACCAAAACCTGACGGCCGATTCGGCCAAACACAAGTTGTCCTGGACCAAGAGAATATATTAATATTAGGGGGTTCTGGAGGCCCAACATTTCATTTCTGTGATTGCTGGCTGTTAAACATGTCTGGGGAGCTCTGGAAATGGAAGAAAGTAGAAATTCTCGGGAAACTAAATGAACCTTCGAATATTTGGAGCAATCCAGGATGTCTAGTAAGTATGTTTGATCTCGTCTAATGATAAATAATGGAATAATCTATTCTATCTGATCTGAATCTATCATTCCACACCATCTTTTTTCTCTCAAAAAAAATTACTGTGAATATACCAACCGACACGTTTTCCTAAATATTCCAGATAGGTGATAAAATTGTGATGCTGAACAGGATACGAGAACAGGAAGTCTGTCCTATTGCCTATTATCCAAAACACACCTGGAACATCAACAACAGGGCTGCTCCTGAAGATGGTCGGTTAGCCAGGATAGACCTGGCTTCTAGGCAGACTGACAGAGACGAAAATGTCAATGGGAAAAGGGGCACCTTGAGGAATCACAAGAGAGAAGTAGATGAGGAGGAACCTATGATCGTTGGTAATGCCAATGGTAGCAGAGAAAATATCAAGGTATTAATTAAATTCCTATTTAACAACTCGGAGTTGGTATAAATCCGACTTCAAAACTCAGAATTAGTATAATTCCGACTTCATATCTCGGGATTGGTATAATTCCGACTTCACAACTTAGGATTGGTACAATTCCCACTTTACAACTCGAAATTATTATAATTCCGACTTCACAACTCGAAATGATTATAATTCCGACTTCACAACTCGGTATTGGTATAATTCCGACTTCACAACTGAATTATTATAAATCTGATTCCACAACTCGAAATTATTATAATTATTTTTTTACTACTCGAAATAAGTATAAGCCCGACTTCAAAACTCGGAATTAGTATAATTCCAACTTCATAACTCAAAATTATTATAATTCCGACTTCACAATTCGGAATTATTATAAATATTTCTTCACAACTCGAAATAAGTATAAGTCCAACTTCATAACTCAAAATTATTATAATTTCGTCTTCACAATTCGGAATTATTATAAATATTTCTTCACAACTCGAAATAAGTATAAGTCCGACCTCAAAACTCGAAATTACTATAATTCCGACTTCAAAACTCGGAATTAGTATAATTCCAACTTCACAACTCGAAATGATTATAATTCCGACTTCACAACTCGGTATTGGTATAATTCCGACTTCACAACTGAATTATTATAATTCCGATTTCACAACTCGGAAATAGTATAACTCCTTCACAATTCGAAATAAGTATATTTCCGACTTCATAACTCGAGATTATTATAATTCCGACTTCAAAACTCGGGATTGGTAGAACAATAATAAATTTTCAATTGAAACAATCTAATTCCAAGTTTTCAAGTCGGAATTATACTGATTCTGAGTTGTGAATTCGGAATTATACTAATTCCGAGTTGTTGAGTCGGAATTATACTAATTCCGAGTTGTTGAGTCGGAATTATACTAATTTCGAGTTGTGCAGTCGGAATTATACTGATTCCAAATTGTGTAGTCTAATTTATACTAAATCCGAGTTGTAAAGTCGAAATTATAATAATTTAGAATTCTGAAGTAGGAATTATAATAATTTCGAGTTATGCAGTTGGAATTTTAATAATTTCGAGTTGTGAAGTCGGAATTAAATTTCGAATTCTGAAGTAGGAATTATAATAATTTCGAGTTGTGAAGTCAGAATTATAATAATTCTGAAGTAGACACACTAATTTCGAGTTGAGAATTCAGAATTGTACTATTTCCGAGTTTTGAAGTCGGAATTATACTAACTCCGAGTTTTGAAGTAAGAATTATACTGATTCCGAGTTGTGAGTTCGTAGTTATACTAAATCCGAGTTGTGAAGTCGGAATTAGACTAATTCCGCGTTTCAAAGTCGGAATTAGGCTAACTCCGAGTTTGCAAATCGGAATTGGCCTGATTAAATTTTGAAATTATTTGTGGTCCTTCTGCGCTTTTGTAAATTCCACACGCAGAACAAACACATTAAATATTCCGCAAAAATAGGTTAACAATTTATTCATTTATTGGTTTAAACGCGAAATGATTCATAAAAATACCAAGGAAATCCATCCTTACAGCAAAATTAATAATTTAATGAAATTCAAAACATGAAGCCATGTCCACAACCAACTCTTTTACTCTAATAAATAAAATTTCGATTTAGGACAGAAAATATATAAAAATTGGTTCAATGGACCATGTCAGCAGCGAATACAGAACAGCTCTGTATTATTTTCAAATTAAATGAAAGCCAATTCTCGGCATTCCAAATCTCCATCTCATCTGCATGTGATTATTGAATGTATTAATTACTATTACTATGCAGATCTGTAATATTTTCAACAATATTTCTTTGTTTAATATGAATTACGTGTCATTATTAACGTTACAGATCAACTGTCTTCCGGGTTCTTCGGGAATCAACATGGCAGCTTTCAACGTCCAGGGGAATCGGCAGATGCAAGAAACGGACAAAATCCGCGAGAAAAGACTCGCCAGCCTGCTCCAGGTCGAGGAAAAACTCACCAAAGGCGCTTTCAAAAGAGAAAAGAAGACTCACTATCTGGGACTCTATGTCTTGGATATCTCCCAGGTTCTGGAGGACGGCCACGTGGCCACGTGGATGCCGCCCAAGAATCTGGTCAACGGACCGGAAGAGACCATCTTGTACACGTTGGTCGAGGGGAAATCCGAACTGATAATGTTCGGAGGGATACAGAAAGACGCCAATTCCTTGGGATTTTCGAAGAACCTCAGCAGCCAGATTTCCAACAGCCTGCACTTCATCACGGCGCCGAGCTACGTGATTTGAATGGCTGCAGTCAGAGTTCTCACGTGCCATTGGAGGGGTTCGATGATGTTCATTTGACCTGGTTGGATGATTACATTTATTTTTTATATACTCGGTATATACGGCAGTTGAGATGAATAGAAATAGTTTTATATCATGATTGTTGGATAACCAGTGATTTTAATTATTGTTATTTTTATGATTTGGTCAGTGATTTACCAGCGATTATTACGGATTTATTATTATTTTCATAATTCCATTATATGAAGGGCATTTCACCCATTTATTTGACACCAAGTTTCCTACTTAATTTATTTTGAAATAAAATTTGCCTCAATTTTGGATTTTCAGTGCATTTTCGGTGCATATCGACGCCAGTGGACAAATGTTCAATGTCGGTAAATTATTTCTGAACTGGCATAATGATTGATCCATATTATATTAGCTTCTCTGGAGACCAAGGGCACAGTACTGGTTTTTCAAATAACAGCAGGAGCACCCTTTCCCTAACCCAGTCAACAAACTGAGTGTTACTTGGCTGCATATTCCAGATGGCCTAGGTCAATTCTCAAATTGATTCAGTGTTGCCACCACCAACTTGAACATTTTACTTTCCGGATTCGTCGCAGAGAGAATACTTTATAAACCTCAATAGAAACGCTTTGTGCCCACCCCGCATGAGAAATGCATACTTGTCGACGTTCATATCTGTGCTTGTCGGCGTGTGCGAAACACGCAGGGTAAGTTCGCACTGAATTAGGACATGTTCTAGTTTAAGTTAAATAGTTTTTACGATACAGGGAAAAATACGTCTGGAATATTTGAAAAACTCAAATCACTGCAGTATTGACAAAATTATTACAGAGTCAAATAAAATATTACCTTGTCATAGAAACGCTAGTGGAAGGCATGCATGTGAGTAGTTTTCTGTGACAAGGGTCGCACTTGCTTAAAAACCCTGCATAGGCACGCATGTGAGTCGGCCTTCATATGTGAAATATAAATATATTTCAGAGGTTAAAATCACAGGGGTGTACCATAGAATTTTATCGTCGACAGCTATGTCTCTGTCTCTCCCATGAATGCAATCATAATATCATCTTATTTATCGATGAAATGTAAAATTCTAAGGTACACGAAATCCTGTACTCTTGTCAGATGAGTTTAAAACGAATAGAATGTAGGATGAAAGAAACAAAAAATTCTAATTTTGAGTATGTCGCTTAACTTCTCGGATGGTGATGTTTAAGAATAAATCAAAATATTTCACCACGGCGACCACCGCTCACCGCTTGTTCCATGTTTTGAGCATTCCATTTAAAAAGTGTTGAATTATGTTGGCAATAATGCGAAAAGTGTTTCTCACATTCTGATAACACTGGTTTTCTGCCACTTGCTAGTCTTGCCACTTGTCACTTGTCATATTAGTAGTAAAGTAAAAAGTAAAATAATTTTAATAATTTTGGGTTGTTGGTTGTTGCTTGTAGGTAGAAGTTTATGTTTAAAGTACGGCGACGCAAGAAAAGTGACGACATAGAATATATATAACACTATTATTTAGTTAATAGAGATAGTGATAGTTGTCATAGTAATTTTTTTAAATTTATATTCGTGTAGTTCAAGTCGACTGGTTAGAACTACCGTATTTGAATTTTTGAAAGCTGTTTCAATCTGACCTTTGGTAGAAGCAAAATTTGTTCACATTTGTCTGCTGATTTTTTTTTGTTGTTTCGAAAGATGGCAAGTGGAAGTACTTCAAGGTAATTTTCTTTTATTTCCAAAGCATTTTATTTGTTAACCACTTGAGCACTACCCATATAATCCGAAAATCTGGTCTGGACCATATTTATGTTCACTAATTTTCATTATTGTACTTTCTTGGTTTTTTAATGGCGTATCAATGGTGGTACTTTTCCTGTCTTCAAACAGACAGAAAAGATTGAAGAAAATGTGGTGCAAGCAGAGTGTTGTAATTTGCTAAGTACCAACACCATTTTTATCTTTGATGATTGAATTCATTCAGTTTTCAAAATATACAACTCAAAGGCCTCTATATGTAGTATGATGGCAAACATTGGGTAAACCATTCAGGTGTTTTTTAGCAGAATTTGTCATGGGTATCTACCTCAATATGAAATTTCACCATAATGGCAAAATAGAAGTTCTATTCACAACACAGTTACTGGCAGATTTTTTGTAACAAATAGAAAAAAACCTTCAAATTTCTCAAAATTATTCCTTATATAAGTGTTTGCTTTTCCTAAATGTGCTATCCAAATTTCATTTATCCATTTAGTATATGAGGTAAGGGACATCTACAGTTCAAAAGCAATCAAATTTGCAACTGATGTGAAAATTCATATCATACCAATTAATAGTGGGCTATGGATAATCTGTGTAGATAGAAAAAGACCTCTATTAACCAAGAAATATCCTGAAAGTGAACTGCATGTGATGTGAATGTATGACAAAACTTCTATTTTGTTACTGGATGTGTAGTGTTTTATTTTAAATGAATCTAACAGGGTTCTGCTATGAATTTTTATAATGATTTTCTCCTTGAGGTGTTCCCACAAAAATTCCATAGGAGTTAGATCTGGAGATCTAGCAGGCCACATATGGAAGTATCAAGGCCAGATAATTTATTTATGACAGGAATAAGACCGGACCCAGTACAGAGCCTTGGGGTAGTCCACACTAATAGAATAAAATTTCCGTGATATTTGGCCACAAGAAATGATGTTCATTATTCATCAGTGTTGCTCAACTGGTTAATAAAATCAAAATGAGATTGATTGTTCGTCATTTCTATATCAAAATAATTTCATAACTCTGTTATAGATATGATTCAAATAAGATATGTTGCCGTTATCATCCAGAGGCTCCCCTTATTGAAGATTACAGGGCAGGAGATTTAATCTGCCCAGAATGTGGATTGGTTGTTGGAGACAGGTACTAATTGTACGCTGATATTGAAAGACATGTTTTAATTGCTTTGTGTTTCAGAGTGATAGATGTAGGATCTGAGTGGAGGACTTTCAGCAACGAAAAGAATGGAGTTGACCCCTCTCGTGTTGGTGGACCGGAGAATCCCCTACTCGGGGGATCTGACTTGACTACAATAATAGGACCAGGCAGAGGTAATGTTAACTGTTAAAATCTAAGAGACATGTTATAACTATGCATGCTTAATATTTCAAGGTGATGCAAGCTTTGATTCACTTGGTGTTTCGAGGTACCATAACCGTAGGACCATGAACAGCTCTGATAGAGCATTGATCAATGCCTTCAAGGAGATTAACGCTATGGCAGATAGAATTAACCTTCCAAGAACTATAGTTGACAGGTCTAACAACCTTTTCAAACAAGTGCATGACGGCAGGAATCTCAAAGGTTAGTTATAATATGATGTAAAAGCAACAGAAACAAAGGTCTTTGATTGATTTATATAAAACAACTCTGTTCGGATCAGAAGTAATCTGTACTTGGAATAATAGAAATTGAGTTTTGAAACTTTCAAAGAAGTTTCATCCGATATTTTTGTGGTAGTTGACTGAATAATCTGGGAGCCAAGTAGGAGTAACTTTTTTGACCAATGCTTTTTAAAGCTGTTTCATAATGTGATATTTTAAGATCGTTTTCCCAATTAATAATAATTAATTATGCTGATTCCGAAATAGTATGATTCGAATAGATTGTGATGCACGGTGTGCCGTCAAAATGGGAAAAATGGTGTGAACAACCTTGGATCCAGTATACTAACGCACTCGATTGCCCATAACGCCTACACGCGACATGCTAGTCCACCGGCGATACGGTCGTTTTGTAGAAAATTTTCTCAGCTTTCTTTCTATATGGCTATGTAATTGACGAATGTAACTCCTTGTGGTCGAAAAATGCGAAAAACGGACGAGGTGCGCTCGGATCCGGAATTTTTTCATTATTTTTCCCGTATTCTACGCCATCGATTATACGGGATACGTTTTGAAAAAGTACAAAAAACAAAAAATTCCAAATCGAGCCATTTGAGGATGCAGACTTTCGTTGGAACGCCTACAGCAACTATATACGACCAGCGATCGCTTCGAAATTCGGTGAACCTATACGGAAAACATTGAACCTTCCGAATATGATATGCAAAAAAATTAGAAAAATTCGTGGCGGGCGCAGGTCAGCTCCGAACAGCCGATCCGGCATCCTAACCCACATACCCTCCGCTGAAAAATACTTCCGACGGTTTTGGAATTTTTTCATTATTTTTTCCGTATTCTACGCCATCGATTACACAGGATACGTTTTGAAAAAATACAAAAAACAAATTCCAAATCGAGCCATTTGAGGATGCAGACTTTCGTTGGAACGCCTACGGCGACTATATACGACCAGCGATCACTTTGAACTTCGGTGAACCCATACGGAAAACATTGATTTTTCAGAATATGATATGGAAAAAAATTAGAAAAATTCGTGGCGGGCGCAGGTCAGCTCCGAACAGCCGATCCGGCATCCTAACACATATAAGTTTAGCTGAAAAATACTTCTGACGGCTTTGGAATTTTTTCATTATTTTTTCCGTATTCTACGCCATCGATTACACAGGATACGTTTTGAAAAAATACAAAAAACAAAAAATTCCAAATCGAGTCATTTGAGGATGCAAACTTTCGTTAGAACGCCTACAGCAACTATATACGACCAGCGATCACTTTGAACTTCGGTGAACCCATACGGAAAACATTGATTTTTCAGAATATGATATGGAAAAAAATTAGAAAAATTCGTGGCGGGCGCAGGTCAGCTCCGAACAGCCGATCCGGCATCCTAACACATATAAGTTTAGCTGAAAAATACTTCTGACGGCTTTGGAATTTTTTCATTATTTTTTCCGTATTCTACGCCATCGATTGCACATGATACGTTTTGAAAAAATACAAAAAACAAAAAATTCCAAATCGAGCCATTTGAGGATGCAGACTTTCGTTGGAACGCCTACAGCAACTATATACGACCAGCGATCGCTTCGAAATTCGGTGAACCTATACGGAAAACATTTTTTCATTATTTTTCCCGTATTCTACGCCATCGATTGCACATGATACGTTTTGAAAAAATACAAAAAACAAAAAATTCCAAATCGAGCCATTTGAGGATGCAGACTTTCGTTGGAACGCCTACAGCAACTATATACGACCAGCGATCGCTTCGAAATTCGGTGAACCTATACGGAAAACATTTTTTCATTATTTTTCCCGTATTCTACGCCATCGATTACACAGGATGTGTTTTGAAAAAATACAAAAAACAAAAAATTACGAATCGAGCCATTCGAGGATGCAGACTTTCGTTGGAAGGCCTACAGCAACTATATACGACCAGCGATCACTTTGAACTTCGGTGAACCTATACGGAAAACATTGATTTTTCAGAATATGATATGGGAAAAAATTTGAAAAAATCGTGACGAGTGCAGGTCATCTCCGAACAGCCGATCCGGCATCATAACCCATATAACCTTCGCTGAAAAATACTTCCGGCGGCTTTGGAATTTTTTCATTATTTTTCCCGTATTCTACGCCATCGATTGCACATGATACGATTTGAAAAAATACAAAAAACAAAAAATTCCAAATCGAGCCATTTGAGGATGCAGACTTTCGTTGGAACGCCTACAGCAACTATATACGACCAGCGATCGCTTCGAAATTCGGTGAACCTATACGGAAAACATTTTTTCATTATTTTTCCCGTATTCTACGCCGTCGACTTAGTAGTATCGACATGTTTCTATGCATTTTTTATTTATTTTTTCGTACGCCATCACTACTGCGATGACTACAATTACGCTACAATTACAATTACATAACTATGTTGTGGTGTTGTTGGAATCTTCCGATTTCTTCTTGTTGTGCATTTTATTCTACTTTACCTCAATTTGAGGTTAAATTTGGGGTCATACTTTGTCAACAAGATTTCATATCTTTCTACAATAAAGCATATTTTCTCTCTAACACCTAATACCTTCTTGTTATAAACAGATCATCTTTGTGAACCATTAAATTACTTCAGATATCTTAATTTCAGGAAGATCCAATGATGCAATAGCATCTGCATGCCTCTACATCGCATGCAGGCAAGAAGGTGTCCCCAGAACTTTTAAAGAGATATGCGCCATCAGCAAGATCAGTAAAAGGGAAATTGGTCGCTGCTTCAAGCTAATCCTTAAAGCCCTTGAGACATCAGTTGATCTTATCACTACTGGAGATTTCATGTCCCGTTTCTGCTCCAATTTGGGTCTACCAAATATGGTCCAAAGAGCAGCCACCCATATAGCCAGAAAGGCTGTAGATTTAGATATTGTTCCTGGAAGATCCCCGATATCTGTTGCAGCAGCAGCTATTTATATGGCTTCTCAGGTAAAAACTCAAAATATTTTAATTTGTGTTCTGTTTCCCTTCAATATATTTCCGCCCTTTTCTGATAGGACCTAATTCATGGCTCTAGCGGTCCTTTTGCAATTCCGCAGCAGCATAAACTGCGCAGTTCCACAAGGCTCGGTGCTTGGCCCAATAATTTTCCTTCTCTACATAAATGACTTAACTACAGACATTATAGGAAAATTCGCCTTACTTACTTCCCCTTACTTGGGGAATTATGACACAGAAAAAATGAAAATGATTCACTAAGAAAAATAAAAAACCTTGAACTATCCATGAATATTATGTTTTCGATGTGATCTAGATGCCTTGGACAGACACTAGAAATAAACCACAGAATAAAGAAAACATGAAAATCCTACATACATGCAGTAAGGGAAATGGACTTGTTGGATGCATTGGAAATAAATAAATTGAATAAAAACCCTAACTTTAAAACCCTCAATGATCAACTAGAACTAAACATATCTCCTCTTTTGATTTTTAATAATTAGCCATCCCACACACACCTACTTTGCTAATTATTTTAGATTCTACTTGGAAATGTTTTGGTATAGATTATGTTTATGATATTACAGGTAAAAATTTTTGTTATCTCAGGAAAGGTTTCATTGTACCTATCTTAGCGAACATAATTACTTTTGTTTATCTGGATATTATAATGAAAGTCGTTATTATTTTCTCTTCCCTACATTCATCATGAATTTCCACAACGTAAATAGATCATCAATTGAAAATTTAAACTATAGTTGCTGCTAATACTATAATTTTTTGTCGAATCTCATATCAAGTGATATTTGGTTTCTGGTAGTCTGAGTAACTTTCATTTATTTTTGTGTTTTTATAGGCTTCTGTAGACAAAAGAAGCCAGAAGGAAATTGGAGACATAGCTGGTGTGGCAGATGTTACTATACGACAGTCATACAAGCTCATGTATCCTCATGCTGCGAATTTGTTCCCACAGGACTTTGCTTTTGCCACACCAATCGAGCAGCTTCCCCAGATGTGAAATATCCTCATTTTACTGATTGATAAGTTGATAACTGTGATTAGTAATTAGACTGAAATCTCTCTGAAGATCCCTACGTCGCTGGATCAAGTCGATGGTGTCGCTTACGCGTTTGGTTCTCGTCATCCAGATACGATTTTAAGGAAAAAAATCTGTGATGGTTTGTTTGGGCGGGTGCTTGTCGAAACGTTGGCATAACAGCAATTGTCTTGATGAAGCTTGTCCAAACAAGCCAGTACAGATTTTTTCCTGAAAATCGCATATGAATGATTGAGATCCTAATATCATCGGTAATTCTCGGCTTAATCTATCGACGTATGGTTCTTCAGATAGATTTCAGTCCAGTATGGATATGTCGTGTATTTTTTTGAAATTTTATTTCTTCTAAGAGGAAACTGAATTTTTTGGGGAATCGAGGCATATTCTTGATGATTTGTTGAATCCAAGCTAGTCTGTTATGGATTTTAATGACCGTATTATGATGATGGCAAAAATGGCTGCCGTTATTTTTTATAATATATATTAAATTATTATTTTTGTAATTTGTATTTCATTGATATAAAAAAAAACCCTGAACTGATTGGACCGTGGATAACTTTGAAAAATATAGGGATTCAAACACGTAGGAATATTACGTAGGGACAAGTGAACATAAAATAAATTAAATATAGTTCTTAAAACTAAAAACACTTTTTTATAACACATTGAAGTAAAAAATAAAAAATTATTGATTATGTAGGCAGAAAATAATAGTAAATGAAAAATATTGATATCACTGTGAAAATATCGAGCACCCCACGCTTTCTTTACAGTGATACTAATATTTTTCATTTATTATTTTCTGCCTATACAAACAATTATTTTTTACTATTTAGTTCAATGTGATATAAAAGCGTGTTTTCAGAACTATATTTCATTGTTCACTTTTTAGTTCTCAATTTATTATTGAAAAACATTTTGTTTTCCTGAGAGCCTCAAAAAAAAAAAGCGACCCTTTCCACAGAAGACAGCAGACGCGTTAATTACCCATCCACGTCGAGGACTTTCAAATTATAGCGAAGGCTCTCGCACAGTATATGATAGGCAAATTATTAAATACATTATGCACAAGTTTTTCGTAAATATTCTTTTTAAATACTGCGTCTGTCGCGGTTTTTATACGGAAGAGAATTCACAGAAATCATAAAATAATCTGTGATCTGTGGTTCGTGTTCTATGAAGATTGTGTGCGGTTTTTGTGGGGTTTCATCGTTGGCTCCACTGTCGTCCGCCATTTGCTCATTTGTTCTTGGGTGGGATTCCGTGTACCAAGGAATTCTGTAGTCGATCAAATAAGTGAGATGACATCATCATTGAATTCATAGGTGAGAAAGAGACAACTGCATAAGAATTCACAAATGTTAGTCACTTGCGTTTCTGTCGTCATATTTCATTTGGTTCTGTAATAATTTTGTCAATACTGGACTAAGGCCTATTTGAGTTTTTCAACTAATCCTGACGTATTTTCCACTGGATTTTTTATCATTCAAACTAGAACTTTTTTCTAATTCCGTGCGTACTCAAACTGCGATTTTCACGCACGCCGACAGGCACAAGTGTGAACGTCGATAGGCATGCATTCCTTATGAATGGTGGACACGTATGTATTTGTATCGACCCTAATGAATCAGTGATACCAGTACGCTACTTTTGGTTGAAAGCGCGGCCTTGAGGTTGGTTCTTAATTCAGCGATTTTTCTTTCTGCTGATTGGCGACAACATTCGCTATTTAAATAGATATTTCTGCCAGTAGTGATGTGAGAAAGTTGAAATATTTCATTAGCTGGCGTTTTATTTGACCCATTCTGGTACCGGTTTGGTGGAATAAATTCACATATGACATAAATACAATGATAAAAATGTCATAAATGACAATTTATTCTCAAACCGGTATCGGAATGGCACCAAACGGAGCTTTTATATCCTTCAGAGTCACAAAACAAAAGGTTTGATGGAAAAGCTAAAACGCTGCGGTGGAAACTCCCCTTTAGTTTTTCAGATTTGACGTTTGTCATTGTCAGTTGTCACTGTCAATCTAGTATTTGTTGTTTGTTATTAATAATGGCAAGTGCGAGTACATCAAGGTTACTTTCTTTTCTTATTCACAAGGCAACCTATTGAACTTATTCGCTAGTAATGTCAAAATGAGATCGATTGTTTTTCATTTCTTCTTCGAAATTAATTCATGTCTCTGGTTTTAGATATGATTCGAATAAGATATGTTGCCGTTATCATCCAGAGGCTCCTCTTATCGAAGACTACAGAGCTGGGGACATGATATGTCCAGAATGTGGTTTAGTTGTTGGAGACAGGTACTGTTTGCATGCTGATATTGAAAGACGTGTTTCAATTGCCGTGTTTCAGAGTGATAGATGTAGGGTCAGAGTGGAGGACTTTCAGCAACGAAAAGAATGGGGTTGACCCGTCTCGTGTTGGTGGTCCGGAGAATCCCCTACTCGGGGGATCTGACTTGACTACGTTAATAGGACCAGGCAGAGGTAATTTCAACTGTTCAAATTCAGTGGAAATTATAACTGTTTATTTTTTAAGGTGATGCAAGCTTCGATTCATTTGGAGTGTCAAAATATCAAAACCGTAGAACTATGAACAGTTCAGACAGAGCTCTAATCAATGCGTTCAAGGAGATAAATGCTATGGCAGACAGAATTAACCTTCCTAGAACTATAGTTGACAGGTCTAACAACCTATTCAAACAAGTGCATGATGGCAGGAATCTCAAAGGTCAGCTGGTTTTCATATTTATATATATATATATATATATATATAAACTAAAAGTTCAGGTTGAACCGCGTCTAGAATTTGTTGAAATTCGACGTTTCGGCTCCGATTTTGGAGCCATTTTCAAGAACTGAAAAAGAAAGAAAATTTATGAAAGGTTGAAACGTAATTCTACACTGAGGTCTCAATCTGCCTACTCCTCAGGTATAATTACGTTAGGTTTTTGTGACTTGACGTCGGGGTCTCAATCTGCCTACTCTTTCGAGAGAACTGTTCTCTCTCTATATATATATATATATATATATATGTATGTGTGTCCGATCAAAACCAATGTTAACCATGGTTTTGGTGACTTTATAAGTATTGCTCCTGTATAAATACCTGACGAGGAAGTAATTCAAAATTTCTTAACCTTATTTTTCCACGACTACTTACTTGCAGGTATAGCACCGATGATGGCCTAATAGCCGAAAGCGCTTTGCGATTTTATTAAATTTTACACGACATACAAATCTTTCATTGCATTGAATAAAACGAAACACTTGGCTGACCACCACTTTACTGTTTCGTGCCTGAATTATGAGCGCCATCTAGCGGGGATGCACTTCCTTGCAGCATGAAGTTAGATGTAGATGAATATTCAAATTTATTTCGTCTATAAATTATGTATAATCCTTTCAGAAAATTTTTTCACGGAAATATCGTTTTTTCCATCCTTCATATCCAAGGCCCGCCGTAGGCAATTCCTTAAATATTTACTTATTTCGTGTGAGAGCATAAAACAAAAAGAGCTGTTACGATACTTCTATTATCGTTCTTATGTCATACGTACTTAAGGTCGAGAATGACGCGTATCATTTCGCGCCAAATGATTTAGGTCTCGGTGTAATGTTGGTTTCATATTTGTGACGTCATCACTAATGCAGTCCATTTAGTGATGTTAAATGCCTAAATTTCAGGGAGATCCAATGATGCGATAGCCTCTGCATGCCTATACATCGCATGCAGACAAGAAGGCGTCCCTCGAACGTTCAAAGAGATATGCGCTGTCAGCAAGATCAGCAAACGGGAGATTGGTCGCTGCTTCAAGCTTATCCTCAAAGCGCTCAAGACATCGGTTGATCTTATCAGTACTGGGGATTTTATGTCCCGTTTCTGTTCCAATTTGAGTTTACCAAATATGGTTCAACGTGCAGCCACCCATATCGCGAGGAAAGCTGTAGAGCTGGATATTGTTCCTGGCAGATCCCCAATATCTGTGGCAGCGGCCGCTATATATATGGCATCACAGGTAAGAACATACATATTTGCAACAATTTTTGCGGTTTTACTAGTGGATGAATTCTTTAATCTCACTGTACAGAGCCTCACCATTGGGATCTCTGAAATTGGAAGATATTCGAGGTCGGGTAAATGGAGGCAAAGTTGCGCAATTTAGTGCTCATTAAAACGCTGCTTTGAAATTTGATTTTCAAACCGACGTTTCGTCTTTGAGCTGCCATCATCAATTTTTTTTTCAATACGGCCCTCGGAGTATTCCAGAAGAACTTTCCGAGATCCCAATGATGAGGCTCGAATTTGGGACACCCTGCAAGCAAGTGGTTCAGACAATTTTTTTCCCTTCATTCAATTTCATTCGAAGCAATTCAAGTTTGAATGTTGAATCAGAATTTTTCAGTTCACTTGTTGAAATGGCTTTGTGTGTTCTTGCAATCAGTAGATAGCGGAAAAGTATGAGTTTATGTAGAATGAAACAAGTTTTATTTAATGGTTTTACATATAAAAGAGTGAAAATATATTTTGTTGTCAAGATTCATGTTGATATCTCAGCAATCCTAACATAGTCTAGTACAACTTATTTTTTACTTTCACAACTACCCAAACTGTAACTTCAATTGAAGAGTGTTTTTTTACCGAAATTAACATCATCATGAGGTATAAGATTGCTTTTTATAGGTATCTAAAATGCATAAACTGTAAAAAATCATTTATGGCGCCCAACGTGGGGCCGAGTTAAGACAATTTGAAAATCGATCATAATGATAATTGCGAACAAAAGTGTAGGCCAAATTAAGGCAAGCCATAAATTCATAATATCAGATAGCTAGAATCCATGATGATGTAACCTTTGCTAGGAAAAAAATACGTTCAGTGAAATTAGTATAGTTTTGGCGTTTCGATCGATGATTTTGAACAGTTTTTGTGTTTTAAAATACTCTTAGCGAGTTCAACATTCAAAAAATTTTGTTTTTCACAGGCATCTGCAGATAAGCGCGGCCAGAAGGAGATAGGAGATATAGCTGGTGTAGCAGATGTAACTATTAGACAGTCGTACAAGCTGATGTATCCCCACGCAGCAAATTTGTTCCCTCAGGACTTCAAATTTGCCACGCCGATCGAACAACTACCGCAGATGTAATTTTTTTAAATATTTATTATTTTAATAACTTATAATATTATCAACAAATATCGGAAAAAGTTGTCGTTTTTTTTGGTTGTGCTTGACTGAAACCCGTGAAAGACTGTTTTTATTTTTTATGCAGAAAACATCTATTGACTTGACAAGTTCTGATGTTACATTTGATACAATTCCAACGTTTCTGCCAGCATCAAGGCTTGGTTTTGACAACAGAGCGGAAATATCCTCTGATTTATAAGGACTATTTTTTCCATAAAGACCAAATTTATAATAAGAATTTCTCTTAGCCAAATAAGCATTTATCAAGTTGTACCATTTAAGGAATAAACTCAAATTGAATGTTTCTAGAAGAAAATGGATGATAATTACTTATAAATATGTTGAATTGGACATCGTAATCATACAGGTACACAATGGCAACATCCCGTCCGGTCAGGTAACCCAAACACCCCCGAGCTAAACAAACGAAAATTATTCAGAACAAAGTAATCAGCCAGGTTGTGAGTATCAATTGCGAAAACTCTTCAACCACGGTTCATGTCATTAACGTGTGACATGACTCTTTTCTCTAAAATCCGGATGATTTAAAATGATATGCCATGACATTTTCCTCAGAAAGGCTCGAAATGGATGGTGGCATCTCACAGCCAAACAAATTCGTGAAAAAGTCTGCTTTTTTGGTACCTGATAGTACTTTCTAGGTGGAAAGGGGGAGTTCAGATGTTGGAAGCAAACTTTGAATTGAAATTTCGATATCTATCCCTTAGTTGAAATCATAGGGACCAGACAGGTTCATTCTGCAATGCTGCAGCAAGGACTGAATGCACCCAACACACTCGCAGGCAATTTGGCTCTCGGGAATATACTAAAACCATGGAGGCACGTTAGGGGGAGCTTTTTTACGTTGCTGAAATTATTCTTAAATTGAAGAATACAACCAAAAACTAAAATATAACAGGTTTAATGACATGAGTACAACTCACAGATAGATATCCTTCAAAAAATAACTTTTCATGTATATTAACAATAATAAATACACGTATCATCACTCTTTCAACAGAAAGCTCAGGTCACTCCCCACATCGAATTCACGAGGCGGCTGTTCCCTGAAACAAGAATTCAAAGTTCAACAGAATTCAATTGAGAACGAATATCTCAAAATTATTCCTACTCATATGTGAGAATGATCTGTCATATTGGCATGTTCACATGGTGCACTCTCGACTTCCCTTTGAATGGGACTCCAACAAATTCAGATATATAAGAATTGTTCGACAGATGGCGCTGGTGTCGCGTTCCAAGAGTTTGACGTGCGTTTAAAGCATTTGTGCGAGTGTATCAAACGTGTTACGCACGCAGAAACGCTTAAAACGCACGTTAAACGATTCAAACGCACGTCAAACCCTTGAAACGCGACACCAGCGCCATCTAGTGACGATTTATGTACTAGTGCGCCAGTACTATCATAGTTCCACTACTTATATCCCCATCAAAAGTCTCACGGTTATACATGGTTAGTATTGAATTTTCGGTGCTTTTCGGGTTTGATAGTCGTTGTCTCGAGGTAATTTTTCCTGACATTTCGTCAACATCTGCGGTAAACATTTTCAAAGGCGGTGCGGTACCGGATGAAGCGTTAATTAACGCCTAACTGATTCTGTGTCTGTGCTCATTTTTTCTTCCATTGTGTATTACGAGAATATAGTAGAAGAATATTATGAAAATATGGAGAACCATTCAAAACGAAAACTTGAAATTTTGTCTATAGAAGCTTTTGTTTGTTTTCTCACTAGAATTCCTGCTGTATTCATAGTCAATTTTCCAGCAAGCTCTGCCACAATTTTCAGTTACTGCCAATAAAATATACTATTTTCATAACAGTGACTTGGATAATTCGAGGAAATGACCTCACTTGGAAAACAGCCTTGCACCATGAATTCCTTTCAATACTGCCATGTTGTCCTTCACATAGAGCGTACACCCTTCCCTAAGTCCCAAGACAGGGTGGGAATCCTTTTCTTCCAAATACTGGAGAATCCTTTCTTCCCTTGTTTCACCTTTGTGTGTAGATCCGACGTCAGGATCTTGATAGTGAGGGTTGATATTGAAAGGAACCAACTTCAGAGCCTCAAAGGATGGGGGGTAAACAATTGGCATGTCGTTTGTAGTGTTCACACTGGCTGTAGCTACGTTTGTACCTTGAAGATATTAGTAGGAAAATATCATTTCAAGAAATACTTTACGTATTGCTTGAGTTGATCTAGACACTTATCTCACCTGCACTTGCTCCAATATAGGGTATTCCATCTTCCAAAATTCGTTTGTTGATTGCTTTCACTAAATTCAGGTCGTATAAAGTCTTTAGTAAACGAAAGGTGTTTCCTCCTCCAATAAAAATAGCCTCTGCTTTTTCAACAGCTCCCAGTGGATCTTGGGAGTGGATACCAACAACCTGGAAGCCTTAATTTAATATGATATCAGTTATTTAATATGAAAACCATACTAACCCCATTTTGTCAAAGGTTTTCGCACTTTCTCCAGGTACTGATCATGATCCTTCAAAGCAAAGGGGATGAACAAAACTGTAGAAACGTTTTTGCTAAAAGAAACGTTTCAATAAATCTCTCCTACAAATTGCACTGACAGAAGTTTCATTTTTCTGACATGCCTTATTTGCATCTGTATATGAACATAAAACTCAGTATATAGCAGGTTATAAGGATCTTTCTTACCCAATCAAAAAATCACAAATTTCATTTTTAGCATATTCCAAATATTCATGACCATGGACTTTAGAAGAAGAAAGTAGTAGAAGCTGCCTTTTCCCCATGCTGTACAATTCCGAAAAACATCTGTTATTAAAATTTAAAATACTGAAGCATGAACTACTTTTGAACTTTGAACTACGAAACTAAGATAAGAAATGAAGTGTGATCACAGAACTCTTTGTTCTGTGGTGTGCTCACGGAACACTTTGATTTGTGGTGTTGCTCCGTCCAATGAAATTCGAGAACTAGAAAGTGACGTAAAATTTTCTTGGAGTGAATTCCCAATGAGGCTTTTTTGCTATTCGGGTCGCGCATCACGTCTTTTTCGCCCATTCTTATTGATGAATAGTGTCGGAATTTGCTAGATTGCAAAAAAATTTGATTTGAAACTCGCCCTTATTGAAATACAAAATACACGGAAAAAATTAAAATTGGTTATTATTCCGTCCACGTTCCGGGGTGGGATTCCGAATATCATAGTAGTCGACAGAATGAGTGTGATAACAATATGGTTGAATTCATGAGAGAGAATGAGACAACTGTTGACTACACAATTCTGTGGTGGGATTCCGTGTACCATAGAATTTGGTCGACATTTATTTCTCTTTCTCTCCCATGAATTCAACAATAATGCTATCTCACTTATTTGATGAAAAGTCAAATTAGTTCTGTGACGTGTCGGTAAAGTTGAAGCCAAAAGTTGTGTGGTGACATTATCAAGCAATAGCAAAATTACGGAAATGACGTTATTTTTAACGGGAGTGATACAGCATAGGGCTGAATATTTGACCATAAGCCATATCCCATTCCAAATCATTTAAAATGTCCACTGAATCCTAAAATAAATGGAGTAAAAAAATAAAAATTATAAATGTAATTATTTATTGATGAATAAATATAAAACACGCACAGTATCGGAATCATCCTCCTCGAATTCACCGCCTTTCAAAACTAGAGAATCAACCATCGCTCCATCCTTTATGATGATTATTACACTGAGAGTAGTCGTAATATTCGACACTAAAACCGGAGCACTTGCGGTAGCCAGGGCTAAACTCAACAGTTTCAGATGATTCGGGTGAATGAGACATTCCATGTTATCGAGCCAAACGTCAAGTAGTCTACCCAGAATCGCCGATTCTGTTTCGTTATACACACGGGCGAGGGCAATCAGAGCCTGTGACAGCGCTTCACGTGAAGCCATCAGCAACACCCTCGACATCGTACAGAAATATATCACAAGCAGCAAGGAATTGTCTTCGGCGCAATAAATCTTCTCAAACATATTCGGAAGGATCGGAAGTATAGTTTCGGCTCCCAAAACTGGTGAAGCTCTAACAAGTACCGCCAACGCTCTTCAGTGTCAGACATGGTATCAGCGCAGACTTGCATTATTTGAGGACCGCTGATGCAAAAAATGAGCTACGCATATCCCTTCGAGCACTCTAACAAGGAAGGCATATTATGGAACACCGACACCAAATCGTCGGTAACACTAGGGGAAAACTCCAAAATGGTGGACCACAGATCAAGAGAGTCTCCCAGTATGGCACCCGTAGCACCCCGAGACGCGTCCGTTCCAGAGCGAACAACAGGCATCAACAAGGAAATCAGATCACCGTCGACATCTTGCAAGGCCTCAACCATGCAGTCCATGAACATGAACAGAGGATCCATAACCGTCAGCACCCGCTTCTTGGTGTTCCAGTCCCTCGTTTCTTTGAGCAACGCGAAGAGTAGCTTGTGAGCCTCAAACATAAAGTTCTCGAAGTAACGATCGGAGCGGAATTGATAGGTGATCACACGATCCAACGTGGACATCGCTGCTAGCCTCACAACCATATCCTCATTCGAGGATAATAAATCAGTAATGCAGTCGTACAGAGCTGGTCTTAGTATGCTTGAGAAGTCCGATTGAATCCAACGGCCGATAAGGCACAGCACACGCCTTCGAATTACCCTATAATTGTTATGTTTGACATTCAAATCCCGCAGAAGAGTGTTCACGAACCAACCATCCAAGTCAATCTTGCCTTTTATATCGAAGATACACAAGGACACGGCGTTATAGGCAGCATCTTTTGCCAAAATGGCTTGCAAGTCATGTGGCGGCACTATCACATTTGTGTTAGCCACCAATTCTTGCAGAAAAGGAATGAAAATTCCTCTAAACTCGTGAGACAGCGCTACGAACAGTCTTTCAGTGCTTGTTCTCAAACTGCCCTTCCAGCAAACCCCACTTTCATCGCCTGAAAACTCTTCAGGATCAACATCCCATAAATCCAGTTCGTCTCGTGTCAGAACGAAATAGTGACCTACCAGTTTTCTAAACATGTCTGATACTATTTCTGGTTGAAAGAACACTTGATTTATTACATCTGCTTGTAACACTACCGGGTGTCTTGGCGCAACCGCAGTCTTATATTTGGGACACTGCAGAATGAATTTCAGAAGGTTCAAGCACTTTACAACAAACCTCTCGAAGATCAAACTTCTGCCTTCATCGGTAAAAAGGCAGCGATAGGTGAACTCCAACGTGGGGGTCGAATAACGTTAACATACGAAAACGGGTGTACCTGCATAACAGCAATCAATACCTTGGCGAGATTTATCACGAACTTCTCGCACAGGTCCAGAACCAAACCTCCACCTTTCACTTCCAACTGTTTGCGACACTGCAGCCCAGTCTCGAGTTTATCAAAGATGATCTTCATAAAACCATTACAATACGGGTAGTCGTCAAATCCGAACACCGTCAAATGTCTAAGAATCTTTAGGGCGAGCACCGCCCTTTCTAGGTGCGATGTTACGTATTCTGCACTAGCATTCTGCGAGATATCTCTCACAAACGCTTCCGTGTAGTTTTTCCACAAGCCCAGCACAAACGGAAAGATGTTGACGATGAATTCATGGAATAACCTTTCATCGCGTTCAAGTTCTTGAGACGCTATGGCCTTGATGACATGGTGCATCGTTAACAAACATCTATGCTCTGTGATGCAGCCAGGAATGCCGATGGCAGTCAACAACTCGGAGAACAGCTCCGGCCACTGTTTGTAATCGGTGCGGGCAACTTTAGAAATCAGGACTGCTCTCTGCACTGCAATTTGATTGATCGGTTCGGAAAAATTGCTCAGCAAGCTTTGTCTGATGGTATGTTTTTCGTGTTCGGATATGGCATTCGGGACATCTCGCGTCCAATACTTGTCAACTCCGTTTTTTATGCACAGCGTTGCCATCATTCTTACATTAACGTCCGCCGCACAAGTAGATATAGTGGTTAAAACAGCGTAGAATCCAGGCTGTGTTTCCCATTCCTGCAATTTTGCTTCGGCAGGTTTGAAAATTTCGTGTGTCTGACTCGTCGCCCGTTGGAGAACCTCTAAAACTAAGATAGGACTCGACTCTATATTCATTTTTATTTTTTACTACACACGGATCGTAAAAAAACACCAGGCGATCTTTAACTGACTCTAAAATTCTGTAAGAACCCAATATATTCAGGCTACAGGTATACAAAATCATTACACGTATTCATTACAGTGTTGCCAGAAGGTACTGATCAAATTTGTATTGCAGACTCAAATTACCTATACGGGATTCAAAATTGGACACACTTTAATACGCCCTCAACCAACAATTTTGAGAAACATTTGGTTGGAAGCGGCCTTAAAAAAACATTTTTCGGGTATGTTATCTTTCGAATTCTGAAACATTAAGCATTTCTAAAAAATCGTATAAAAATAATATTTAATTCACTTACTGTTTTTTTTAAGGGTTATCAAAATCAATCAATCTGTTTCATTGTCCAAGAATTATAAGTTCCTATTGACAAAATAAAAACTTTAAAAATACAGTGTTATAAGCTAAAAAATGTTCGTTAGACTATGAAAAACAAAGATCAACAACAAACAATTGTAAAAAACAGAGAGATAGTTGTGTAAAACTAACCAAATAAAAAAAAGTATAATAAAATTATTGTGAACAAATAAAAACCACTAAAAATGATCGTCGGACGACAAAGAAAACCACCAAAAAACAATTTTTTTTTAAAGACATAAGTGTTCGCGTTAAAAACGTGTTCTACCCCAAATATTCAATAGATTTTTTTTCAACCCTTACAATATTCCAAATTTTTATTGATGACATATACATAATACTTATTTTCCGAATTGTGTACCTGATACATGAAAGAAATTTGCGAAAGCATGAAAAGCACATAGTTAAATTGCCAATCAATGAAAACACCAGAAATATGTTTCACTTTATCTTGGATTCCATGCTCATGGCGTTAAAACACCCATCAAAGCTCTAAAAATAATTTAAAATTACTCTTACCTTCCTCACAATAGTATTGAATACTGAAAAAAATTTGGGTCTACTTTGGCCGTACGATAAAGAGAAAACGAGATATTACCGAAAACAAAAAATTTGTACCTAATGAATTAATTGAAACAATAAAATCTCAGCCAAATTTTTTGTGTGGGTGATATTACTAGCTTATTACTTGACGTTCAAATGTGAAAAATATTAAGAAAACTTCAACCTTTTGCACCATTAATTTTTTAATCAGAGATAAATCAACACACACAATGGATAAAACAAATATTTTAAAAACACTTCTTAAAATATACAAATAGGAATGTCATGACTAAATATAAACATATATATGTTCCATATCTTTCACAATTGTATTATTAAACTTAAAATTGGTAATTAAGAGTAATATAGTCAGATAATACTAAAAAGCACAACAACCACAAGATTTTGGCATCTGCAACATTGTAATACGCAGATATGGGTATGTCAAATACTGAAAATTTAATCTTGGCTACCCAGTATATAAAATACATATATTAATTATTAATATTGCTATACATGACTAGTTTAGTTAGATGCCTCAAGAGAGATGACATACCGGGTGTTGACGATTCTATCAGATAAGTCATAACTTCTAGAATATGAGATTTGGTATAGGTAAATGGTATAAAAGAGGCGAGTTTTCGCATATTTTTCACTTTCCGATCCCGTTTTCAATTTTTAAATGAAACACCCTATATCTTGTAACATTTTTTAATTTCTGACACAATTTTGGATCAGAATGTGACATTCTATAAATAGTATTTACGTCTACTTCACTTTTTAGAGTCACTTATAATATTGCATCTAGGTTGCCATGATCGGACGTAAACTGTAATCTAAGATGCCTAAAAACCCTGGTGTGCCGACTCATACCTGTAAAACTGTAGAATAAAATGCTGGACATTCGCTTGCTTGATAATAAGAAAACAAATGAAATCGCGTTCTATTTTCCAAAAATCCCGCGATGCTTCGTGAACCGCCACGTCGGTTTTCTTGTTAGGGTGAATTTTCATGAACAGAAAGTTTCTAGTATTACGCACGAGCATGAAATGAATAAAACAACATTATCATTAAAATTTACAGAATCACTGTCCGCAAGCAGTTTTATTAGTTACATTTTCGACTTATTGTATAATTTTTATTTTGCTGATATGCAATTTACTGGAATAAATAATAATAACACATTTCACCTAAAAGTATTGAAATTCAGCTGCATGGAAATTCACCATTAGAACCTGTCAATCTTGTGCTTGTGCCTATCTAACATCTGCCCAACACGCGCATGCGCAAGTATCTGCGCCATTGTATCCGAGTTTTCCTTTTAAAGTTCTCTATAATATATATATATATATATATATATATATATATATATATATATATAAAGTATATATAAAGTATATATAAAGTACTAATTTTGAGTTTAATTGCTTTTCAGAAGTGATATATGTGTGATGAGTTGTGTGTTACAATGGTCTTTCGCTATTTTAAAAACTGTATGTCATGTAATAGTGAAGATGTTTCTTTTTTTTTGCAATTCTTTTTCGACAGAAAATTTATTTTTGGATGACCTAACCACACTGAGAAGATTTTACGAAAACGAATGGTAAAATAAGAAAACCTAAACAAGCTTGATGATATATGCAAAATTGATAAATTCCAGTAGAAGTGGTGATTTTTTTTACTTTGTCACGAACTTTCGCAGCTTGAACTTATGGAATATTTAAAGAAACAGTAGGGTATAACAACACGCACCCAGTTGATTGAATCGGTTTGAAAAAATGTTTGCCATGTTTATTAGAGCATGGCGAGTTAAGAAATAAAATGTAAGTTAATTCCAAATTGGTTCCAAAGTATATTTTACAGATTTTAAGTAGTAGGTACTCACTATTAGACATGAATGATTTATTGTGTTCATCTCTCTGAATTTTTTCCACACAAAAACGGATTATGGTCAACTTATGTAGGAAAATAATATAAAATACAGAACAATAAAGAAACGAACATCATTAATGGTCAATGATATTGCACCACGAAATTTTTGATTCTGCCACAACTATTTTGACGTTCAAACGGTATTTACATTATTTTATAAAAATAACACATTTTGTTTGGTGTTATTTTTCCAAAAATTTGGTCTTCCACTTCGAGTATGGAATCTATATTGCTTTAGCATGATATTTAAAAAGTTTATTGACATTCCCTCAAATTCAATCAACAACAATCACAATCACTATGTCCCTGGAATATTGACATGAGGACGAGGCGCCATCTCTGGATACGATTACGGAAGTAGACCACTATTTCATTTGTTTTGTCTTCAAAAAAATCTAAACAAAATCTAATCAGTCGACACCCAAATCAACAACAATCACAATCACTATGTACCTGGAATATTGACATGAGGACGAGGCGCCATCTCTGAATACGATTACAGAAATTGACCACTATTTCTATTTTGTCTTCAAAAAAATCTAAACAAAATCTAATCAGTCGACACCCAAGGGTTTTTTGGCATCTTACTATAATCTAAGGACCTCAGTTGATGTCAGAAAATTACAATCGCAGTTTTAGTGACTAGTGTCTGGTGATATGAGGGGCTGATCTATCTTGAAGGTAAATTTGCCGTAAAACTGCTAAAGGTAGATTATTGAGATATCATCGATTTATTTTTGAAGAAAACTTGAGTAACTATACCCTGTTAACTGACCTTGAAACAATATTGGCCCAATTATTCTGTTTCAAACGATACTAGCCCAGACATTGACGCCAAATCTTTCTTGTAAATTGCCCTCTCTTACTGCATGTTGGTTTTGTTAGGCCCAGTACCGACTATTTTGCTTACTAAACATACCATTATTTGTAAATCAAGATTCGTCGGAAAATATAATAGAATATCGACAGCATACAAATGTTGAAGTAACTAATATTTAAATGCTCGAAATCCGTGCTTTTTCAGTATTTTTCTTGCTGATTCGTGACTTATTTACATTTCTTGAAAATTTTTTTCGGAAGAAACAGTTTTATATCAATCTCAACCAAGAACGTTTATCTCAGTCTCTTCATTTAGGATATACATCTCTGTTCCTCCTTTCGATTTACTTGTTGCCTTAAACGATTCTTAACATACGGGAAATACCGATGGACTGGACGTTGCCGATTGGGATATCACTGAGCATACAATTCAGCAGCATTCCTTGAATTTCTATGATATTCTCCAAATATTAATAACATATTCTCTTTTTCACTCTCAAATAACACAACCTAGATGAGTAACTCGCCGCTCACGCCTTTAATTTTGTTTGTTGCAGTGTCGTGCGTTGTTAACAGAAATACTGAGGTTCAATAAAATTGAAATAATGGAAACCTGAAATTATGATGGAAGAATCTACCCAGGATTTTGAAAACAGCCGATGTTCCAATTGACATGAATTTTCACAATTCATTCATTTTACTCATTTCCAATTCGGTTTCCCTTTCTCGATAGTTACGACACTGGTAGCTTACCTATAAAATGACATATTTTCAGCTTCAAACGGTCTTTTACACATTTCACAATGCTTCACCATTGCTTGATAATAAAAATTAACGATAGTTTAACACAAGTTAACTCAGAATTTGCTCTTCATTCACGAAAAAACACTCCAAAAAGCCAAAGTCGAAAACAAGCAGAAATGTTTTGTTGTTGTTCTGTCAAATATCAAATGCAGTGTTGCCGTACTGACCAGACTATATCGACAACGAAGAATCTCCGTTCGGCGTTGGAAATACTATCGTTTTCCAATGCTCCCAACAAGCTGCACTCAACGTTTTGAATGCCTTCTTATTGCCATATATTTCATCCAAGACAGTAGTTTTGGGTTTTCTTTGCCATGAATATAATCGACAGAAATCTAAATCTAGCTGACGTGCTTATTGTATCCTTAAAAAATTGCGACATGGCAACAATGACATGATTTGAGGGATAACATTACGAAAAGATGTTACCTTCAGTACTATTTGAGAATTACTCATCTAGCCTGTGTTACTTGATCGTAGCTCTGAGTATACATTATTTTCACGGAAAATTAAATTGTAATTTAACGAAAATTGAGAAACATTTACTGTCTGTTCATAAAGCTTATGTTACTGTCATTACCTGAGCGAGTGTTTTGTTTTCCAAAGAAGCCGTGATGAAAATAACTGCAGAATATTATGCATCCTGGTTATCCAAGGTACACTTGACAAATGTAAATAAACTATTATCCAGTATTTTCCTTATTTTCAATCGCAAATAAATTAGTGTCGTTATCGGAAAGTGCTTGTCAAAAATGGATGCCATTTGAAAAAAAAAAATAGTAAGACGTAAATATCCTTGAGTTAACTTGTCTTATTCCTATCTGTCATACGAGTTACTTTGCGATTGAAATTTTCTGACATCACCTGAGGTCTCTAAATTAGTTTACGTCCAATCATGGCCACCTAGATGCAATATTAAACGTGACTCTAAAAAAGTGAAATAGGCGTAAAAACTCTTAAAAATGTCACAATCTGTTCAAAAATTGTGTCATAAATCAAAAAATGTTACAATATACAGGGTGTTTCATTTAAAAATTAAAAACTGGAGCAATTTCCGGGGAAACCGAAAGTGACCGGAAAGTGAAAAAGATGCGAAAACTCTCCTCTTCACATATGATTTACCTGAACCAAATCTCACTTTGATTCACCTGATATTCTAGAAGTTATGCCTTGTCAGGTGATGGCTATAACCATACTAAAATGATTGGAGAATATTAGAAAGTTGTATACACTTTCTAGTGGTTTTGCTGTTTTTAGTGTCTATTGTTGAGCACACCAAGGTTTCAAGTTTATCTAAGAAGTAAATTTTATTCAATTCAAGACCGATTCAATGCAAGAATTAATTTTTTCAAACTAATTATTGTTTTTTAATTGGCTCCATGATTGAAAATCTATTGAATTTTCACGGAATTGTTTTACATTTCTCAAATTGTAGTTTTTCTGATGGGAAATCGGTGAAGCTGATGAATAAAAACCATGGCTTTTTTTAAAAATCACATAAAATATTCCCGTTGTTGGACAGAAATAGATCAATATTGGAGTAGAACACTTTAACGGAGTACTGGAGTGGAGAAAATTGGGGTACCAATGGTATGGAAAATGGGTATAGATACATGATAATAATAATAATGCTCTTTTGATATCTGTAGAAGCTGGAAGACATTTTAATGATTTCCCGAGAATCCTATTTGGAGGTCATATTCGCGCAAACTTTTAAATAAGCTCCAAGATCAGGAAGACAGCCTCTTTCAGAAGAAAAAAAGTTATAAATTATAGAAATGGTAATTAAACCGACTTAGTCGACGTCTGCAGTTGCTGAATTCTTTGGAGTAAGTTCTAAAAGTGTCCAAAAAGTCCTAAAAACAAGTTTCATCCCCTATTGAATGAAAATCCAGCTGCATGCTTTCACGGAGGATGATCCAGACTGGGAGATTTGAATCTTGTGAGTAGTTGACAAGAACAATTGAAGGAGAACGGGGCTTCCTAAAACTTGTATATCTGAAAAACCGTCGTATAGCGGAGACAAAATGGCAACGTATATATGCTGTTTATTTTGGTATCCATCATCAACTGACGCCAAAAAAACCTAAAATGTGCCAAAAAAACCTAAAATATTTTCTTAAATTTCAGTTTTTTTCGGATATCTAGGGATATACTTGTAAAATTAAAACTTTCTTAACGGCAATTGTCGGTCACGTAGATGTGCAAATTTGCCCCAATTTAACCATCTTTGTATCTCTTAAAGTTTCCGAAATCCCAATGGTGGCCCTCGAATTTGAATTACCCGGTAAATTTTTTCTTCGGTATTTTTACTTAACGGTAGGTAATGTTTTTGTTTTTATGACCTGATCTTGGCTAATGAGAATAATTGTACCTTCACAACGAAGCATATCTGAAATCGCACATTATCATTCGACGCTCCCAACTCCCACTTGGAAATACACTGAAAAACAACTAACCGTAGACTACTCTCACGACTGGACGCTCAGCCTCTGACAGATATTGTCCACTCTCGTTCTCATGTTGGCCAACACGTCCAGCGCCAACTCCTCGATGCTCGTGTACTTACACTTGTTGAAACTGAAAATGTCCGCCAGGAACTCCATCACTTGTTCTTTGAAATAGACGCAGGTGTCCCTGAGGAGCTCGTCGGAGCCGAGGAAGCCCCAGGCGAGCAGCGGCGACAGCTGCTCCGAGATGGTGTAGAAGTGGGCCATGAAGCCGTCGGGAAACCGTAGGCGCCTACGTTTGGCCTTGAGGACGGACCACACGGCCGTGGTGAGGGCGGTTTCCTTGAAACCTAGAAACGTTTTTTGTTAATTCTCAATCTTTTTTGAACAAGAATGAGTTTTACTATTGAAAATATCAACCGTTTTCAAGTTATTTGAAGTTACTCTTCCACCAAATGATTTCAATTAATATTAACTAACATCACGGTGCTCTTGAAAATTGATAAATTCTACAGAGTCAATAAAATACTTGGTCGTGGGCGAGAGTGTGGTAAACTGTTTGGTGTTTGGTCTACGAGCATGTCATGATATTGTAACGATTTCGAGACCGGCCCCGAGACCGGCCCTGATCTAATTAATTATGCACCCTCGTTCAACTACAACTGCATATCTGCTGGCGTACGGATCGCCGAGAACAAGCTGGAATAAATCGATTGTTCGATACTATTCAAAGAGCCATCTAGATGAAATGTTCTATACTCCTGAATATTCGAGAGCCGTGAATGGAAACTGCTTGGGAGTATATAAGCGGGACAGTCAGAATGGAGGAGTTACAGTTCCAGAGTTCGCTGATAGATAGCCATAGTAGAAATAAATTGAAATAGTAAATGTTTTAGTGAATAATTGTTGTAAATAGTGTTTTAAATAAATTAGGAAAATTAGTTAGTGCAGTTTTACTACATTTGTTGTCAGAAGTCGGATGTTTGAAATAAATAAGTGTTAAAGTGTTCGTCGCGTTGAAAAACTGATAGACAGTTAGACCCGTTAGACCCGTTGAACATTTGAGTGCAAAGTGGACAGTTTTGCGCGTCGCGGGACAATAAACTGAAAACTGTGTGTGAAATAAATGATATCTCGGTAAAGACAATAAGAGACAAAATGTTTCCGAGAAGAGTTCACCTAGTTGACCTTAAAGTTAGTGAATTAAAGCAAGAGTTAGAGGAGCGTGAGTTAGAAACAACTGGAAAGAAGGCCGTACTCCAGAAAAGACTTGCAGATGGATTGATTGAAGAAGGAGAAGACCCCGAAACATTTTTGTTCGAAGTTTTTACTGCAATATAAAATACTCGACAGTTGATATTACACATGGAAAAAGTCGTGATAAATCCAATAACAACTTTGAGTAAACTTGTATTAGACATTATTAAATTATCCACTCCTTGAATCTTACAGTTGAATTAATAATAATAATAATAATAATAATAATAAAGATATTTATTAGGCAAATACAATATACATGAGCAACAAAATGTTGATTAATATAAATATCACTACAGGCGATAAGTGTAAGAACACTTGTTTCGCAATTATAATAATAAAATAACTCAACACTAACAATAATGTAAAAATATAAAAATATAAATATAATACAGCAGACAACAATATCATTAACAGAATTAAAAAATGAGAATCACAATGTTACGCAGAAACCTATATTACTAGTAAACTTTTAAAACATATCTTTTTTATAATGAAAAAATTTTCAAGATAACATATTATCTAAAATATACACTCAAATTTAGTGGACCAAAACCTTATTAATTAAAGAAAACCAACTTGATAAACATGTGTACATGGAAGCTGAGATAATAAATACATTGCTATTATTTTTGTGATTATATGTGCATGTGTTAATAAATTTATATCATGTCCGAAATATTTCGTCGTGGTTGACACAAAATGAATTGTTTCAGTACTTTTTTGAACGTTTGTGAATTATTGATTTTTTGTATGTGTTGTGGAACAGTATTGTATAATTTTGGTGCTATATATTGATAACTTCGCTGTCCTATAGCTTTCTGCATTTGTGGAACCACATGATGATGTTTTTTCCTTGTAGGGTAAGAATGACTAGGCAGGTTGAAACGTTTGTTTTGGTGATATCTCATATTTATGTTATAATAAAATAGTTGGCGAATGTCAAACACTTTGGCTTCGTGGAATAGTGCGTCTGAAGGATATCTGAACTCTTTGGACATAATAATTTTAAGAAACCTCTTTTGCAGATTTTCTAGGGGACGAAGGTGTGTTTTTAATGCGCCTCCCCAGCATACTATACTATATCTCAGGTGACTTTCAACCAAAGCATGGTACAAGACTTTTAATTGGTAAAAAGGTAGAATATCTTTCAAGTACTTGAATTTGTGTATAATGAATCTAAGTTTGTTGCATGTATATTTTATATGTGCATCCCATTTGAGGTTTGTATCCATTATAACGCCTAGATATTTCACTTTTTCCTCTGGCAGAATAGTGTGATGTTGTCCAGTGGTGTTTATCGTTAGACTTTCGAAAGGTGGAGTGTTCGATTTATTGCAACTAAATGGCATATAGTATGGTTTTTCTAAATTTACAGTTAATAATTTATGATCTAGCCAGTTTTTCAACAAAGGAAAATCTGATTCTACAATTTCCTTCAACTGTTGCCGGGTATTTGCTTTATAGAAGACGGCAGTATCGTCAGCAAATCCCAATATCTCCCCCCGACTCTTTAAAGAAAACATGCCATTAACATAGATACTAAAGAGGATAGGGCCTAATACGGTCCCTTGAGGCACGCCATACTCTATTTTCTTCTTGTCGCTCTTTACATTGTCTACTCTCACAGATTGGAATCTATTGTTCAGATAATTTCCAAATAATTTCAGACAATTATTTCTGATTCCTATATCTTCCAGTGTCTGTAGGAGTAGGTCATGACTTACTGAATCAAACGCTTTCGATAAATCAATAAAAACACATAAGTTTGGCAAATTTTCTTCCAGAGCAGTGGATATCCTTGAGGTGAGTGACAATATTGCATCTTGTGTGGAGAGATTTTCTCTAAAACCATACTGTTGGTTAGATATCAGATTATACTTTGTTAAGTAAGCAGTTAACCTTTTCTTGAGAATCCTTTCAAAAATTTTTGTAAGGTGCGTTATTAATGAAATTGGTCTGAAATTTGTGATCAAAGTCTCATCGCCTTTTTTAAATACAGGTATTACAACAGTTTCCTTGAACGCTGAGGTAAGAGGTTCTTTGATATAATGGCAAATAGATTTGATGGTTTCAGCTCGGATTTCATCTATGCCAGCTGACTTTTTGTTTTTCAAGTCTCTAACGATGTTTTCAATTTCATTACCGTCAGTTGGAAGAAGAACAAATTAATTGATGGAAATATTTCTATGTAGTCTATAATTTGGATCTTTTTGTATTTTTTCAGCCATTTTTTTTTCCTTAGAATTAGTGGCGATTCCTAATATTCCTGCTTCAAATTCACAAATAAAATTGTTTTGATTCCTTGCCTTACCGGTTCTGAACCAGTTCCAGCAGCAGTGGCACATTCAAGTTTAGGCTGTTAGTTTACCCACCATTTGTCAAAACTTTACTGACTCAAAACAGGCCTAATGAGTCGTAGTATGAAATAATCCGAGGGTGGTGATTCAGTATGTATATAGTCTTGGTAGATGTAACCACGATGCTCAGTTGATAGAATTTTGTTTTTTCGTCATTAATATTACTATAATTTATGGCCATACTTTCTTAGGGTGGTCTCAACGTATTTAAAGAGTACATCTTCATACGATCCCCAAAGGGAATCCAAAAATAATGCATTCACGCAGTTGAGTAAGAATTTGAGGCTTGTGCAATTTAATTCAATATGAATCAAGAGAAATGTCTAATTTGGACAAACAGGCCCCCAAATGGTATTCCCGAAACTTTCATAGAAAGAATATTCAATACATTCGATTACTGTGATAGAAAATTCAAAAGTGTGGCGATTTAAATATGAATTAAGTATCTAGTGATCAAAAAACAACACACTTTTGAATCGAGTTATATTTCTCTATCAACCAAGGGTTAAATACAAGAAAAAATAACCTACTTATGATATGAGCATTGAAAATATCTCCCAGCTCCATATTTGTCTTGAAAGGGAAACATTTCAATCAGTTTATGAAAGTTTTGATAATATCAACTCGGCCTACGAGTCATTCTCCAATATTCTCATTTATTTCATTGAATTAACATACACGACTCTGAAAAAACTGTTGATTTGAGACCAAGCAAAATAAACAATGGGTTACACAAGAAATAATCTCAATGGGAAATAATTTGAAACAACTATTTTGGCTAACCACTAATGGAGAAAACAGCAACCTCTTCAAGGGCATTATAATGCCTCCAAAAATTGTATAGGCGTGAATTACATGAAACTGAATACATGTCTTATCAACGTTGTTTTCAAAATAAATCCTCACAACAGAACCAAAAACAAATTTGGAACTTGGTTTTTCTTTTTTCAAACGATGCTGGAGCATCTCTCTCTCTCTATTTATTGGACCTTGCTTTGCTTCCTATTGGTGCACTTGTCCAGCACTCTCCCCACTACGTAGGGATCCGCCCTACCCCAGCCTGGTTACTGGCGTGAGTAGTGGGGACTTCGTCAGGGGGTGGAGGGGGAATCTTGCTCAAAGCAATACCTCCACCCAAAAAAAAAAAATTAAAAAAATCTTTTTTTGTTGATTGCACGTTTAACCACGGTTAAAAAACGGCAGACGTCACAAACACTTAAAAATTGGGTGATTGCACGTACTAAAGACGGCAGACAACACAACACAAACTACACTATAACAATCACACACATGTACTTGACTTGAGACACGAGAACGCCGTCAGTCCTCCACCATTGCCGGAAGTCGAATGGTGGCTGGAGCATCACAGATCCCGAATGGCATACCTGTGAACTGCCTCAATCCTGAATCGACTGATAAAGCTGTCTTTTCTCGATCTTCTGGTCAGTTTTACCTGTCAATATTCATTCTTCATATCTAGAGAATATCGAGAATATTGTAGAGCCGGCTAGCGTTTCTGGGGTGTCATCAATTCTTGGAAGAAGATAACTGTCCTTAGTTGTAAGATTGTTCAATTGGCGATAGTCTACGCTAAAGCGTTTCTTCTTCGCCAGTACGACTGGAAAGGACCAAGGACTGTCAAATGGTTCGATAACTCCTTCTTTATCCATATCGCTGACTATATTGTCAACTTCGTCCTTCTCGGCAAGAGGAGACCTACTTGATTGCCGGATTGGTCGGGCATTCTTAGTATCGATCTTGTGATGAACCACATTCGTACTATACCTTCTTTGTCCGCTCTCAAAAATATACTGGTAATTCTTGAGTAAATTTCTCAATTGAGACTGCTGGGCTGGTTTTGTATGTACCCTTATAGCCGATGGCAAAAAAAAAATTCGGGGGCCTTCTTCTTGAATTCGTTACTCGGAGAGTTTTTCCCTTTTCTCTAATTCCTGCCCCAATTTCGCGACTCTCAAGTCCACAAGGCCTACTTTTCTCGAATACATTTTGTCTTTTAGCGTCTTTCAACCAGATATCAGTCTATTTTACATTAAAAGTTTATCAGGTTATTGTTTCGGAATTCGAAAACTATTCACGTTTAAAGGGCCACAAGTATACTTTGCGCGAAATAGACTTTCTTGGTAGCATGCACGATGACGTAATGCATTTTCTCTCGATCGATACGGCAAGCAATCAGGCCCGGCTCCAGGCTTGTCACAATACCTTTACACTTCTGTATTTTCTGCATATTAAATAATTATATGAAACAATATTGTCGATGCTTCACAATTCCTCAACCATTTTTTTTTAGATTCAGCTATAACTGCGATTTTGTAGTCAAGAAAACCTTTAACGAATAAGGAAAAATCAAAAGAGCCCCAGAATAGTACCTTTAGGAACACCTGAACCAATAATCAACAGAAGTTAATGAACCATAAAAACAAACCTTTGGATAGCCATCGGTTTTGGATAACGGCCGTGACACTTGAAGGGGGATGTTCCAGATCATCGAAGGCATCCATGAGAATATAGTCACATACTATATCATAGAAGGAAAGTGCTTTCACGCCTTTTGAGCTGAGTTCCTCTTCGAATTCACGCCACTTTTTCGGGTCCTGGATGAATCGGATCATCTCCTCATAACCTGAAAAAGTCGATCAAATATATTTTGGCTCCATTGATGGTGGGATAGTGAATACAGTTGCGATATTTCTAAATATTACAAAGTAAGCAAAAAGTCTCACAAAGTAGGCATGTGATATATTTCATTGTATTATTAATTATTTTAGAGCCACGTCAGTATGTTTTTAGAGAACAAACGAGTTCATGTCGTTGCGGTCCCCTTTTAATTACAATACAATGACGTGGACTAATTAATAATCTCGTTTAAAAGCATTCAGTGTTTTATTTATTAATGAAGATTACAAATTTGTCAACAAACCTATCAAAAAGTCTTTGGGGTCCTTATCGGCGTACAGCAACAGGTCGGCCAAAATCTGCCGACCCGCGTCCACGAAGTAAACGTAATTCAAGTGATCTCTCAGCAGGTGCTGGAACGCCAGCCTGATGCAGTGCAACTTCGCCAAGTACTCGCCGTCCGAGCCGCACTTCACCAGCTCCGTTCTGAGCGTCCGGCAAGGAATTCCACCGCCTTCCAGCTGCCGCAGCGCCGCCTGGTAGAGCGGCAACGACTCGAGGTCGGGGAAGTACTCGGCGAATTCCTCGAATTCTCTCAGATCGGCAACCTGAAACGAATTGTTATATTGTAATATCCGTCAACCGACTGCACCCTTACGGACAACCTAGAGCTAGGGAAGACGTAGCCCTTAAATTTTAACGTGTGACGGCATGGAATTATTTGAGAATATACAGGGTAATTATTAACACAAAAGGCGAGAGTATCACAGACCATGACGTGTCTGCTATTTATGTGAGAAAGGTCCGCAAAGTAAGGCTAAGGAAAAACATTAACAAATTGTCATCAAAAAGTCAAATGGTAGTAGTAATAGTATAAGGGCCTCCCGATCAACCAAGGACACAATTGGACTGCAATATCAATATCTCGAATGGTAGTTGCAATAACATACACATACCGTTCAGTGGTCAACTTGCTCTATACCTATATGAATTGTACAATTAATGAGTTGACTTGTGAAAAATCCTGAATTCTAGTGTAACAAACTTTAAACTGCTCAAATGACTTCAACTAGCTCAATCTTTCAATTCAATTCAATTCAAGCAGAGTATTGTAGTAAAACTGCACTAACTAATTTTCCTAATTTATTTAAAACACTATTTACAACAATTATTCACTAAAACATTACTTCACTATTTTATTTCTACGGTGTCAGTCTCTATCTGCGAACTCTGGAACTGTAACTCACTCTCCATTCTGCCTGTCCCGCTTATATACTCCCAAGCAGTTTCCATTCACGGCTCACGAATATTCAGGAGTATAGGACATTTCATCTAGATGGCTCTTCGAATAGTATCGAACAATCGATTATTCCAGCTTGTTCTCGGCGATGCGTACGCCAGCAGATATGCAGTTGTAGTTGAACGAGGGTGCATAATTAATAAGATCAGGGCCGGTCTCGAAATCGTTACAGTATATTTTTCGGGGTTCTTCCGTTCTCCAAACTGATCAGTATAGAAAAACAGCCGGTTGATTTGTTATGCAAATTAGTTACGTTTTATGGTCGCACTCGTAACCGTATTGCCACTATTGCCCCAGGTTGGGCGCCAAATTTTTAGAGGCAAACTTGTTAATGTGTGTAATATGAGTAATATGATTTCAAGAGGTGATTGCGGTTGGTTAAGCAGATTGTTTTATAATTTAAATGATTCACAAAAGATGTAGAAAAAATTGAGACCTCTAGTTATCGTCCTTACGCATTCAGCGAAGGCTCTACATGTGACTTGTGCGAGCTAGGAAAGTCGAGACCCTTACCTTTCAGCGTGTGATGCCGCGCACGAGCGAGAACTCGAACTATTTAAGACCGTCTGAGAACGATGGTCACACATTATTAGTGCCCTTCTAATGAGTTCACGTCATCTGAAGTTTCATCATATGTTGACTAACAATATATCACAAATTGACATTGTTTTGATCAGTTTTGTACTAATTTCAATAGACCGCATTAGTGTGACGTTGAAATGTATGCAACTAACAGTGCACTGAGTCCTAACGAAATATATCTGAACGAAGCTGCGCTAACATGAACCTTCAGTAACCATTACATAAGGTTTAGAATCTGCAGTCCAAATTATGATGTCATTAATTTAATTACTTCGCTATTATCAGCAATATTTGAGAAATGTATGTATTTGAATTCGATAGAAAAAGAATTAATACGTCTTATGGAATGGTTAACGTAAAGAAAGTCTTCTGAATAAATTTCAGAAAATTCATTATGCGTTGACCAATAGCAAAATAGAATCATGCTTCTAACTTCATGTTGTTTGCTCGTAGTCGTGTCCCCAGAACACACATTATGTCATATGTAAAATGTATTTGAGATTTTCATGAAAAAGTATCAATGTCTGCGTTGATGTAAATGTCCGATATAGTTATTTCATCTTTCGACATCTTCAGCAATGTTTTCAAATTCGAATGGGAATAAAATGAAACACTTGGCTGATCACCACTTTACTGTTTCGTGCCTAAATTATGAGCGCCATCTAGCGGGGATGCACTTCCTTGCAGCATGAAGTTAGATGTAGATGAATATTTAAATTCATTTCGTTTTTAAATTGTGTATAATCCTTTCATAAAATTGTTTGATTCTTCCATCCTTCATATCCAAGGCCCGCTGCAGGCAATTCCTTAAATATTTACTTATTTCGTGTGAGAGCATAAAATAAAAAGAGCTGTTACGATATTTCTATTATCGCTCTTATGTCATCCGTACTTGAGGTCGAGAATGACGCATATCACTTCGCGCCAAATGATTTAGGACTCGGTGTAATGTTGGTTACATATTTGTGACGTCATCACTAATGCAGTCCATTCCAAACAAAGATTATAGCCGTAATTACCAAGCTATGGTATTGTTTTCTCGTTCCACTCTCATTATCCACTTACCATATCTTGAGCAGACGCGAAACTCTCTCCCCCCGACAAATCAACATCCAACGGGCCGTCTCCCCTCCCGTTTCTGTCGGATCTGAAGAGGATCGACCTCTCGTCCAAGAACAGCATCTCCGAGTTCTCCTGCAATTCCAAAGCCAACTCCAGCAACAGCTGAATGTCTCTGCAGAAGCCGGCTTCCTCGGGCCCCAAAACGGCCAACGGGCCAGGCGCATCCTTGTTGTTTCGATACGCCGCCATAGCATCTTCCCAGTAGCCTATGCAGGTCTCTAAAGCTTCCATACCTGAAACATAAAAAATTAATTAGAAAATCAGAAGGAAGAGACAGCACATTGGCTTCTGCAAAGTGAATGTACTGTAACAAATCTGAGGCCAGACCTGACCACAAAATCAGCAAGAATTGGCTTGTTCACAGTGCATGTTTGGGTGATTATCGCATCCATCGATCTGAATAGTTCTGGAATACACGAGAGCCATCTGAACGAGTGACCTTAGAGTCTCGGCGGTTCGAGAATGGTGAGAGGAATCTACTTGCCGGTATAGAAGAACCTCAACATCAGAAGGCAGGCAGTGGCAGTCATAGCTAGTTGCAGATATCGCAAATAGACAGCAATAGTGAAATAAACGTTTTAAATAAATTATTGTTTGCGAGTGGAAATGAATTAGCGAAATATACCTAGTTGAGTGTATTTTTACGACAGTGACTTTGCACTATGTTCGAATATTGATACCAAATACCCGACGCCACTGCATGATAATTTATCATAGCGGAAGATAATTAGTTTGGCTAGTTAAAAAGTAATGCAGAAGTAAAAGCAATTACAACTGTACAATTACCTACTAGGAAAAAGTCACAGAAATTATTTGATACAGAAAATGTTTGAAAATGTATGAGTAAAAACATGCATACAAGATGATGATGATAATCATGATGAATTTACACATATTAGATGCCACCATATAACACAATACAAACAAGAACGTAAAAGACGACAAAAGTAAATAGATATAAATAACCTGCGTCGGATTGTTGGTAAGAGGGTCTACCGGGAAATTCACGAAACTGGCCTCCCAATTTGACTTTCACTACGAGTCTTTCAATTAATTTTTTGTTTGTTGTAGAGCTAAAGAGTGACTGACTAAAAATACCCCAAGCTATAGCGCCCTCATTTGCTGCTGCCCGATTTGATGAAAATGGCATAGCCTGTGCGGGTAAAGGGCGGTTATTATTATTATTATTATTATTATTTACTGTGGGTGACCAGCAATTATATTTGCTGATAATCGGCCCTGATTTCAATTTTAACGTCAGCAACCGTAATTTTTTTTCAATATGTTGATTGACTTCATAACTTTGGAACTATGAAAAATAAAATAACATGAATTGAAGCATCTCATTATTTTCTCAAATATTTTGCACAAGTGGAACATTTAATTCATGGGAGCTACCCCTATTTACAACGTTAACAATTTAGTCTTGAAACTTTTCTCCCATACTTTTGCGGTGTTTTTACGAATCATTTACTACATTCACTGTTCGTTAGTAGAAATGTCATTCCTCAAGTCTTTCCAGGACCCACAGTCTAGTCAATAATCTCCGTTTCACGAAAAACCGGCAAGAAACTTGAGTACTTACATGATATAGTAGAATAGATTCTTGTAGGCAACGGATAGATACATTGTGTCTCACGTCTTTTGGAACCGCCATAAAAAATTCCGCAATTTTTGCACTAGAATTCTGAATTTTATAGCAAATCATCTCCAGGGTACTTCTCAATATTCTCAAAATTTCTTTGGCGAGTTACTAGGAACTGTTTCTACATCAATTGCAGTGCTCACTAGTAATTTTCACTTATATTGAGAATACTTATCTGAAATTTGTTGAACATATATTCTGCCGTATGGAAATCAAATCATATATTTTCGGAATCTGCATGAAATTTTGAGTATACAGTGCGGATTGCGAGTGAATCTGCAAATTTTGTATTTTTCATGATTTTTAGGGGACATTTTTCGATTTTTCGAATATTTTTTTTAATATCGATTGTCTCGAAATTTTTAAATTATACTAATTTGATCATTCTGAATCGATTGGCGTTCGCAGGATTGCTCTATCTTCAACCGTTCTCGAGTACTTCTATTCGTGACATTTTTGACATTGTATTGCCTTTTATATGGGTTTGAAGATCTTCAACAGATTGCCACAAGTAATTAAAAATACTAACGAGAATAGGAAGTTTATCACAGCCTTAAAGAAATTTCTTATTGAAAATTGTTTTTATTCATTGGATGAATATTTCAAGTATAGTGTTAGTGTTCGTTCTGACTAGCTTTGTCTACCATTTTTCTACGTTTGACTATTCCTATAAACAATAAACGTATGTGTGTATATAGGTATGTATATTATATATGTATGTTTTATTGAATATAATATATTATTATATTGTTCACTTGTTCCCATATACAAATTCATATGTTTATTTACTTGTGTGTGTGTGATTTTTATTTATAACTTACAAATGATGTGACGTATCCAATATCATGTAAATGATCAAAGGGACCAATAATGATTATTATTATTATTATATATGACAAATCTTGAATTTGAGCATAGAAATCATTCATTTTCGGAATCTGCGTATAGAGTGTGTCCCTAGACCAGTGGGACAGTTAAATATCTCTTGAACCAATAGGAATTTTCAAAATATTATTATTGCACATCATATTGCATTATGAGAATTAACTTCAGGAATGATTATTTTTTATACGAGGGGCGCGAGAAAAGCTCACAAAATCGAACATCAGTTTTTTTAAATGGAACACCCCATATATTTCAACATATCTGAATTCTCATTCATTTAGGCTAATTATTAGTATTTTTTTTTGAAAATCCGACAGGGCGTTGCCAAGTTATACCAGTTTTTCTTTAAATGCAGACATTTTTGAAGACAAACCCATTGTTCATACTACGAAGAATTTATGAAATCATTCAAGGCTCTTGGTAGTCGGTAGCATATTCTATCATATGAAATACTCATCTCCTTCGGAAATTATACAGGGTGGTCAGAAAAATGATATGATTTTCACGAAATTCAAACTTTCCTCTCATCAATTTTTCAAATCGTGCACCCTACAATTTGCATGATTTTATATCCCATTGGTGGTTCGATTGCTTATGGTCAATAGTTGTGAAAGAGTGATGTGAATTCCATTTTCAACAAATGCAAATTAAAAAAAATGCACCAAACTATTCATTCAACTGTACTACTAAACAAACAGTCTCAAAAAGAAAAAACTGTCTTGACGAATAACTAGGCATGACATTATCAATATAAATGTTCGAATTGCCTTCTGTTTGCTGCAAGGAACATTTAAAAATTTTTCATCACATGATTTTTTGTAACATTTTCCAACATTTGCGGTGTTATACTTTGACAAACCTTCAATATTCTATTTTGCAAATCCTCCAAATTCACAGGTTGAGTAGCATACACCTCTGATTTTCGATACCCCCACAAAAAAAGTCTAAAGGGGTCAAGTCTGGCGAACGAGCCGGCCATTTCATTTTATTTTATAATATTTTTTTTTGGCCCATTAAATAATTTTTTGATATATCCACAGAAAACACTTCTTTCAGATCCTGAAAAGTTTTTAATGTTACAACAATATCAAATCACAGAAATAGTTCCACATAATAAGATTGTTTTCGTCAAAGTTACGGTATGATCTAATACAAGAATGGCACAACAATGAAAGCGGTAGTTAATTCTCGCCGTCATTTTTCCAAATAGAGTTCGATAGTTCTAAATATGGCAGGATGAAATTATAAAGGCAGAATCAAATTGGAGCGCATCCAATTCCTTACGGGAGTTTGTCTCTTGAACTTGCAGAGCACCTTTCAACTGAGTACCTATTTAATGGATACGATATGGGCCTATAAATAGAGATAGGAAACCGGCAATTGTTCCGTAATGTAAATTGACTTTGATGCGCTCAACTACTTAGCCTCAAACATTCTATATACGTAAGATGTTATGTTCGTTCGGAACCTTTCATGGAACAAATTGAAAACTGCACAGAGTAAAACCCTCCAGAATAGATTGAATGTCTTTTATCTCAACGAATTCAACTCGTTGGAAGTTCGTTTTTATATTTGGACTTTGTTTCCCATTGTGTGTACACAGGGTGTTTCCTAACTACAGTTCCTAACTGCAAGGAGGGATTCGTTAGGTAATTTTAAGAAGAAAAGTTCCTGTGAAAAAAAGTCCGTAGCGTACTTTTTTTCACAATATTGTTGGCTGTGGTGCCCACTGAGAAGAAACTGGCCCTTATAATTTTAATCTACTCTCACATGCAAAATAACGCATATTTGGTAAAATTTGAGGTCTCATAATTTTTTTATTTTAAGTTCAATTTCCAAAATTTTTTCATCAAACTGTAGATGAAATTATTGATTTTAACTTGCACATACAGTCTTTCGTTGAATGCTGTTGTTAAACCCAAACTTTAAAAAATCCTTTAGAATAATTTCGTGGTCAAATTTTTTCCAAATACCAATTTTTGTTAAGAATCATTTCTTTTCAACATTTTATTTTTTGGTTCATGCCTTTAAGTGCACTAGTTAATTTTTCAATCAACGGTTTGATTTAATAAATATAATTTTTTGAAGAAGTGGCTTTGCTCGTTGTTGCCCTAATGTCAGTTTTACAGTGAGAGACCTAAAAGAACTTCAACCATGGTTTAAAGTGAGGGAAATTGCGCAAAAGCTGGCAGAAATAAGCGTAGGGCAGGTAGTGGCAGAAAATGAAAACCGACTGCTATTTATGACAGATTTCTTCACGTGAATACTCTGCGGGATCGTCATTTAACATCAGTGAGTGCAGTCTAGAAATCAACTTCTAGAGGTCCGAGATACAACTGTTAGCGTATGGACAGTTTGCCGAAGATTGAAGGACTTTGGTTTGAAAGCTTGCAGACCAGCAACTAATTGACAGTATGAACCGACGTAAGAGCTAGAGGTGGTGATACAAATTAATAAGCTGAATTTGTTGTAAAAACTACGTTTCTTCAGGATATTTAAGTTACAGTTGAATTGGTTTGTTTTGAAGTTTGATGTTGAATTTGAATTAAGTAAGTTTGCATAAATACATTATGCAATGATTGCTCATTATCATAACTGAACAATATATTGTTACCTTCTCATTGCTAGACTCATAAACTGAGCTGTCAAACTGGCATTATGGCACAATGAGCAAAGCCATCTCGTCAAAAAAAAACATTTCTTAAAATCGAGTAAACTGTTGTTTGGAGTTCATATCTATCTTAGAAATTAACAAGATGGAAAAATAGAAGAACTGAACTGAATACAATGTCCCCTTTTTTGTTGTAAAAGTGATGCGTATAACAACGGCGCTGCCATCTGGTACATAATGTCCAAACTATCGTCTTCGTAATTTAATGGCCGTTGCTTCCCATAGGGCACATTCGACCAAAAAACTATCGTTTCTCCGATATAGGATACCAAAATGACAGCCACTACCTCGAGTAGAGAATTAGCTACCAGTTTTTTAACCGTGGCTAAACGTGCAATCATAATTAAAACATTTTTTTTTATGGGTGGAGGTTTAGCCTAGAGCAGGATCCCCCCTGCAACCCCTGACGAAGTCCCCACTATTTACGCCAGTAACCAGGCTGGGGTAGGGCGGATCCCTACATAGTGAGGAGAGTGCTGGCTGAATGCACCGAAAGGAAGCAAATGCAAAAAACTAAGACGAAGAAGAAGGGAATTAGCTACAGAAATAACTTTTCGTCCAAATTCTACCAAGCGACTGATATTTAGGAGCTGATAATTTCTACACAGCTCTCGTAAGATATCTAACGCAGGTATTGGGATTTTTTCATTAAAATCTGAGACGAAAAGTTTTCAAAGTTGTCATTTAAAAAAACATATGCAGCTTCATTTCTAGGCTGAACTATAGCACATTTCAACACCTATTCCCAACCTTTATCTATGCACTAATTCCATAAATTTACACAAAAAATGACCTGCAAAAATAGGTCTGCATTCCCCTCTTAAACGAAGATTACACACATTGGCCAGTTTCACCTAACGATAAAGTTAATAGTTGAAAGCGATGGTAAACCATTCGCGATCCGAATTCTAGATAACTGAAAAAATTAGGTATGCGTTCCTATTTGCTTGAAACGCCACAAATCATGGAACTCTACGCGGAGATAATCTTTAAGGCAAGGCAGGTTTGCACCGAACACAGTATTAAATATTTATTTAGTCTGTATAGGTTGCTGACCCAGATTATGTAAACAAAATGGTACAATAACGCTCCTTGTAAGGTGAGAATGAGAGACATGAAAATGGTAGATAAGTATGCAGTCGGTTACTGAAAATATCTTGCTTTTGAAATGCAAAACAAGAGTATTTCAAGTATCTGGGCTGGACTGGGCGATTTCAGATCGTGTTTTGGAGAATTGAATTTGTCAAAGTGAAGGAAAATTGTTCACTTGGTGGCGTGGTGCTATGGTTAGAGCATCCGACAATAATTTTCCATTCAATTATAGTAGTAGAGTAAATAAAATAATAATATAATCATTTTTATTCGCCATAACTACACGAGAGTCAAAGAAAGGGATCGTTGGCTATAAGAAGCTGCTGATCGAGAGATGTATCACGCAGGCCTCCGTGCATCAATCAGTATAAGCGTAACCTTTCAATGGCCCGGATCGATTATCTCAAGGCATTTGATACAACATGCATTTGCTCATTGAACAGCTGATGCCGCTCTGGAGGACTCGCTTTACCATAACATCTGGCCAAGTCAGAGTCCAAAAAGAGCAGGTTACATCTTTAGAAGGGGCATTTATAATAATAATAAACAAATTTGGATGCCAGAGCTTACCTAGGGGTGGAAAAACGCCACACCCAAGAGGTAACCATTGTTGAAAACGCTCTCTGCGGTAAGTATCAGCCCGAACTCAGACAGATCTGGTCATCAGAATTGTCGAGGAAGAACAAAGTTGCTGAAACTAATATGCTTGCCGTTCTGATTCTACTTTACTCGTTTGGAGTGATGAAATGAACTCAGGAAGAGCTGCGACATCTCGACGTGAAAACTAGATATTTAGCTGACGGTGTGAATTATATAAAACAATCATCAATGGTTATATTTTCACATTCATGCAAGTTTTTTTTTAAAGAAAGTGAACGGAATGATTTTTCTATGAATAAGTAATAGGTGGTTTTCGGTAAACCAGTTAGTGATATTTCTCAAATCATCAGCAGCCATTTCTCTTATCCAGTTCCAAGTGTCATCAACAGTATCATTCATAGGCAAAGGGAATAACGGTACAAGCGGAGTTCATTGTGAGTATATGATGAAAAGTATCAGCCCCAAAACTGTACCTTGTGGTACGCCACAACTAACAGTTTTTCCACCGCTCATTTTTTGTAAAAACAGAAAATGGCACTTATTCATTCATTTTTATTCTGTACTGGACCTGCGGGAAAGACATCGTGCATTTTTTTTAACTGTGGCTGCCGGAAATGCTGACCTAACAAACCAGCATAAAACGAATGGTCGGCAAATCCTAATCACATGCCGAATAAGAAGATAATGATACAGATCGCATACGGGTAATGTCACATCTTAAATTGAATAATGTCTTGTCGTCACTGAGGCCCCGACTCGGTACTACAGTCGGGTGAAAAATTTGACTGCATCGCCGATATGAGGAACGTGATTCATTTTCCACTTGAGAGCAGCGTATTCGGACGAAAACCTAGACTCACACACAACAATCGAGAACAATTCGAACATCCGCTGGCCTTTGCTCGGTTGGAAAGATGACGATTGTGACGTCATCGTAGGCGCCGAGAAATATACTTATTCTTCAAGAAGAGAGAATCCCTGAGGTCGGAGGCGCGATGGCGGGTGGTAGAAGTCGAAGAGTAATGACGACTCATTTTTGGGAATAATAATAAAAGGCATTTTTTCTATTCAATAGGCCAAGCAGCAGGGTACCAAAACAGTGCCTGATCTGAAAAATATACAAAGGTGTTTTGGATGTTTTGATGACAGTTTAGTATAACAGCAAGCGTGGTGGGATGCCACGGGCTCTGCCATATTGAAATATGGCACCCAAAATCCAGTATTTTGACAATATCTACTCTACAGAACGTTCTAGATGAAAAATGTCCAACAGATATTGTAGAGGAGTGAATTCACTTAATTTTTTGCCTGAAATATAATATAAATGTATGAAATGATTCTTAAATAGGTACTATAAAAATGCTATTTCTGGAAGCGTATTCAATATAGAATTAGTTACTACTAGTTCACATTTTTGTTGTTGCAAAATAATTCTGTGAACGTAAAGCCTCGGCCACTGTGAGCAACGGCCAAGGCCCACGCACTATTGGGGATTGGGGTTGAATATATAGTAGGCGAGGAACGTCTCCACACTCATCGGTGCTCTCGAAACATTCTAATCGTATACACAAGAGGTTTCTAACACTTTAAATTGCAACGAAATTGCAGAGGTTTTGTAAAAAGCCTTTGAAATTTTCAATTGACTTGGAATCGACATTCATTTCAGTGTTTACGAATGCTGACGAAAAAATCATGAATTTCATTTGAATAAATGAAAAAATTATGAAAACAATTTTTTTTTTGAGGGAACCGATCCCTCTCAACTCCAGTATATTTTTCAACTCAAGAACGGTTTGGTTTAAGATAGAGCAATTCTGCGAACGGAAATCGAATCAGCATCATAAAATCAGTATTTTCTGTGAATTTGAAATAAAAATATCAACAGACAAAATGTCTGATTGAACACCTTGGCAGATTTTCGAAAATTTTTAACTCGAAATTGTAGAGGTTCCGCAAGAATCATATGAAATCTTCAATTGACTTGGAATCGACAAAAATTTCAGTGTTTATTTTCAAAAAAGTTTAATTTCACGTAAGTAAATGAATGAAAAAATTATGAAAAAAGAACTGATCCCCCTCAACGGCGAATAGACAATAGTGTTGATCAAACACGGACTTTTTATCCAATTCTGTAGTGCCACAAGGTTCGAACCTAAGGCCCATACTCTTTATACTTTTCTATAATAACCTACCCCTGAATCCCGAATTCACTGTCCACTATCCGGTGATAATTTGAAGCTTTTCAACAGAGTTAAAACAGTAAGAGAGGGTAGGGTGTTCAATTCTCTACGAAAGTTCCTTCCATCAACAGTGAAATGATTCCTTCGATACTTACCAAGATATTTGTAAAAAAACAAGTGGTAATTTTTGGCAATATTTATTGTTAAAAAGATTCCACAAGTGATTTCGCTGTGGCCAACACCGCGAGTTTCATCTACGAATTATCTTTTGAAAGGTAGTATAGGTTATCTGCGTCTTTATCTTTATTTGAGTGGAAAAAATCTGTATTGGTTGGCCTACAAGAATAACACCATTCCCTACCTATGTTACCTCGGCTCTAACAATGTTGTCAGAACATTACAAGATTTTTATTTTTGTGGGAACCAGAATATAAAAAAAAAAATCCCGTTTGGGTCATAAATAAATGAAGAAATCTACATGGTCATTGTAATCGACAAATCGTTTTTGTGGATCTTCTATGCCCTGGTATCATTCCACTATGTAGTATGTAAAAATAGGTTTAAAAAGTGCCCGCGACACTTTTCGCCGATAAGGAACAGAAAAATGTCACTGGCAATCAGCCAGAAAGGAAATTAGCACTAGACCGCATCGTCCTTTCAAGCCTCTGGGAAATGTCATCTCCAGACAATCTCTAATCAATAACCTGTCGACACCGGAGTCCGGACCACGAGGATATGACAGAATCCGGACACGAAATCGAAATAAACCAGTTTCTATGCCGAAGACGAACCTAGCATTTGTCGGACAGATCCATTACCGAACATGAATAAAACATGCATCCAATGTTTAATTAACGCGACAATATTAATCGACGTCGGCACTAAAAGATCAGGTGCGTGTACGATTTTTTTTCAAGGCAACTTCGGAGTGCAGAGTGCAGTCGAGAGATCGACCGGAGTCGGTACGTCGTATTGCGTGACGTCGTCTTTTCCGGGCTCCAATCCGGGCAAGAATACCAACCCCACTTTCCTACTTGTCTGGTCACTGTGTTGGTTTAGATTCGCGCCCGACAGTGATGCCAGATCACCGATATTTACGAAGTATTCGAAATAATCATGATAATAATTTTCTGATTGATTCGGCTGTTACTTCATGAAGAGCCATTGTAATTGTACAAGCTACATAAAAAAATATTGGATCTTCATGAACATTCGTTTGAAAATCTAGTGACAAGACATTTCACAATTCCCTTCTTTACGTCGACGTGATGATAAGTGCTTGTTCACGTTAACTCGCGTACGCGGAGACAAGCGCGTTCGCGAAATATTTCAAACATATGGCATAGTATGCGAGTGTTCACGTCCAACTAGTGGCGAAGTGCGCAACTTGCGTGATAAGTGCTTTTTTTACGTTAACTTGTGGGCGCGGAGACGAGCGCGTACGCGAAATATTTCAAATATATGGTATAGTATGCGAATGTTCACGTCAAACTAGTGGCGAAGTGCGCAACTGGCGTGATAAGTGCTTTTTCACGTTAACTCGAGGGCGCGGAGACGAGCGCGTGCGCGAAATATTTCAAATATTTGGTATAGTATGCGAATGTTCACGTGAAACTAGTGGCGAAGTGCGCGACTTGCGTGATAAGTGCTTTTTTACGTTAACTCGCGGGCACGGAGCAAAACGCGTAAGCGAAATATTTCAATTATATGGTATAGTATTCGAATGTTCACGTCAAACTAGTGGCGAAGTGCGCAACTTGCGTGATAAGTGCTTGTTTACGTTAACTCGCGGGCGCGGAGATGAGCGCGTACGCGAAATATTTCAAATATATGGTATAGTATGCGATTGTTCACGTCAAACTAGCGGCAAGGTGCGCAACTTGCGTGATAAGTGCTTGTTTACGTTAACTCGCGGGCGCGGAGACGAGCGCGTACGCGAAATATTTCAAATATATGGTATAGTATGCGAATGTTCACGTCAAACTAGTGGCGAAGTGCGCAACTTGCGTGATAAGTGCTTTTTTACGTTAACTCGCGGGCACGAAGCAAAACGCGTACGCGAAATATTTCAATTATATGGTATAGTATTCGAATGTTCACGTCAAACTAGTGGCGAAGTGCGCAACTTGCGTGATAAGTGCTTTTTTACGTTAAGTCGCGGGCACGGAGCCAACCACGTACGCGAAATATTTCAAATATATGGTATAGTATGCGAATGTTCACGTCAAACTAGTGGCGAAGTGCGCAACTTGCGTGATAAGTGCTTTTTTACGTTAACTCGCGGGCACGGAGCAAAACGCGTACGCGAAATATTTCAATTATATGGTAAAGTATTCGAATGTTCACGTCAAACTAGTGGCGAAGTGCGCAACTTGCGTGATAAGTGCTTTTTTACGTTAACTCGCGGGCACGGAGCCAACCACGTACGCGAAATATTTCAAATATATGGTATAGTATGCGAATGTTCACGTCAAACTAGTGGCGAAGTGCGCAACTTGCGTGATAAGTGCTTTTTTACGTTAACTCGCGGGCGCGGAGACGAGCGCGTATGCGAAATATTTCAAATATATGGTATAGTATGCGAATGTTCACTTCAAACTAATGGCAAAGTGCGAAACTTGCGTGATAAGTGCTTTTCTACGTTAACTCGCAGGCGCGGGGACGAGCGCGTACGCGAAATATGTCAAATATATGGTATAGTATGCGAATGTTCACGTCAAACTAGCGGCAAAGTGCGCAACTTGCGTGATAAGTGCTTGTTTACGTTAACTCGCGGGAGCGGAGACGAGCGCGTACGCGAAATATTTCAAATATATGGTATAGTATGCGAATATTCACGTCAAACTAGTGGCGAAGTACGCAACTTGCGTGATAAGTGTTTTTTTACGTTAACTCGCAGGCGCGGATACGAGCGCGTACGCGAAATATTTCAAATATATGGTATAGTATGCGAATGTTCACGTCAAACTAGTGGCGAAGTGCGCAAATTGTGTGATAAGTGCTTTTCTACGTTAACTCGCGGGCGCGGGGACGAGCGCGTACGCGAAATATTTCAAATATGCGGTATAGTATGCGAATATTCATGTCAAACTAGCGGCGAAGTGCGCAACTTGCGTGATAAGTGCTTGTTCACGTCAACTCGCGGGCGTGTTGGCGAAATATTTCAAACATATGGTATATTATGCGAGTGTTCACGTCCAAAACGCAGTGATATCAAACGTGCGAAGTTGTGTATATGTGTATTCAAAATATTTTGGAGCAACCCTTTCGTGAAAGACCCTCTGTAATCAATTCTGACCGTAACCAAATCCCGATCCAAACAATCACAAACCAAAACTGGCAAATATGAGTTTTAAAACAAATTGCAAAGCATTTTGTTTACGTGATAAGTAAAGAATTTTCCAAACAGGTACTTTATTAACAGAAGATTTGGCAACACCGCGCCGTCGTGTAACCGGCAAAGGCACGGAGTTTGTCCCGCCATTAGTTTAACAGTTGGTCGTTGTCGGTACAGTTGGCAGCCGTGAATTTAAATCGATACATTCTACATGGAATAAAGAAAACATATATTTGTATAACACAATTTTCGAATGTACGGTATACCCGAGTGTTTGTGAGTGATCCTAATATATTTTATCAATATATTTAAATTGAGTGATATTTTCGGGTTCCAGAATATTTTATATTTACCTGACAGTGGATATATTATTGCGATCCTTTAGAGAAAAAGGTAGGTTATTTTCGAAATCACTTTTTCCCAAAAGCAAGCTTTACAATCAATCACCCTGTGCGTCGTGTTGTCATTGAGATTTCGTTCGGAAATATGGAACTGAAAATAATTGATAATATCCTTTTTCTATTTTTAAAAGTGATCCACACGGCGAAAAAAAGAATTGTCGAATATTTCATCATTATGTTGTTGCGGTATAAATTTGACAGTCAAATTGAAGTCAACAGGATGGCCACCTTGAAATTATATAGTTAGTGTGTACCCAAATTATTTGGGGATTCCTATCGTTTTAAGAAAACATTTCAATCCGAGCCTTGGTGAAAACCCACCCTTACATTTATACCACTAAATATTATCAAACCTTCCAAAAAATTGTAATAATGAATATAAAGAACGTAGAATATAAAAAAAAAAATTTAGACCTGCATAATGTTGAAGACACGAAATCTAAAGAGATAAATAGATGTAGTTACTACCTGAAAACTTCCTTGAAAACTTGATCCAGATTCAGACCATGATATGTCATTAAATGTATCTCTTTCATCAACCCATCGCATTAGAAATCATTGGATAATTAATCGTTCTCAAATTATTGCTTGTCAAGTGTATCAAATTATGAAATGGAGAATAAGATTAAATTTATCGCTTCTAATTATTGGAATTTGGCAAAGAGCGAGCCCATTATCTTTGATTTCGCTATGCAAGTCGATAATAATTTTTTTTATTTTCATAATCACTGCGGCTTTAATAGTAGCCGTAACTAATGAAATACAACGGACTACTTTTCGGGCTAAGTTCTTCGACAACTCATGATAGAAAGTTGAATTTTTCCTATAACTTTCCCGAAATAAGTGAGTGTAATTCCCAGCTATATTATTATTAATCTAGTAGCATTTATTATAAATTGCAATGTTATTAATTCACATTTTACGAAGTATGTTTATTGTTACCTCATGATTTTAGCTTGAAAAGCTTCTTTCAATTTTCTAATGTACTCAATACTAAACAATAACAATCATAAGTGCATGTAAATAAATATTGAGTCAGCTGTAATCGTATTCGAACTACCTATACAAATCTAATAATACTCTCTGTGTGATTCAGACTCAATGTTGTACTGTTGTACTTATTTACTTATTGAAAAATATTTAAATTATTTTTCTTGGCAGATCCAATCTTCTGAATCACTCCTGATGACAGAAATATTGTAATTATCTCTGTATGTTTTTCTTCTTATTTGAAAACCAGTTTGGTTAGTTATCAATACTCATTAACTTTTCTAGTATTATTTATTTTTTTTTAATCTTGACAACTTCACTTAAGTAAACTGAATGAACACTTCCAATACATCTTTAACTGTATCAAGAAACAAAAAATATTTGCCGAGTACTTCTGCAAGTAGATCAAAACTACAATTCATCTTCAACTGTTCCAACTCGTTCCTTTCCTTCATAATTACAGAAATGAACGCCACAGATCTTTGAGAAGAGATACACAGGTAACTATTAATTTCATCTAATTAACAAATATCTCGCTCCATCTGCCGTAACGAAGTCATTGCAGCGGAATGCCTATTATTCTAGAAACAGTGCAGCCAATCCAATATCACAGAAAGTATAAAACGTTTTATTATTCTACTTTCAATAGATCGCTAGCACTTCTGATATCGTGGGGATCAAGTGAAAAGTCTGTTTTATTCTAGTTTCAAATAATTTATATTGCAAATTGGTGAAAATAGACCAAATACACTATCTCACTCCAAATATAAAAGTCTAGAAGGGTGAGATCTGGAGATATTGCAGGCCATAGAACTGGTCCTCGATGTCACTACCAACGGTGACTAAGAGATGATGTCAATCCATAGTACTATGACGTGCAGCTATAATTTGCCTCACCAGTACACATGACGATTTCTAAGAATCCGGCGTTCTCTTGTATTTCGAGTAAAAGAAGTTTAAACTACGGGAAAGTCACCTGGGTGTAATTTTTGCAGTTTTATGAATGAAAAAGCTTCTTAGGACGGTGTAAAATACAAATTCCAAAGACGTCGTTTGTATTGAGGCTCGAGTATATGCTTGAAAATATCAGAAAATGATAGTTTGATTGTCTTCATTGCCAGTTACTTGTAAATCAGTTTGTATAATCGAAGGTATTTTACTCCCAAGCAATTGCCATGCTTTTCGACACCCCCTGTAGACGAAATTGAACAACCGATGCTCACAGAGATGCAGAATGTTTTTATAGAGACTTATATCTCTTGAGAACGTTAAAATAAAAAAAAATCCGACCTGTATCCTAAAATATGCCGCACACATACACATTTCTCATGACTAATGAAAATTCAGCCATTTCAAGATAAGTACGTGGGTAAATAAGTCGACATTTAATTCTGTTTATCTTTGCATCAGTTCGTGACAGTCCGGACATTCGTTGAAGGAACGCGATGAAAGAAAGCGAGTTAATGGACCTTAAAAAAAGTTATGTGGTGACCTAAAACTTCATCATACGACCATATTGATTGGATGTCAACTGTTTGGTAAACATATTTATTTTTATTGAAATTGGTTAACCTAATACAAAGCTTCGATCGGTGCAAGTTAATTTTTTTTACAGGATGAGTAAAAAAAGCATAGCACGAAATATCTTCTGTATTTTTACTTTTACACACTCGAAATAAATGTCATTATTCTCGCTAGCTATGGCAAGTACATAAATAAGTACAATCTCGTATTTATAATCCACTACCGCGAATAAATCAATAAATCATCCGACGACAATTAATCACCGCACAAGTTCACATTATCATTTCATTATCGGCATACTGATGCTCAGTCACAATCGCAATAGATATGCTTTTAGAGAATAAAGACGTCGAAGCTGGAAAAAAAAGCAGTTCGCTTAATCTTGACGATCTCCAACGGTTTTTCTCCGTGATGCCTTGGAAGGATTGGGGACGAATATTCGGAATTTCGAGTTGAATGCACGCAGAGAGAAAGTCATGAATGCGCACAGGATGACATATGAAAATTCTCGCCAAGTTATGGCGAAAAATAATAAAAATAACGGAGATTAGTGTCTAGCAAAAAAGTTGAGGTTGTGTCCCAAAGACGAGGTGCCTAAGAGAGCCTAGAAGTTGATTTGCCTTCGATGAAATGTCTAGAAATTAATGTGCCTAAAAGTTGAAGAGCCTTGAAGCTTAAGTGGAAGTGCCTAAAATTGCCGAGAAGCTGAAGTGTCTAGATGCTGAAATGCTTAGAAGTTAGAGGGCCTAGAAGTTAAAGAGCATAGAAGATGAGGTGCCTGAAAGTTGAAAGGCCTAGCAGCTGAAGAGTCAAGAAGTTGATGTGTCTAGAAGATGAAATGTCTAGAAACTGAAATGCCTTTAAAGTCTAGAAGCTAAAATACCTTGAAGTAGAAGTGCTTATAAATTGAAGTACTTACCTGAAAGTTGAAGGTCTCTGCGATGTTGACACTATGACTATTAGTTCAATATTACTGTGTCAAAATCAGTTTGAATTGATTATTACAATGGTTCAAAACTACAATTGGAAACCGTTAAGATTTTTCTGGTTTTCTTGGAGCTGTAAAGTGAATACGTCATCAAAAAACAGTAAATCGCCAGGAGCGCCATGGCAAATAATAATAACTTACCTACGTCCTGTACCAAGTATTTATGAGGAACTATTATTATTAATATTGACGTCGATGAGAGTAACCATTCAGAAAAAAGTTTACAGTTACGTAATTTCGAGCAGAGCTAACACCGACGGCGACGTTCAATGTCAATTTTATTATTACGCCTACAACTGAGTAAATAGATCAAGGTCTCGCGATGCATTAAAAAATGTATTGTTGAAATCAAACCGAGTTATTTAGTTATTTTGCGCTATTGCTTGATGAGGCTGTTTTGTTAAATAGTGTGGGAAGATGGAATTTAATATTCCACAACGATGTGCACGACAAGAAACGAATTATTTAATAAGAATGTGACCGAGATATTTGTTGGTGCAATGATAGGTCAATTTGAACTAACTTCTATAAGATGTGGAATAACTCGGAGTAATGATCTTTCTGGCAATGAACACATACATTCAGATACTCAGCGTATTTATTCCAACATATCATTCGCACTTCTCTTTTGCAGTTTTCAAGATATGAAAAAGAAACTTGATACAATCAATACAGACATCAAATGCCACATTCAGGTTTAATCGATTGGAAGAAAGAATGGGAACTGCATAAAATTAAAGATGAAATCGATAAAGAAGTGGAAAAAATTGACAAAAACAATAAGTGATCAAATTAAAGACGGAATTGAGGCATGTAACGAAATAAATCATGCTGGACCAGTTTCTCGTGTACTTAGCAGTCCCAAATTGCCCTGTGGGATTGATGGGCTGGATTGAAGAGTTATAAGAAGTACGTTAGAGACGATATTCAGCTCTAGCGGGATCAAGATTTTGGTGTGATGTAACTATCTTCCATAGTTGAATGCATTATTTTTATTATACAAACTTTCAGTTGATTTATGGGACGCGAACAAAAAATGTTATCCTGAACATTGTTTAAAGTTCTCTATTCAGTAAAAAATACGGTTATCACATAAGCAAAACGATTATTACCACTTACTTGAAAAATACATAATAAGGCCAAGGCCACATCGCTATATACGCAATTGTTCAACAGAACCTACCACTTTGCGTCATGCAAATTACGTATCCTTCTATACGATAAATCCTCAGAAAAGGAACATATTTTCATAAATCAGTCGCATTGACACGGATGAATACAGTCTTGATTTCAAACTCTGAAGGAAAGTAGGTATGAAAGAGCCTTTCATTTGAAATGTCGAATTAATTCAATAACTTTCCACCCAATTTCAATATTATATATAGTTACTATCCGCAAGGGTGAAAAGTGAGTTTAGAAAGGGTGTTACAAATTTCTAGAGTGACAGGTGGCAGCATACCTATAATAATAAAAAAGTGATTTTAGCGTGTGTGTCAAATTCGAGAACCCTTTCCCAAATACTTTGTAAGTCAATATTATGCAATTTGAAAACAAGTTTAAGAATCCCATGATATGATTTTTGCGTGTGTATACGTTTAAATATATATACATATACAGGGTGATTTATGTAGGTCGTGCACTACAAGTTTCTCGACTCTTAGCTGAATTATAAATTAGAAATTTGGTATACTGACATAATCGATCAAGCCCGTTCTACTTGAACTATTTCTAGTCCTACACCTATACGGGGTGTGCCAAAAGAAGGTGCCAACGTTCTTATTATTAAAGGAAACCTTACTTCTTTTACATAGACCAGCTGGCCTTCTCAATGTACTGAGTTTAGAAAATGTGAGAGAGTCAAACTCATCTATTAGATACAGTTTTTGACAGATGTCAATTTTCCTGAAACCATTACCATTGTAGTAGTTTACGAAAAAAGTTGTGTACATCGTAAACCGTTCAAAATCACAAAACCAAACTGTCAGAGAAGTTATCTGAAAGTCCAGGCTTACTCCTGATGTCCCATTGATAGTCCCACTTTGTACCATATGGATGCAAGCAATTTTCAAATGTCGCATTAAAAAACTGCCAAAATCTCAATTCAAACGGCTTGTACTTCTTTTTTGACGCCAATCGGCAGGAAATTGATTTTTAGGGTCAGTTACTCAAACATTTCGTAGACCTTAAAACCTCTGTCTAATTATTCAACAAAACATCAAGAAATGCCGAGATATTCTTTTTTTGATTATGCCATGGAGGCAAAAGATGATTGTAATAATTTAATAAAAAATATGGATTCCTATCTCAAAGACAATAGAAAAAATGATGAAATGTTTTCAAAGAAAGTTCGCCTGGACGATTTGAAGGTCGCTGAATGGAAGCAAGAGCTGCGGGAACAGGAGTTAGAAAAAACTGGTAAAAAGAATATACTCTCAGAAGCACTGATTCAAAGAGGAGAAGACCCCGAAACCTTTTTATTCGAAGTTCCTGGAATTGATTTGAGTTCTGTTACGAATGAACTCGGCGAAACTGCCAGAAGGCAAACTTCTAAAAAATTCGGTGGGTTTGAAAGAAGTTCAACGAAATTTAGTGATTCTGAAAGATCATCATCATCATCATTTATTTATTTCCATTACACAATTCACAGTAACTGATGAACTGTAATAAAATTCGAAGAGTCTAGAACTTATATAGAATTTGAATAGTCTGAATAGTCAACACAATTCTGCGATTCTGGAAGAGAAGCTTCAAGAAACTTCAAATAGACTAAAAGAAGAACTACTAAGAAAATGTACACTGAAAGAACTTCAAGAAAATTCGAGAGATTGAGAGAAGAGCTTTTGCAAAATTGAAAACTAGTGAGATAAGAGCTTCTAGAAAATTCGAAAGGCTTGAAAGAAGAATTTCAAGAGAAGCTTTTAGAAAATACACAAGGCTTAAAGGACTTTGCGGTATGGCGATCCGATTAGAAGAAAAAAATGGGAACTGTCGAGACAGAGATGGAGGAAATCAACGCCGGAATTGAAGCGAAAATCAAAAAAATGAAGGAAACATTCAGTAAGATGGAAAACCAAATTGATACTGCCCACAGAAACTGTCAAGAGAAACCCAATGCTGAACCTGAGTTTGAACTTGGATGAAAATCAAAATGGGATAAAAGATGCCAAGGTCTCCGACACCGCCTCAGTTCGATGGAGAAACTCTATGGGCAAATCACCGCGGACAATTTAAAGCTGCGGCCAAAGCAAATAGGTTGGCGACTCATCTAGATTTTCTTACATGGTTCTCGTTTCGCATTCGAAGTGATTAGAGCAGTGATGATGTCATGCATTATCAACAACTCGAGCTCGATCATCTGAACACAAGCGGTCAGGTCCGGATCCAGAATCGTTACAATATTTACCGTCTGAGTCCATAATCAAGATAGCTTTGCGTGCCTCTTGTTTTATGAAGAGATGCAAGGGGGGCGGTTCCATGACAGGTTTTAACCTCATCTAATTGGGTTTTGGTTTCTCCGGATGCTGTACCTTGCCATACGATGGCTCCGTACGTGATCATTGGGTGTCTGAAAGTCGTGTAGGTCCAGTACAGAACCTTGAGGCTGAGCATCCTCGTACTACCCACTACTCAGACGGGATCTGGGTATCTGTGTGATAAAAAAATGTTCCACATAAAGACATTAACCCAATCCGATCGACAACGAAAGTTTCGAACAAATAACCTTTTTTAACGTAGTCCCTTGCATCAGACAGCAATAATTCATGGATCGCATTAACCATTCCGATTTTTCCTCGCCGTAATCAGTGTCATAACTCGTCTCCGACTTCATTAGTCTGTTAGGTTTCCTTATCGAGGTGTAAGCGTTGGATTTTAATTAATTTCCACCATACACGGCGAGTAATTATCTGTTCCGATACCGGCGCGCGTATTACCACAGCCGTTTTCCCACAATGGTACATACAGGTTCACGGGCAAGGTTAACCGTAAAGCTGAAACAATTATCCTACATTTCGATCCGAATATCACCTTACTTAGCCGTCTCTGATCGTGAACGACGAACTTGAACTTGAAACGGTGCATTAGATGCGATTCCGAGGTGCGCACAAAAGAAAAATATTACCAATGTGGAATTTACGGTCGATATTCACATTCGGTTTTCAATTTTGAGGCAATTATGATTTGATGTTGGCATTGAAACTCATTGTTATTGTTTCTTATCGCAGCCTGAGTTCAGATGAAAAAAAAACACTATATAAAAAATTGGCGCAGTCGGTAGGATCGAATCCTGATCAATGGGTTTATTTAGAGATTATTGAATAAATCAAGTTTGATATATGATTTGATGATTCGATATAAAAATGTTTCATCCACAACGAAATTACATTTTTTTAGGAGCATCTCTTGACGAGTCGAGATTTCTCCAGGAAGATTTACTCTGGAGGATAAAAATGGGATTAATTTACCACTTGATGAGTTATTATAGAGATTTCTAGTTAATATGCTGAGGCCAATAGGAACAATCATAATTATGGTTCATTTGAAAAAACATTCTTCAATTATATCTGCACCATGATAGGCAATAAAAAAATTCTTCCTCTTGAAGATGGTTACGTGTCGAGGTGTTGAAAATAGTGGTTTAGTGTTAATATAAAACTCCAGTATATTCAATAAAAAAATAATGCACATAATTCTGCCAACTCCTCATTTCCTTCGGGGTAATGTTCATGGAAAAATTGTTCCTCGTTAAAATTAACCAATTAAAGCACATTCCAAATTTATTATACGTAAATATTTCGACATCAACTTCGATAGTCGGTCCTCAAAAATTAAATGCGTCGTCATTTACCAATCGAAAAATCCCCGCCAGTCCATCGCTGGCCCATTTATGGCACGAGAGCCATGCAGACCGGTCTCGCCGAAATATTTTTGTTTCTTTTTCGGCCCCTATAATATTCATTCCGACCAAGGTCAACCGGTGTTCAAGTGCAAGTCCAAGAACGTGCATTTAGCGAAATATCCGATGACCGCCCGTTACTCAAGAATTTGTCATGAAATTCCCGTCAATCTGCATAGGGTGTTTTGATAAAGTTATATACTGGTCCATATAGAAGATTAAACTTGGGAAATAACAATCCCCGATGGGAAAAACATATTCGGTTTTTGACTGGAAAGTCAAACATAAATGAAGAAAACGCGGGATCAAAACTGCTCTCTCTTTTGCATTCTTTCCCTCTTCCCTCTCTCTCTGTCGCAGCTTCACCATCCTTGCCACTCATCTCGCCACCTTTTCTACTTCACCTCTTTCTTCCTATCTCTTCCTTCCTTTCTATTTCACCTTTCTCTCTCCTTTTCTCCAGATCCTTTCAACTTCACCTTTCTGTCTCTTCTTCTCTAGAACTCTATCTTCCCTACATCTCCTCTTTCTTTCAGTTCTCTTGTTTGTCACTTCCCTCCTTACTAGCCCTTTCCCATTTGTTTTCTCTCTTCCCTCTCCTTCTCTTTTTGGTCTCTTCGCTCTCCATCCTCCTTTCTTTCTTTTCCTCAGTGCGAGGATATGCAATGCTTTGCAGATGCATTTTATTCCAAACGATGCCCCTCTATAAAATCACATAAGGTTCTGCATAAAAATGGAATCGACTTCGAATTTGGTGTGCATATTAAGAAGAAATTAAATTTTACGAATAATTCAGAATAATCAAATTGGTTATTAGATAGTACCGTGAGCTGAAAATGACGAGGACCTTACCTTTTAACTTGCGATCCCAAGCACGGCCTGTACTCAAGAAGCAGAAGTGCCGAAAACAAGACTACAAAATGTAGAACAAAAAACAATAAGAGCTACTAGAAGACACTGTGCATTTTGCAGCTAAAAATAAGTGAAATGCGTTCCAATTTGCAGTGTTCAGTATGTAAAGTGGCACTTCGAATTCCATACTGCCTATCATGTTCAAAGCGGGCGATAGTACACCATTTAAACCACCCGTTTTTTCTTTGAATAAATAGTTCAGGGTGATACTATTTGAAAAAGTCTGCCCATCAAAGAGTATAGAACTGTAGGAAAGACATCAGTTAAACAGTAGAGTGCGATAAAAAGAGTACTGGAGGAGTTTAGTCAAGACTAAATCACTCAAACCGAGTAAAAATTTGCCTAGACTCAAATAAACCCTTTTCTTGAACTATTAATATCTCTGTGTCCAACTGACGCCGACAATTCGATAATTTTCTCAAGCTCAAATAACGGAAACTAGCCAATAATTCGCTATCGAAGCAACACCTGGTTGTGCCTGTTCGCCTTATCGCAAATGCAGCTCGGAGCATCGTTTGAAAATATCAAAATATCGACGGGCACATGGCACAGAGACCGTGTGAGGAGAGTTATGGATTGTTTCTTGCTTTGTCGTAGGCGTGAAGAAACCGGTACCTTTCTTTATAGTCCGGTCTATTTAGACATTCGAAGTTACCTAAATTCCCAACAAGCTGAAAATCGGTAAGATTGTTTAAAATATCATTAAAAACAAAATTTGAAAGTTCACCATCTTTCCCCTGTAAGGAAAAAATTTTATTCAAGGTCAAAGGTAAAAAAAATGAGTTTTTCGCGATTTTCAGCAAAACCGTTTTAAGTAAGTTTTATCATAAAAATATTTCAAACAAAAATTGTAGATCATAAAATTATCTACAAAAAATTTATTAATACTTTTTCTACGAGCCACCGTTTTTGAGATATAACGATTCAAAAAGTTGTGAAAGTTGTAATCGTCATAATATGCACACGTTTCCTCGCCACCTATGAGGTAGTGTACTTAGCGCGTTTTTTTTTTTGTGGTTTCCCCAGTAGGCCTATTCCACGGGTCAGTTTTGATCCTGTTTAATTTGAAACTATTGAAAAATAATGGATATTAGCAGAGATTGAAAAGATAAAAGCAATTTAAGTTAAGAAAAAGTTGTGAAATTTAATCATCCGAGTCGTAACTTTCAAAATCTTCTTCTTGTTCTTCTTCTTGATCTTCTTGTTCTTGTTCGTCTTGTTCTTCTTGTTCTTCTTCTTCTTCATCTTCATCTTGAGTGCATGTAAACTGCGTTAATAGCGATGTATCGCATGTTGCCTCGTTGGAATCAAACGAATCCTCTACTGTTGGTGATTCAATATTAGAGCACAACCGGCCTTGACAATGTGTACATGTCGGAGAACAGAACAGTCCGACTTTTTTGCAACCATATTTAGCACTGCATCCCTTTTTGCAGTTGCAAAAAATCGAGTTCAGCAGTTTTTCCGGCGCAGGTGGAAGTAAAGTGTGCACTGGTTCTAATAAATTGTTGACCAACTTCCAACCCCAGTCTGTAGGGTCTAGCTGATAACCAAGCCACACTTGAACTTGGTAATATACCCTAAAAAGATGTTGATGAGCAGCAACTGAGGTTGGAGGAAGACAAGCTAATTGTACTTGTTTTTTACTTTTGGTGTTTTTAACGAAACATGCATATCTATACTTATCTAAGCAGGTAGTTTTTTTTAGGAGCTCCGTACATAGAAAGAAGAAAGCGAATGCCGTTAGTAATAATTTCTTGTCGAGTAGAACTACTATTTTTAAAAACTTCAGCACATTCAATTAAATTTTGTTTCTCAAATAGTTTGAAGACTGTTATTTTACCCCTCCTGTAAAATGCAGATGTCGTATCACAGCCAGTTAATGCGTGTAAAAATAGTTCATGATTTTGACACTTTGCAAAAGTAGATAAACTTTTTGATGAATACATTTCCGATTGATGTTGAGCTTTTCCTGGTTTTAAGAAGAAAATAGTTTTTTCAGTTGGAGTTCGAGCAGTCAGTAATACGAGTGTCTATATCTTCACCAACAACAATAGTTGTATTTGTCAAATTGAATTGCTCAATTGCTGTTTCAATTATCAATACATCAGCATCATTATTAGCTTGTCTTACCAATATATTTTCATGCATATTATGACGATTACAACTTTTACAACTTTTTGAATCGTTATATCTCAAAAACGGTGGTTCGTAGAAAAAAAAAATTGATTAATTTTTTGTAGATAATTTTATGATCTACAATTTATGTTTGAAATATTTTTATGATAAAACTTACCTTTTTGCTGAAAATCGCGAAAAACTCATTTTTTTTACCTTTGACCTTGAATAAAATTTTTTCCTTACAGGGGAAAGATGGTGAACTTTAAAATTTTGTTTTTAATGATATTCCAAACAATCTTACCGATTTTCAGCTTGGTGGGAATTTAGGTAACTTTACTCTTATTTTTTGGTCTAATTTGACCGGACTATTACCCGGAACGCTTCGAGAACTTCTTTGTTGAATAAACGGTAAGACGTGCCCACGTTTCAGAAATTGTCCCCAGTCGCTCGCACGGCAAAAATCAGGAGACGACAACGGATGAATGAACTCTTTATCATATTTTTGGATTGTGGATAAGTTGCTGACCAAAAAGTTATTGTGCCGAACAGAACTTTAGGGGATACACATAGTCGAACTAAACTCCAAAACTGAACCATTTATAGTGAGGTGTTCGTGTCACCGTAGAAAAAATTTTAATCTTTTTTTTTATTATTTTTTATTCTGTAACGAATCTTCCAGGATTTCAGAAAGAGGAAACCCCTCAGAAGCTCCTAGGAGCTTGTGCGAGCAAGCAAAAGATCCGGGAGCGATGGCCGTACTGGGCTTTGAACCCACGACCTTATGATTGTAAGGCGAGCGCTCTACCATCACGACCATCAACTCCCCCAGAAGGCAATTTTTTTGATAAACTTTGTTGACTGGTGGTTCATAGTGAAGATATTTCTCTGAAACAGTAGAATGGGATTGTTCAAAATATACTTTCTCTGCCACCATATAGAAAATTTTAATCAACCCCTCTTAAGGGTAGTTTTACTTATAATTTTTCGACAAACTTTGATAACTGGCGTTTTCCTGTGAAAGTATTTCACTACGTAAGACTAATAGGATTGCCCAAAATGAAATGTTCGTGCCACCATAGGGAAAATTTAAATCAACCTCTTCCTAGGGGTAGTTTGCACTAGCGATTTTTAAAATATTGTTGAACAGGGACTAGGATTGTTCACAATATACTATTTGTGCCATCATACAGAATATTTGAATTTTCGAAAACAAAAAATTAATCAAAAATAGTCTTAAGGGATAGACCCCTAAAAATTATGAGATTCACTTGAAATGGAAATGCGCCTAGGTGTAAATGTGAGAAAAAGGATGAATTCCACAAAAAATTATTACAAACACAAAGTTTTGGAGAGAAACACCTCTTTCAATTCTAGATTAACTATTTATTTCAAGTCGATCATCGAAAACAAAAAATTACTAGAAAAACATCATAGGGGGTGGACCCCTAAAAATTATGACACAGAAAATCATCAAATCCACTTTCGAACACATAATTTTAAAGAGAAATCACCCCTTCAACTCTAAATAAATTTTTCAACTCGAGAACGGTTAAAGATAGGGCAATTCTGCGAACGCCAATCGATTCATAATGTTGAAATTAGTATAATCTGTGTGAATCTCGAGTCCACCAAGAAAAACAAAAATTACTAGAAAAAAGCTCTAAGGGGTAGACCCCTAAAAATCATGACAAAGAGAAAATCATCAAATTCACTTGTGATTGCATATGCGTCTATGTGTGCATATAAAAAGAGTCGAACTTTACAAAAATTAATAGAAAAATTACGAACATAAAATTTTTGAGTGAAATAGCCTCTTTCAATTCTAGATGAACTTCTCAACTCGAGAACGGTTAAAGATAGGGCAATTCTGCGAACGCCAATCGATTTAGAATGATGAAATCAGTATAATCTTTGTGAATTGCAAGTCGATCAATGAAAAAAAAAATTAGTTAAAAAAAGTCCCAAGGGTAGACCCCTAAAAATTATGACATATAGAAAATCATCAAATCCACTTGAGATTGTATATGCGCATATGTGTGCATATAAAAAAGGTCGAATTTTACGAAAATTAATAGAAAAATTGCGAATACAGAGTTCTGGAGAGAAGCACATCTTTCAACTCTAGATGAACTTTTCAACTCGAGAACGGTTGAAGATAGAGGAATTCTGCGAACGCCAAACGATTCAAAATGATGCATCAATACCAAGTCGATCAAAAAAACAAAAAATTACTAGAAAAAAGTCCTTAGGGGTAAACCCCTAAAAATTATGACATATAAATCCACTTGAGATTGCATATGCGCGTATGTGTATCTAGATAATTTATTTTATTCCGAGTTACTTATGAATTATTACGGCAAAATATTGAAATAACAAAAATTATCCCGAAAAAATATTCTGTTTTAATTTTGGAAAAATCACTGTAATAAACTACCTAATGTGGGGGCTGATCTGAATTTTTTTATGGCGGCACAAAAAGTATGTTTCACGAAATATTTTCGTCAATACAGTGTTGCCACGTTACGTAGCTACGTTATTTTAAATGAAACACCCCGAATATTACATAATTTTTGGAATCTTCATAGGATTCCTCATAACTTTCCCTGATAATTCTATATACCTACCTATCTCTGACGATTTTCGATATGAAAATTATTTTGTCAAACTAGCACTAGCAACATAATAGGTTTGTTTTGGTTCTGAAAATTATCAGTCCTGGGACGTCAGGATCATGCGCAGTTGACGAGAAGTGTGCTCTTCAGGTTCATATTCGCTCACTTTTTCTCAAATGCGCATGATACTGACGTCCCAGGACTGATAATTTTCAGAACCAGAACAAAGCTAATAATTGTTGTCATCAAACAAAAATTACAATTAGCTACGATTCCATGCACTACCTCAATACAAACTCTCTCATTTTATCGATCAGCTTGATTTCTGAATGCCCTCGTGTATTGCTACAGAGATATCTATGTGAACAGGCCGCTCATTATACTCCAACGCAATCAACATGAAATGTAAGTTAACATCGACCTGAGAGTACAATCTCCGCGTTGCACTCACAACACCATGTTCAATTAGTTATTTATTATAGAAGCTGGTTCACCTGATAGACGGGTGTGGTGACAGCGTGACATATTCCTGATAAAAATGAAAACTAGCTGTGTCGGAGGTGGCCGCTTGAATAACAAATGAAATTAACACTTGAACGAAATATTATCGGCGTTCAGGGATCAGTCCTTTTAAGAGCTGTCATATTGTTAAAAATCAAACTTTTGTGATTGAAAATTGCTGTCTATGGCAGGCCTTCACTTATTGGTTGTCTGAAAGCTTGCCTCTGCAACAGTTCCAGAAAGTGTTTGTGAAGTTTAGGCATACTGAGGTTACTTACAGGCCAAGAATCTAACAGATACAATTCAACGGTCATATGGGGCAGTAGTTGCTTTATGTTGAAGTCGACGAGTTTAACTATTGTACAAGTTTGTACATTATAGTGGAATAATCAACGCATTTTTTCATAACTGAAGGCTAGATTGAGGACAGATATTGCATCATCAAGATATGGATTAAATAATTAACTTGATGGCCTCATAAAAAGAAGCTCCAAAACTGAAGGAACTTGGACCTATCCCAGATGCAATACAGTGCCTTTCGTATCTATGTAAGGCTTCATTGTGGTCGAATTTCCTGATTGTTTACAAAAAAAAGTTATTCTAGTAGTAGTATTACTTATAACTGCAGAAAACATTTTATATCGAGTTTGGTCATAATATGTGCAATCAAAATTCACATCACGTCGCATTATTATCTAACAGCAAAACTTGTTCTCACCAACAATAACCCGAGGCAATTTCGCGAAACTTCGAAGAAAATTTTCCAACGATTCAGGATATTGGGTTAAACAATTCACAAACGAACAAATACCGAGTGTTAGCCGTATAACTGTAACTTCGAACAAAAAAAAGTTAAACAGAACACGTGTACTAACTTGGCAGTAATTGTTAAATGGTTAAAATTGTTATTTCCGTCAACCGTCAACCAGCTGCACTCCCTTAAGAGTACAACCCTCAAAAGTCTTCGAAAGACTTGTTCAAGCTAGGGAAGACACAGCCCTTACCTTTTAACGTGTGATGCCATGCACGAGACCGATGACCATGCTGGGAATCGAACCCATGACCCTTAGGTTAGGAGACACGCGCTCTACCATCATGACTATCACGGCGCAATACAGGATAACAGTGTGAAAATTGCGTGAAAAATACATGTACATTTTTGTGTACAATGAATCACTCTCTGAGAATGAAAGCTGGTGTGCCACAGGGAATAGTCTCAGGACCTGTTGTATTTACTGTTCTCTGTTGAACTTTCTACAAGTACGGAAGCAATAGTTACAACGTTTGCAGAGGACAGTGCATAACAATCCACCGATAAAAATAATAATAAATGGTCTTCATTTCTCTTGGCGGAGTTTAGTTCGGCTTAACCCATTCAAAAAAAATCTCTAAACAATATTAGCAAAATCCAGAGGTGGCTAAAATCGAGAAAGATAAAAACGAATGAAAGCAAATCCTCACAAGTCACATTCACTATAGAAAGAGCAATTATTGCTTGTGACCTTGAATGGACGAACAACTTCCTCAGATATCTAGGATTTGTCAAGTAATTGTCTATATTTAGACGAACTGAAAACCTGTTACTGAAGAGAGATTTCATTAACATATATCTGTTAACTTCTTTATTTAACATATTATTAAAAAATGTTGAAAACAAAAGTTAAACGATTTTATTCAAACTCTTTAATGACTCTAGTTTTATGTATACAGGTTCTCAAAAAAGCAGTAAACCAGTAGTTTGTTTTTTGAATGAGACACCCTGAATCATTACATTTTTGGATTCTACATCAAATTCCAAGCATTCCATGTAGCTAATTTCAACTGAATCCAAGAAAAATGTTAATCAAAACCGACTCGATTTCCGATCACTTAAGTTATTGAAGTCATCATCATTTGCTTTCATGACAACGAGAACACAACTCATATCTCATTTTGCCAAATGTCACATAATTATTATTTTGTGGGTCTTTTCATAATTTTCCTTATAACTTCTCTAGTTGATTAATGTGGCTCATTAGGTAGAACACAAAGTTGAAGCTGTTATCACATTTGGTGAAGCAAATTACCACGCTACTATTAGAATTATTATCAATGAGCGAAAATTTAAACGGTTCCAGATACCCCCAAATGCTGCAAGACTGAAACACTCCCAGTATCAACGAGATTGTTGCACAAAACCCACATGAATCTAACTTGGATGTAACATTTCAGCACCTCCGCCATTTTTTTGGGAGGTGAGAAATTACTAAGATGAAATGTATACGGGTAGGTGAGTTGGAAGACGAGGTCTAACAGAGTAGCCATTTCGAACATCTTTTAAAATAGATGATAACGTCATAAGTTAAAGCACCTCTTCACATTTTACTGGTTCGTTATAATTTAGGACTGCCAATGATTCAGTTACATTTGCCACGGTTTTATTTGTACCACTTTTGCGTAAGATACAACAAGAATGTAAAATGGTACGACGAGGTGAGTACCACATTCATGGTGCCAATCAGCGCTTAGCAACATTAGATAGGCTTCCAAAAAGTTAGGATAGGAAAGTGGGATCAATTGTGTTCCATTTTTTACGGATTTTTAAGTGAACTGGTGCAAACGTATTCAAAATAATATTTCACAAGTGTTCATAATTACAAAACTATCAAGATCTGTGAAAAAAATCCCGTCTGAATGGGTTTTCTCTAACATTCACAAAAATCAGAAAAGAATTAAGGGATTTTTTCTAGAAAATTGAGTCGAAATATATTTTGAGAAATACTTAAAATATATACGAATTAAATCGACAACCATGCGGCTTTTTTAAACTCAGTGAAATGGTTCTGACATTTGAATTCGAGTCAGTCCATTTAACTTGCAAGAAAGAGGGAAAGTACAATAAGCCCCGTAACAGCTGATTCTCCCTTCGCTGAATACCTACCGCCAAAACGTCTCGAGACCCCAAAGGTAATAAAGGCCCTACTACCTGTATTTTCGGATCGATAGCAGACCGTTTCAACTGAATACATGCCTTCCTTCTTTGCAGACATATAGGTCTAATTCTAACGTAACCACATTTTTTCGTGAAAGAGGCGAAACATCAATCAGTAGTTCGGACACGAAGCAGTTCGAGAATTAATTATGAATGACCTACCGGGCGATGAAGTAATCTACAGATATACGGGGTGATACCTGTGTAAGGACAATTTAACCACATATACTTAGAAGTACTTGATAGCGTCTATATTTAATACAGATAATGTTTTTTTTGGAATTGGAGGTACGTTCAATGGTCTAACGGCATTATTTATAAGAAATGCATGCTTTTTCAACTCTGTTTTTCAAGTGATACGAGGCTGGCACTGCAAGTTTTTCGAATCGCAGTATATCCTAGAATTAATGTTTAACTTTTCGTATTCTCCTTTTGTTTTAATAATCTTCTGTTGTTCCTAACAGTTTCGTTTTGCCATCGTATTTCCATAGTTCATTTTACCAACTTTTCAAATGAACAGTTCTTTCAAAAAAAAGTTTCAAAAGACACTGTAATATTATCAATATCGAAAGCGGATCTGAAACAAACATTGATAATGCGGGCAACCAAAAAAAGGAAATTTTTGTTGGCTCATATATTATAAACCATGTCGCCTAAAGGTGTCCATACACCAAATATTTTATTATCGATCATAACAGACCTAAATCAATAATATTTTCAAAAGTTTTAGTAGTATCGAAAAGAAGTGAAGAACGGTACGAGTAAAACTCGACTGTAATCGAAAATCGAATAAAACAATAATAGAGTTCGAGAGCTACGAGCAGAAAATCAGCTAATTGCACAAAAAAGTTGAAACTCTGGAAATTAATAGTGAAAATAAAATAATTGCTTGTGGTTTGAATGAATACCATACTGAGATAACATCAGATTTCATTATTTTCAATCAAATCAAAATACTTTTTAGAATTGATTCACATAGCAGTCGGAGTGCATTTTAATCTGGAACCCAGAGATGGCGCTGAATTCATACTTGAGTGTTTGTCTCAGGGATTTCCAATTAGGATGAAAGGATTTTTCGATTCAATTGGGTCGAACTAGCCTTCGCTGATGATTGGCAATGACCATGAAACCGGTACGGAGGTGTTCCCCCAATTAAATCGAAAAATAATTTCAGCTTTGATATTTGAAATGCATTGCAAAGTGGTTCTTGTAGAAAACTTTGCCAAGTATCAAACAAATATAATTCAATCGTCGTAGGGGGCAGTAGTTGGTTTTTGTTGAATAATTGCCGACGACTTTACCTATTGTATAGGTTTTATTGCGGAAGATTGGATTACGTAATCCACCATATTTCATTATTAGTTTTATGGTCTTCCGTCAAGTGGTTTCGCCCCTCTTTCATGATGTTTCTGGCTTCATGTTGAAGTCGACACGTAGTCGGAGTGCATTTTAAACTGGAACCCAGAGATGGCGCTGAATTCATACCTCAGTGTTTGTCTCAGGGATTTCCAATTAGGATGAAAGGATTTTTCGATTCAATTGGGTCGAACTAGCCTTCGCTGATGATTGGCAATGACCATGAAACCGGTACGGAGGTGTTCCCCCAATTAAATCGAAAAATAATTTCAGCTTTGATATTTGAAATGCATTGCAAAGTGGTTCTTGTAGAAAACTTTGCCAAGTATTAAACAAATATAATTCAATGGTCGTAGGGGGCAGTAGTTGTTTTTTGTTGAATACTTGCCGACGACTTTACCTATTGTATAGGTTTTATTGCGGAAGATTGGATTACGTAATCCACCATATTTCATTATTGACTTCAGTATTATATTCTGAGACGGAGAAGTATCAGAAAATTTTTATAGGTCGTATAAGATACAAAAAAAGGATTCTGAGAATATTCCACAGAGTTACCAGATATTCTAGTGATTCCTTTTACAAAGAGAAGCAAATAAATGACACCAGGGAAATGTTTATTGGTCAAAACTACAAAACAAAGAAAAATATTGAAAATCTACTTTAGTGAAATTCGAAACAAATATAGCACAACTACCTATGTTGCAATTCTTCAAGTAAGAACAGGCTGCCAAGGATAGCTTCTGTAATTTTCTGTTTATAATAATGATAATAATAATAATACTCCCTCATAAACACTCGTTGAGTGTACCCAAAGGCATAGCCTGTGCTGGTAGAGGACGGCTATTATTATTATTTGCCGTGGTGCTCCGGGGCGACTTACTGATGTTTGAGGTGATGTATTCACTTTTCAACTGTAGGAAAACCCGGAAAACCTACATCACCATATGACAATTTATTCTACTTAGTACTTGAAATTAACAAATGCAACTTACTCGAAATACCTTTCTCCCCATACATTCCCAAAACAAGGGAAATTTCATGCAAATATCAGACAGAAAACAACTACTTCCATTACGGGTATTGAATTATATATATCGTCCATCGAAAGTGCTAATTCTTATTAAACAATTGAATATTGCATACATGCATGACAGTTGTAATTATATGCCCGTAAGAGGAAGTAGTTGTTTTCTGTCAGATATTAGACTTACATTTTCGATTTAATACTTGTTACTTATTGAAATCGTTCTCCCTTTTCAATAAATATCGCGAATAAACGGTATTATTATCATCATTGTTATGAACATTTGACTCCTAGATATTCTACTTCTGCGAAAGTGTTTCTGGCAGTAAAAATTACCCTGTATGACCGTGAAATGTGAGTGATAGCCGCTAAACTCAAGCCAATCATTTATACTTCTCAATCTTGTGCACGTTTTTGTTTTACGATTTTGACATTTTCAACTGCGGCAAACGCAATGCTGTCCTTTTAAAACCACGTCCGTACACCGGTAAATGCGGAGGAAATTGCCTCGACCGGTAATTTAAAAACCTGTATACAATAATTCTTGTTCTCATATACCTAGTTTCTATAAATATGAGGAAGAAAAAGTTGCGTATACGACTTGTTTCTGATACTGAACGACAAACCTTCCGACATGAATAATGCAACTTGACATACTACTGGGCGCGTATGGTATTAGATATCACGATTTTTATACAGTGTTATACAGTCTACAATTGTAACAGAGATGTCACATCTCACATCGATTATAAACATTCTTCAACCCAAAAGATGACATCCATAATTCATGCGGGGCCTGATGTTTGATATGTTCGCGAATTATAGATAGACGGTGGATGGATTGCACTTCTTTCATTGTTTTGTGTGCAGCCTAATAGTAATTTTTAGGGAATATGGGGGAAAGTGCTGAGTAATATATTTTTCACTAGTAAAGAAGATATTCATTTCCAAATAACCAAAGTAAAAACTATCCAAAACACCAAAACTATGTCAATTTTCAATGGACACGCGTTTCGCCAACATAGTTGGAATCTTTAAGAACTCCAAGCTTACTTCTCAAAGCTTTGACTTCATCCACAATATCGTTGGTCTAGTTTCAAATTTATAAAAAATTAAGAACTTTTTAAGAATGTTTCAAGTGGTTTTTCGAGATTTTCTCAGTGGAAAATGCACCTGTCTGGTTGCACAAAAAACATTCAGTAGGTTTTCAATTCTCTGCTAAAGTTCCGGCGACTATGAAACGATTATCTCAATATTTTTCAAGATATTTGCAAAAAAAACAGAAAAGAAAAACGGCCAAACTTTGACAATCTTCATTGTAAACAAAATTCTATCTACGAACTGAGTAAGTTTTAAGAAGTAGTAAAGGTTATTTGAGTCTTTATTTCAAATGTGAAAATAGCCTAAATTTGTTCTCAGTTGGTTGACCTATTTGATGAGGCTTTCGATGCGATCATAAATAACATTTTGCTGTCAATTTTGAAATCCTGAGGTTTATGTCTAGGAGAGAACAATCAGCAGTGGTGTACCACGAGGATCAATCTTCGGACCTCTGCCGTTCGCAACCAACTACCACAATCTTTAGACTACTATTAAATCCACTTGTATGCAGATGATACACAATTACGTCACTCTTTCAGTACTAGCGACGATGTATTAGCAGAATTCAAAGTTGATAATGACCCGTATTTTATTTGGTGAAAGATCTGAAGTAGTGAAAATCGCCTCACATCAATGTCAACGAACTTCTTTTGAAATTTGCCGATTGTGTATAATAAATGAATCATCCAGTTTTTGAAAACATATTCCTGGTTGTATACAAAGACCATATGCTGCATTAAGATTTCTATATCTCCACAGAGTTTGTGGAGAACGGCGAATCTGATTCATATAGTTCTGAAGCTGAATGCTACACAACTCTTTGTGCACATTTCTAAATGCCCTGGGCGTTGTTTATAAAAATGGCTTTTCAGGTAACCCTATGAAAAGAAATCAATAGGCGTTAAGTCTGGAGACCTAGCAGGCCAAGGAACTCATCATTGTGCAACTACTCCCACAATTCATCAATCGTAGATTAACTAGTTGCTTGAGAATGTCCATATAGGACGAAACTGCAGTAACAAAGTGTTACAAGTTAAAGTGGTATAAAAACATAGAAATTTTCTTTTCTTTTTCTTATACTTTTTTTAAATTACCGCCAAATCTGAGGTCACATGATACAAATCACTTTTTTTTTTCATACTTATGTAGCAAACTTCATACCTATATAAAAGTACAAAACAGAGTAAAAGCGCAATCTATGAACCAGCAATGAGCTTCTGTCGAAAAATAAAATAGATGACGCTAAAAAATTTTGTTTCTTCATCACTCAACGAACAGCACTCGTATAACTATTCGATTTTTCATCGATAAAGTCCGGTGTGAATTACTCAGCGTTTCAACTTCAAACAAAGCATCCATTAACATTTTTTTAATTCACGGAGAGAGAGAAATGCAATTAAAATTGTGTACGACCGGATGACTCAACCTGTATAAAAGAAGTACGTACTTCCACATTCATCTATTCACCGTAGATTGGATCTAAAAATATCCCGCGTGCTATAAGATTTCACCGGACTGCTGGATGGACGAAAAGAAAAAAAAACGTCGTTACAACGATTTTGTGTAATTAATACCGTTATGTTATTTCGTGGAATCACTCAACCGAATTTCTACCTTTAAAACCAGTTCTATTCTCTTAGCGCGACGGTTTGACGAAACGAGGTTTGCGTCTGTGATTTGAAAGGGGAAAACTAGTTGCTTTCGGAAGCTCCGAACACACGCACACCCGATAAAAGTACAATAAATATTTTTTTCATTTTTTGCAAGTTGCAGACGATGTAGCTTGTTCAGGTACCTACTCTCGTTTGGATGTTAATATGCATTCAGTATTTTAATACATTTTCTACGCTTACAAAATGTGAATGCTTGCTTAAAAAGTAGAAAGTAGACGTTAAATTATTTGAAAATGCTTGACTTCAACAATATAATATTAAATATGTCATATGGCACATGTCATACGTCACATGTCATATGTCACATGTCATATGTCACATGTCATATATCACATGTCATATGTAACATGTCATATGTATATTTGAGAGGTATAGTTTCATTATTCTATTATTCTACTCCAAGCAAGATATCAGAATTAGAATATGCTTTTATTTCAGAAGATTTGTATCCTATTGACAAAAACTTGTGAGTATAAATATGTACATAAAAATAAGTGTACAGATAACAACTGGTAAATTACACAATATTAAAATATTAAGAAGAAAATACAAACACAATTAAAATAAAATGAGATCCATTCAACATTGAAATGAATCGTTAAAATACTATTGTAAGCTATAATAGGGTCTATCAGCTAGCCAATTTCTCACTGTTTTCTTGAATTGTACGTTAGTCAGATTTGTAAACCTTATGTCTCCTGGTATATGATTGAATAATTTACCACCATTATAAAAAATGGAATCCTGATTAAATTTGAGTGGGGTATGGGAAGTCTGGCATTAAATATGCTATTACGGGTAGCATAATGAGAAGGAACAAAGTCGGGCTGTGTTTTATTTTTGTACACCAAGCATACAGTTTCAAGAATAATTGATGCAACGACAGATGAAATCTTATTGACAGCGAAATAATGTCTGCACGACTCCCTAGGTTTGACTTTACACTTTACAGAGACATCTTACAGCTTTTTTCTGTAATATCATCAGTATAGAAGAAAGAAGGGTTGCACTGCATGATCCCCAAAAAGGGATCCCATATCGTGATTGGGATTCAATTAAAGCGTAGTAAACCGTTTTTGCTGCTCAACTCAAATTTTTCCTTCCACAATATTGTTTTATCATCCAGTGAAACTGCCAGATATATCTATCATAGTTAAGTCATTAATATACAACAGAAACAGAACAGGACCCAACACAGAACCTTGATTTCTCCCTGAGAGGTAGGATTCAAACCAACTGATGATATTATGCAAGTTTAAAAAATTATTCAAATGTTTTTTAACAAATTTCTCAATAATTTTCGCCAAAGTTGCAATAAGAGATATGGGTCTCAGATATAAGGGACTATCCAAAAATCACCACCTTTATTTAGAGGAATAACAATGAGCCAGTTTTGAAGAAAGTTTTGATGATATTATCTGATATTTCCAGTGCAATGACTGGTAGATTCATAGGTATTTTGACCGAAGTCTCATCATACCCAGCGGAGTTTTTGTATCTGATGTCGCATAAGGATTCAGAAATCTTACCTTACGTAGACAGGATTATTATTTTTTTTATAAATCAAGGCGAACTTTAGTGAAGACTCCACTTTTAGAACAGATCCACCAAATATATCCAAAGAACATGGCACTGGACACATGTATGCTGGGGCTAGTCAGATTTTCTTATATTATTGTTAAAAAAAAATAGTTAAAAATTGTTTCTTTGTTCTACAGGATGAGCTACAACAATGGGTTGAATGTCTGACACCAATTAGAGAAAATACTGTCTAAAAGAATTTTCTCGATTTTTGGTTAAAATGTGCTGTGAAAAAATCGATTGACTCTTAATACATCAATTATAAGAGAATTCCCTGAGATGTGTACGAAAACATCGATTAACATTACGAAGATGATAACTAAATTTCGACACTATATCATTGCTCTGGTATTTTGCTCTCTTGGACATCGACATTATCTCGCAGACGAAAAAAATCGAAGGAGATAGCGTCTCGTATGTCCAAACAAGCTGAACTTGTAAACAAAACCGCGGTTATAGTTAATCGTCCATGTTTGATAAGTTTTTCCGATCAATTAAACGAATAGCTATTAAATGTCTAGTTTCGTAATGTCTCAAGCGCGATCATTATGTCAAAACAATTTCCAAGGTGAAGGCAAGTGCAGAATTCAATGAATAGAATGTCTGTGTATAAAATTTGAATTCCTAATCAGCCGCCGTTACATCATAAGAATACACCTGGAACCGCGGTCTATTGTTGATTTCATTTCTTTGGCACAAAATCAACACACAGACGTGATAGTCATAACTACATGTGAGGGTGTTTTGATACGATACTTCCCTTAAAACGAAGAGGTTACAGAAGCTGTGGGGGGCTGAGTCGCAGAACAAGACAACAATTCTTTTGAAAGGTCTAGCAGGGTTGTATAAAGCTTAAGAATTTTTCAACGTATCCTCGTATAAGGAAGGAAAGAATATATGAGGATATCCGGACAAACATGAAGCTCTAAAAATCTCGACAGTTATGCTTTGTAAATCCTCGGAAACAATGGTTCAGGTGAATAAAACTTCTTGAAAGCTTTTATCACATACGTACCTTTTACACATCCCATCAACATAAATTAGTATATCTTTCTTGGCGCAAGAAGTTTATGGAAGTGTCGAAAGAATGCAAATAATTTAGATGAAGATGAAACACCGTTCTCTCCCCATAAGGTAGGATTTAAAATAACTACCTATCTGACAGAAAACAACTAATTCTCTAGTTGATTACACAGTGGCGTAGCTAACTTTCAGCGAGCCCTCCCGCAGGAAACTGCTTTGCGCTCCTACCCCCTAACCCATAAATTTTTAATAAACTCAAATTTATAAACTGATCGAAATTTCCCTATGAAAAAACATACCCTCTTTTAAACGCAAGGCAAAATTTTCTGGTTTCCTTGCGCCCCTGTCAACCTTGCGCCCCCTGCGCCGGGGGAGTTGCGGGGGTGCTAGCTACGCCACTGTGATTACACGAAATACATTGAACTACACCCGTCGAATACTTGCAGTTGCCTGCAAAACCATTTATTTCACATGGGTGACCCCAAACGTTGTGCTTAGAGAAAAAAGGATCTATATTAGTCCTTGAGGGTGGTGGACGAGTACACGCATGCTATCGGAGTGGAATTTGACATCGATTCTCGTACGATATGGAAAATACATGTGCTGCTTTATACTCCGCGGAATATTGAGACAGTTGTGAAAAATGAGACGTGCCGGTTTTATCGGAATTATACTCTTTTCACATCCTCAAACAAATTCGAGCCATTGGGTATTGGCATTTTGAAATGTATGCTTTTCTGTATCGAAAGTAAAGTTGTCAATATCATTTCAATGATTATATAAATCCTTTATGTGGGGTTGAGAATTAACTCATCTAAAACCACAGTGGTACCATTCACTAGAAGAACAAAGTTTCAGCAACTAAGGACGGAGCAGACTTAGAATAGAAGCAAGAGGTGAAAGAAAAACCTAGGGCTCACCCTAGACTCAAAACTACTCTGGAACAAACACGTAGAAAAGATCGTTAACAAGGTAAAATCAGTCAATCCCCGTCTTGAAATACTACTTTTTTAAATATCGCGCTAGAGAAAAAAAAAACAAAAGAATCCAAGTCAAGGTATCATTTCCTGAGGATCATTGTACCGTGACCGGCGTGTTATTAACCGTATGCTTTGACGACGATTGAAAAAGAAATATTACACGAACATGATCACTCTATACTTGGGAGAAAGTGAAAGATGCTATAGGCGTAAAGGACATGAAATTTTATTCCAATGAAATCTGACGATGATTTATTAGTTTCCTGTCCAAATGGGAGCACGCAGGTGTCAGAAAAGTAAATTAATACATCAAAATATGAGACAAAATAGATATGTGGGTACATGACTTCGAAAATGAATATAAAGTTCATCACACGCTCACTCAGGAAATTAATTGGTTGTTCTTATTCACAAATTTTGATGGCAAATTGACAACCTGACGAAAATTATCACGAATATGTGCAATTGTTTTTATTTTTGGGGAAAATGACCCCTCTAAATTCCAGAAGAACTTTTCAACTGGAGAACGGATGAAGATAGATGAATTCTGCGGACGCCAATCGTTTCAGAGTGATGGAATTAGTATACTGAGTGAATTTTAGTCAATCGTCAATCTCTACAAATCATGGAAAATGCAAGAACTTCAGCTTTACTTAAAATTCGCATTACTTATACAGAAAAAAATTTCATGCTAATTTCGATAATGTCTGATTTATATAGGCTCAGAGGAAAGGTTTAGCATAAAAAAGGAATAAAATACCAAAAATTCTCTCATACTAAAAACCGTAAAAAATTTCCTCACACGATCTTATTTTCGAAAATGTTCAACTCGAAATTGCAGAGGTTTCGTAAAAAGCCTATGAAATCTATAATTGACTCAAAATCAACTTCAAATTTGGTGTGCATATTAAGAAAAGATTGAATTTTACGAATTTGAGAAGAAAAAAAGTTTAAAAAATTTTGAAGGGAAATGACCCCTCTAAATTTCAGATGAACTTTTCAGAAAAGACCCAAGGGGTGGACCTCTAAAAATCATGAAAAATACAAAATCATCAGACTCTCACCATATGCACTCAAGTTCTTACCATTAATATTTCGTTTCAAAGCTATTGATTAAAGTTTCTCATCACTTCTTGATTTGTCATAGCTTGTAATGGTGTCCTGAACCAGGGTTGCCAAGTGAAATAAATAAATAAATGAAAAAACAAACTTGACGACATGGTCCTTCGAGCACAGCGTTTATTATTACCGTAAAATTGAAACCAAATAAATCTCGTGCAATTCCTGCACCGTTACTTAATCTAAATAATTCTCATCTCTATAAAAAACGACACGAGAAATGTTTATTGACTCCCACGAAAGGCGACTATCCACATTTTTTATTGCATAATGTATCGTAGCGTATGCGACCCACGATTAGTATGTCGCCGATGCGTCTTATTGTTCCTATGCCATATGTTAATTCATAATTATATGTTCCCCCTACGAGATTACAAGGTATTTCTGAACGTGTGCATCGATTACAGACAGGCGGTATGAATTTTAATTTATTTACATGACCAGACATGATTGGGATTCGATCTCCAAGCTCTTGTCGCTATTTTTCCTTCATGAGTAACCAGGAATACACTTGTTGTCCAGCATGTTCCTATTACCAAGGATATTCAACATTTTCTGTAGCTACAGAGACATGACATTTGGGCCTTGAAAGTCTGCTTTCATCGGAAACTAACTCCAGTTTGACCACGTGAGCTAAAGAATTGGGCTATTCACACGAAACACCGTTATATTGTTGACGAAAACTTCCGAAAACAATGTCAACTGTGGGTGTTCAGTGCATCGACCTGTTCTGTATACCTATTAACTGCCCACTTTCAAAAATAGTTTGTAAAATCGATAGAGCGTTGGCTTCTGATTGAACTTATCGAAACTAGTCTGTAAACAACAGCTGAAAAATTACTGCCTGGGCAAACATTGAATTACATCTTATGATGGTTGTTTTACAAGAGGGCCAAGACTGTGGTACCATGGATCAAAATTTACATTCTTTTTTTTCTCTAATGTGTAAACTTGAAAACAGGCCAAAACATGAAGTTTATGAAGAGAAAACATTGAGGGGTCAGTTATATTTTTGATACAGGTCACAATCCCCTTATTTTCCAATTATTTTGTATCAGCATGTTTAAATGGATCGATGAAGGAAACATTCATCTTGAATCAGTCATTCACTCCTACAATACAAGAAATAAAAAATACTTTTTGAATACACCACGTTGAGAGAAAGCTATTGGACAAAGAAAAACCTTTTATTTGGGACCACGACTTCTTCAAATGCTTCCCAATGAAATAAAAAATATCACGAGTAAAGAAATATTCAAGAAAAAAAAATAAGTGGATTATGAGATGCACTTGTGCAATATTCATTATAAATGCAAGTGCTTCTTGTAATCGTAGAAACGAACTAAATTTTGTCGAATAGGGTGACATTTAACTTTGTTTCTCACCGACATATTTCTGTGATCTTATTCCTAACCAGTATAATGAAATCCTTCCCGGAAATCGCTTCAATATCGTTACCCCACCCCATTTAATGACGTCACCACCGCACGAACCATTTCTACTCATTTCCAACATTTCCAGAAATATTTAATATACCTCTACCAACGTAGCCACGTGTAGGACCCTCGCAGATTTCCCCTAATTGTACCCTGGGGGGTACTTTCGACAAACACGCATACAAGTTTCGGAAGCGACCCCGTACACGGGGCGGTATGTATTGTGATTTTACGGCAGGTTGCAGGGAATGTGAGGTGAGCCTGACAGAATAGGGGAGAATGACGGAAGTTAATCTAGAAGATCAAAAGCGGTTGTGTGGAAAAACTCGGAGCTAGAATATACGGAGACGACAAAAATCGAGAATGATTCAATTTGAAAATTTTTGGATTTGCAGGAATTTTAACGGTTCAAGGACTACTGAGACTTTAGCCAAAGACATGCATTCTTTAGATATATCTCAATATTATAAATTCTCATTAACATTAAGCGTACCATTCTCGGAAGACATGAGGATTTAAATCACTCCAACACCTTACATTATTAGATACATGATCGCTGAGAAAATACGTTGACCCATCACCGAAACAAAAAAAAACTATCCAGGGTTGGCCGATATATACCTTTTTTCCTTCCTGGATTTTCAACAGGCGATATGTACTTGGATTTATTACAAAATGCCATCCACCCAATTCTAACAAATATCATTGAGAATGATCCTCCGCATTAGTCCCTAAATGTGTGCAATTATTTAAACGACACGTTTCCAGGACGATGGGCTCAATTGAATGGCCACCTCGGTCACCAGACTTAAGTCCTTTAGATTATTTTTGTGGGGACACATGAAAAGCATTATTTTCAACACCATCAGACACATTAGAAGAGTTCTGAACGGTCTGAAAATAACTTGTACCACTGTATGCAGGTTGGCGGACAGCAATTCGAGCATTTTCTTGACTAATAAATTAAAGTACATTTGAATAGATTTTTCGTCACACATTATTGTTCAGTTTCAACGCTCCATATTTTCTGAAAGAGTGAATCGAGTTTCAAAAATGACGATGCACTGTATACTTTTTGCGTCAAAATGTGTTTCCCGATACAAACAAACTTGACGTGTTCTTGGATTTTGCCAAAATATATTATCCCACCCTATAATGCTGTGGAACGTTTTCGATGGGCCACCCTGTATGCGCCTGCGTGGCTGATTGAGGTAATTCTGGACCTCACTCCTCTACATATCATGGTGAGGAGAACTGCTTGGGGAGCAAACCTCAGGTTGGCTAAAGTCGGACTCAAAGGGACAGCACACAACGTAAGGGGCTCAACCCCCACCGCAAGTGCACACCTTGTCGATTTCCCAACTGACGAGATTACCAGGAAATTTAGTTTCGAGAAATTTTTCCGAACGGAATTAAATACTAAGAGTGGATGGAGCTTAGAATCCATTCGAGCACTGGAAAAGAATACCATGACATGCGGACGGGTCCAAAACTCCTGACGGAACTGGAGTCTTTGGGCCTCGCACCAAATACTCCGAACCCATGGGCCAGTTCCCCAGTATTTTTCAATTCAACCTCGACAGAAATACCGGAACAAGGAAATCGCAATCCTCTTCGATAGTCAAGCAGCCATCAAAGCGTTGAGCTCATATAACATCAACTCAAAGATGGTCTGGGAATGCCTAGACAAACTTAAAGATCTAGGCAGGTGATCCTCCTCTGGGTGCCGGGGCACGTCGAAGTGGAGGGCAATGAACAAGCAGATACCCTGGCACGAAATGGGGCATCAACACCACTGATCGGGCCAGAACCATTCTGCGGACTTGGAAAATCTTACATTCAAGAAGAACTCAATGAAATTGAAGAAGCAACGAGAGCAACATACTGGCAAAGACTTCCAGGGCTAAGGCAGGCCAAAGATCTCCTCGGCAACTTCAACCGAGCAAGATCGAAGACACTGATTAACCTCAGCAAAACTAGTCCAAAGTCAATCACGGGATTTCTGACGGGGCACTGCAGACTCGAAGAACACCTGAGGAAGCTAGGCTTAGAGGAGGACAGCACCAGCAGATTCTGTGGGGAACATCCAGAAACACCACACCATATTTTGGTGGAGTGTTATGCTGCACATCACAAGAGATTGAATATACTGGGATCACACCAGCTGACTGTGGGAGAAATACCACGAATAGACCCCCTCAAAATCCATAAATTCCTCAAGGAATTGGGGCTTGAGAGGCTGCTGTAAACGAGAACACCTAGAAATAGCAGAAGATGGGGCACAATTGATCTAATTAGTTTGCAGCGCATCAGTCACCATCCATACCTACCATTACCATTACTTGCGTGACTATCCTAGCACGTTTCATTTCCGCAGATGGACATGTGTCATTCTTCGTACTAGATACTAGAATTATTATTCTGAAATTTAAGAAAAACATGTTTTTTGGTTTGTTACTGATTCTGCTACCGAATTACAAGTTTTTTCGAATTCATATGATACAACTCTGAATGAAATTTCGAGTTCTCCACCACCAGTGGGAATAGCGTTGCCATGCCAACCCCCTCAAACCGTGTGCGTCTTAAGGCCTATTTAAACTGTCTCAATTTGAGTGAGCAATGTGCTTTCGAGTGCCTTCCCGCCATAAAAAATGTACGATTACGTATAGAGTCTCCCTGTTTTTCACGAATCATGAAATCCGAAATGAATGACTTTCGGCCAAAGTACCAGTTTCAGTAACGGCCCCAGTTGCGAAAAGGGATATTTAAATTTAGATTGCTTGATACGTTTTTAATTCGCACATAACTTGATGACCTCGGAGATTGATGTCTGTTTTAGGGCGATGGAGTTTGAGCGAACTGAGCGATGAGAGGTTAGTTTGAATAAATACCCTGATGGCATCATTTCCAGCGAGAAAATGACAATAATTTTGATTGATGGGACTGCAAAATCAAAGATAACAAAAGTTATCACACGTTAATCCATGAAAAATGAAATACACACAACACTATACTACTAAGAGAGCATATTCTGGTATCATCCGAGTGAATGATAGCCATAATATACAAGTAGAACAACAAAATTGTTGGCTACCTGTCAATAAGTAGATATCTAGCTTTGGATATCACTTTACTTTTTTCTCTGCCGTAAGGTACTAATTCAGAGGGCATTCGTTACCATTTCGAGCGATTATTTAAAACCATCCTGATAAGTGGGAAACCAAGAAACAGCTGTCAGCGGATGATGGAACTCTCAGTATTAAATCGAAAACACTTTTCACTTTAAATTATGTTTGCATTAACGCAGTAGAAGCTTGCTTGATCTTTGGGTTGGTCAAAACAACAAAATAGTTGGCAGTCTAACAATGAGTTGATAATGGTCTACTTTGGATTCTATGCCTAGTTTCAAATTGGGTTTCAACTAGTGACGGTAGATTTCACAAGTTCCTTTTTATTCATACTGTCTTTGCCATAATAAGGTGCTAATTCAGAAGGCATTTGTTTTCATTTCGAGAGATCCAATAAAGCCGTCATGATGAGTGGGAAACCACGAAACAGCTGTCTGCGGATGAAGGGACGAAATTAAATCGAAAACACTCACTTCAGGTACTATACTTTGTCGACGACTCTCAAATAACTGTAAAATAATCTCAATTTATTACCTCTACATGAGTAACATTGAATCCATCAAATTTCTATATAACTTATGGAAGACAAAACCAACTATTTTTCGATATTATTAGCAACGTTTGTTGAATTGATGGATAATAATCGTTACTACGTGGTAGGAGATCATTACAAAACATGAGAAATTAAACTCTCTTCATTTTTGTACCACTTGAATATATATAACACTAACTTTTTCCGCAGTTTCTTCTTATTTGAGTTCGAGTGATTGCAGAGATTAACTTTTATTATTATTATTATTTTATTATGATTATTATAATTATTAAGGCAAATATCATATAAAAACAACTACTTTCCTGACTGACACCGTTATTTTTCAACGTGAGATCCTATTGTTAAAAATAAACAGCTCTCAAGACTTGAAAAAGCACATGTTTATCGATTTATAGGGAAAATCTCAACGATTCTTCTATCCTGGAAAAATGAATGAGAATCACTATGCTGTTGGAAATTGAAAAATTGATAACCGCGGTCTAGATACGAAATACGCGGGTCGTGAATAATCACATTAGCCTTATCGTCGATAATGCAAATTCTGACTGTAACCGCTCTTAGGTGATACGGTGTAGAAATAACCTTACCATATGTAAATTTAGAGAGAATTTAATCATTTCTAAAATACATCGATGATGTCATTTTCGTCGTGAACTATCGCATATTTCACAATAATTTATTGTTCCAATCTTATTTGTAAAATTATACTAGCACGGTTTGTTAATTGAGGTTAAGGACACCGTAATAAAGTTGATAATTGATAAATAATGTATGCATATTTGTTACATAGTAATGTTTCAATAATAACTAGTAATTTTCAATTTTATTTTTGTGAACAGCTTTTTGATATTTGAGAAATACATAAGAGTTGAATTTCAATGGACGTTTCTTTTTTTAAAAAATTGGTAAACGTAACAGGAGTTGAGAGAAATAATATTTGTTCATGTCATTAACTTCTACAAAAATACAAACAAATTGTGAAAAATGTCAAAAGGCGAAATAGACTAGAAAGAGGTGATGAAAATGCTTACAATCCAGAAATAAAGCTCCCTTGTTTCGCTTTCTTATGCCTTAAGGATGTAAAAAAAAGAAGAAGCCACGTAACCTAAGCTCACCTAATCTAAGCTAACTTAAATTAAGCTAACCTAACGTAACCTAACCTAAGCTAACCTAAGGTAAGCTAAGCTAAACTAACTTTGCTATCAAAGTTGATTTTGTTTAAACTACGATCTGTCCATAAGTGACCAACTTGCCACGGAATAAAAGTTAACAAAAAAGAGAGGTTATGAGAAGGTCGTTTTTTTACAAAACTGTTGATTTTGGTGTTAGTAGTTATGGAATAAGCTAGCTTAGCGTCTGAAAAAAGTGTCGGCATAAAGAAGGAGGCAAAATTTGTTTTTGAAAATTTCCAGATTCAAAGGGGCATAACTCAAAAAGTAATGGTGACCCCACCGAATGTTCTTCGAATTCGTGTTCATGAGACAAAACTACGTAAGTTGAGTCAGTTTTTTATTTCAAGGCGGAGCCCGATAAACTTTCCTTTAATAATAATAATGATGAAAATTACTTTATTTTCTCGTTCGCACACTAACAGCATAGGAATACAAATAAAAAAGAGGAAAACGTCAGTAAAATTGAAAAATAGTCGACATGAAATAACACAATGAATAAAAATGTAAATATAAAATGACAAAGATTAATAAATATAGCTTTGTGTATAGAAATATCACATACATGATGAGAAAACATACACGTCACAAAAGAGAGCAAGTCACAACAGAAATCATCCATAGTGTAGCAATTTTTTGCCAGTAGTAGCTGCTTCACATTTTGTTTTGGTAAGGTTTACATTTCCTAAAATTTGAATGTCCTCGGGAAGATGGTTACACACTCGAATATAGCCTCTTTTTACACTTGTGAGGTCTCATAACTCGCCTACGGCTCGTTAAAAACTTTTAGTGCGTGCAACAAAGTCACTTTATATTCTTATTGTATGAATAACTATTGTCATCTGCAAAACATGTTGCAGTAATTCCATTATGTTCATTGTCAAAGTCTAGACATAAAATATTATTGATCCTTGAGGGACACTTTCACTAAAGAAATGGCAAACGCAGTCGAATGCTTCAGACCAGTTCATGAAGAAGTCCATCACAAACTTTATATTATTAAGAGAATTGATTATTTTATTTTGAAATTCACATGAAACTGTCTTGGTACATATTTTTGTATTGATTGGAACTGAGTTGTGGAGAATCCTTCGGTCATATTTTGATAGAAAAAAACAATTTATATTAAACCCACAACACGTCCTCTTTCGCCAATCGAGCATCCCATGTGATCAAAATTCCCTGCAGTACAGTGCACTTATTCTATATAGATCCTTATGATAGCCATAAAGTTGCTTGCCCTAGTTGCCCGAGATGCAATTTACGACCTGACATTTTGATTAAATATCAATAGAACGACTGCTTTAAATATAATCAATTCTCGACGCCGGGTCTCCTAGACACACATTCTATTTTTCTGTTTCTCCCCCGTACACAATTACAATAATGCTCTGGGAAAACTAGGACAAGTATCAGCATGTGGCGTTAATGTGTTTTTTTTTCAACTGACTCAGCTTTCAGAAGTCGACGTGTTCAGTTTTTATTCCCAGAACTGAATTTTGATTTCAATAACTATAGTTAGTTTCATCAGACATAGCTGTACATGCTGGTGTTCAATAGAGATCCATTACAGGGCCAACTCTATTTCTACACGACATTACCAATTTGCTGGTTACTGCAAGCGAGAGCAAAAAAATGTTTATTTTTATGAATTTTAAAATAATAACAATACACATTGAAATCATCAACTAGATCCCGAGGTCTGGCTAGATGATAAGTCGACGTTAGGATGGCTGAAAAGCAACTGCAAAAACTAGGTGAAAACAACCTGTAATTTAATTTTTTGCAGAGCACATTCGATCAAGTGGGTCATATCAGTGCTCGCCTGAAAAATACGCGGATCAGTGAAACTTGTTGGTTGAGATTTTTTAGACTTTTAGGTAAAACTCACCTACCAGGGGGAATACTTCCAAAATTGTCACCAAACAACTGTTAGACTCCAGTAGGGATGACCTAAGTTGTCTAGCAGGCTTACTTACAATATACCAGTAGCCAGAGTATATTGTTACGACTTTATAAATACAAGATCTGCATTACTTTGATTGATGTATCGATATTTTCTGTAATGTTATTTGTAGCAAGGAAAAGGGTAACGCTTAAAATTGATCCTTGAGGCGTCCCGTTTTTTTGGGTCTGATAAGATGTAGTTTGCTTTAACTAGATCTTTTGGATAGGAAGTAAGAAACAAAGGCTAAGAGGTTCGAATCTTTTCTCCATGCTTGAAGTATTTTCAGTTGTAATATCCCGACAAAGTGCAGAATTTTCGAAAAATACTTTCGCCTTGCTAGCACGAAAACTGTGTTGCTTAGAAACACAGTTTGAGTGCCTGGCAAGGTGGAAGCATTTTGGAAATTCTGCATTTTGAAGGGATATTCGATCAGAAAATTTCACGATTACATTATATTATGAACTAAATGCGTATTGCAAGAACGGTTCATCTTGTGTAATCAATGTCAATTGAAGAGTTGAACCGTCAAACTGACGTTTCTATATTTACCGTGATTGTCGTAACTATGGAAATGTATAGACAAGGTAGAAGCGAAACACCGTTTTGAAAATACCACGGGCTGGAGGAAGTGATTTCAAAAAGTCCTGTTCTCATTGGTTCGAAATGAGAAAATTATGGCATTTGATTGGTTTATATAATATGAGGGAAATTGTCAGTATGATGTATTTCCATGTTGAATCTTAAGCTCTACAAGTGTCAAAAAAAGTTGCAATAACTTTCCGTTGCATTGCAAAACCTTCTTTGATTCTAGTTTATGAAACTGTCCGTAGTGGATCTATCCATATGGAAACCAATATTGAAGTCGATATCAAAACTACTCAAGTCTTTAGATTAGTTTTCCTGGGGTATTCATGACTAAGGAATTATACATAACGGGACAAGCACTGGGTCTTTTATAAACAATTATTTATTATCTGTCGTTTCGGATGTGATTATTGAGCAAATAACCTTATTCGCCGTCTATAATAAATCTCCGCAAGGCAATTATCGCATAGTAAGGAATACGAGTAGTTTATAGTAGATACAGGAGGTGACTCAATTGCTCGACAAAGAGTAAACCGCGATTTTCGACCACTTGGTTATATCACTAGCTTAGTAACATTTCCAAACTGGAGTTACTACGTATGCGACTCAAAAGTGACACTATTTCTGATGTTTTCCTTTTTAAACAATATAAAAAGCAAAATAGAACAGCAAAGGTGACAGATAATGCGAACCAGGAAAATGTTATAGTTTTGCGGAGTTCAAAGCTCCGGTATTCCAAGTCTCAAGACTTAGGAAGCCAAGTTCGTGATACCGAAGATCGTCAAGAAACTTTAGAAGTAAACAAGTAAAGCGCTTGACATTTGCGGAGCAGATTTAGCGATACTGTCACTGAAATTCAGGTGGATGACGCCAGGGTTCTAGTTGCGAAAATTAGCTTTGCTTCAAGCGAAGACGTGAGAAAAAAAAATGCTGCAGACACTGTGGCGTCTTCCCCGTAACTCATTGCTCATTAGTGCAATTCGAGGACTTAATTACGTGAATTTAATGAGAGTCTATTTATCGATCCGAACGTAGGAGATTTTAAATTTGAACGTTATCGGCGATTGCTAATGGACCTGAAGTCGGCGAATGAATGTACACATTATACTACGTATTCAAATAGATGCATCAACTTTCCATATACGAAATTGGAGTCAAGGTTGCGCTTATGATTCCATGCGATGCATTCTCCATTGTGAATATTTGGTCCGACGAGTACCGCTATTTTGATTTGATGTTGACGGAATGTCGGGAAATATTCGGGTTTCGACGGAAGGACAAGGCCCACTAGTTTTTGATGTGGGATGTGTGTCACACGCTAAGGGTAGTTTTTCGTCGCAAACGATCCAGTAGTCGGTGTTATTCTTTTCCTATGTTTTTTGGGATGCTGAATTGTCCAAAATTTCGATATGTTGGCCTACTAAACAAAAGTTGCCTTGGGCAGACAATAATTCTACATGTAGTTCACGAGGTGTAGAGTACGGAAGTTGTCAAAAATCACTTTCAAACCATTATTGACTGAAGAATTTCGCCAGGACATCTCTAGCCAGATCCTGCGCCAAGTGACCATCCCAGGAAGCAATGGTACCATCTTCTGCACCAACAATGCGGCCCTTTCTGACAGTCATCTTCCACAAACTAGCCTTCGATGCGGCCTATCACACCACGGCGACAAGAGAACATTTTCAAAAAAATTTCTTTCTTGTATTCCAAAAACATGATTTTTTCTGAATAGTCAAACCAAAATTGAAGTCGATTCCCGGTCAAAAAAATATTTTATAGGCTTTTCATGGAACCTGCAGTATCGAGTTGGAAATTTTCAAATACCTGCTAAGATGTTTTGTAAAAATTTGTCTGTGAATATTTTCGATTCAAATTCACAGATCATAGTTCTGAATCGACTGGCGTTCACAGATCTGCTCTATCTTCAACCGTTCTCGAGTTGGAAAATTCGTCTGCAGTTGAGAAGGGTAATTTCCCTCTATAACTCATTTTCCATAATTTTTTTAATTATTGTTCAAAAACTCAACTTTTTTCGAATATGCACAATGAATTTGAAGTCGATTTCAAGACAATTACAGATTTCGTAGGCTTTGTACAGAACATCTGTTTTTTTTTCGTTAGTTCCTTTTTTATGACAAACCTTGTATCTGGGCATAAATAAATCACATATTTTCGGAATCAGCATGAAATTTTGCATATATTGTGCTAACTTCAAGTAAATCTGATGATATTGAATTTTAATGATTATTAGGGGTCTACCCCTTAGGACTTTTTTCGAGTAATTACTGGTGCTCTTCCATCGACTTGAAATTCACAGAGTATACTAATTTTATTATTCTGAATCGACTGCCACTCGCAAAATTGCTCAATCTTTAACCGTTCTTGAGTTGAAAAATTTGTCTGCAGTTGAAAAGGGTAATTTTCCTCTATAACCTTTTTTTCATAACTTTTCTAAAAATTATCCAAAAACTCAACCTTTTTCGAACATGAACAATGAATTTGAAGTTGATTCCAAGTCAACTGAAGATTTCGTAGGCTTTTTACAGAACATGATGAAGTTGTAGACTTTTTGTTTTTCCAGAGTGATGCAGAGGAAGTACCTACAAAAAGTACTGCCGTGCAGTACTGATTATCGTCGAAGTGATGTTGTTATTACCATTAGAAGTTTGATAACTCACTCTTGAATAAATGATGATCTTCTTCCAAACACATGACTGATATTTGGAGGAAAAAAAATAGATCTCCTCAATGGATCCGATTTGTCCGAATAAGGAAGTGTAATCACGTTAGAAGTTTTGAAAATGGTATTTGAGTCTGATCTTCAAACAATTGGCTAATAAAAATCACCCAGCATAAATCAGACAGCAACGAAAAAATATATCTAAATATTTCATTGAAAATTTTTGTAAATCTATGCAAACCAATTCAAAAATCAGTGATCCCGAAGACGTCAACCACTCTAGGACCAACTCGTAAGCCTGGTCAGACCTAAAAACAGTATGATAACGTGGGTGTCCCTATTCCACGCGATAGTTTTTATTAAACACGCCGGTTTTCAATCTCATTCTTTGGTACATTGGTCCTGAAATGTTCATTATTCAGTCCATCTGAAGGAAAATAACATTTATTTGATCTAACAATTCGTCCTCATCGTCCAAATCACAGTCTGCATACTCGGCATCGATATCCTCAAACAATAAATGCGGTATTCCTTGAAGTGAAGTAGGTGGGCTGGTTAGTTCCAAGTTTAAAGGCGGCTTAACTTCCACTTCCATCCAATCATTTTGGAAAATTTGCAAATTGCCGGTGGGTTGGAAATTCTCCTTGTCATCTGGGTAAAAAAGTTTACCATCATGCTAGGGTTAGTCTGCAATCTGATCGCTGGGCTTACGCGATGCCAACAGCTCTTCTGGGAATCCATGAAGCCTGGAAGGAAGATTTGCAAGCCACCGCCGCAAGGATGATCTTCAGCGAACCACCCCGTCTTCCTGTTGAATCGCCGCACCAGAGTGCACTGACAACGATGACGACGATGATGACGACGATGATGATGATGAAGACGATGACGACGGTGACGTCTGCCTGTGGTACGATGCGACTAAAAGACTACACACACAAGAGTGACCAAAAATTACGGCTGGAGGAACCGCCACAGATGCCTCCAACTGAAGTAAAACATGTTGGTGCACAAAGAGTCCGAACTGTTAACCAGATCAATATTCATCGCTGGTTAATTATCAATTGTTTCAGAATTTGTATTACTCCTATGTTCGTAATGCTGCGACAACCACTGTTTATCAAACTGACACGCTCACTCTCATAAAACCACTTTTAAAACAATAAAAAACTAATTTCAATCAACGGTTTCAACATGTCTGACTCGATCTCCCTCTAGACTTAATGTACATGTCAACTTCGCCATAAACAAATTAAAAAATCACTCGATCCGGCTAATTGCCGCCCGTCCTGGCCGTACACTTAACACGCCCTTACTCAAAGTGCTCTTTAACGCCGTAATTGTCAGATAAGTCATTAATTTTATTCACCCTCGACGAATTCATAACGAATTCGAACCAAATTGGGGAGAGAATTGAATAAGTGAGTGCAGCAATGTTGACAGGAATATAGGTACTTTTAATAAACAAACCGTGTTCCAATTAGACAAATAGGGCGATCAAGCTGGTTTTCCTGCGTCCGCGATAACAAAATAGAAATGCCTTATAACTATTTTCAAAGAAGGTCAAGAGACACTAGTCTCCATACATTATTTTCTCCATTAGAGATTATTGAAGCTGTTCGAATGTCCTTACAGAAAAGTGACTTCCTAGTTGAACGGTAACATAATTTGCACTCGCAATTGGGTCTTCTTGAAAGAACGTTGTACAAATATCTGTCAGATGTAGTCGTGGTATTAGCCAGGGAAGTAGTTGTTTTCTGAAAGATGTTTGCCTTTATTTTCCACTTGTTGGAAGGGTTAAAGCATTCCAAATCGACTTGAACTGTATGATGGACGCATTTATATGAAATCTTCAGTGCCTCAGATATTCGTGTCAGCCCATTGTGACAAAATCATATCAAAAACTAGCCTTCCAAATCGCTTTTTATCTTCAATGGAAAATTTATCTCTTTTGGAGGTTACCACCCAATTTTTCACGATCGCATTCTCGGGAAATTGCAAAAGACGTACCACAGGGAAGTGTGCTGGGACACTTCTAATAAGTTAGGAATAGTTGCTAGGTCTAGGCTAACTAGATATCGATAAATCCTTGTGCACAACTGGAACATTGTTCCAAGAAATAAAAAGACAAAAAATCTTGATTTACTTGGGAACTACCAATTGATTTTCAGAAATAACAAACCCACCAGAGTGTTTTTCAGAGCATAAAAACAATACTTCATGCAACACGATTTAATGTTTTCATGCGAATGCATAATCAAAGCTTTCATTATAGATTTTCCATCTGTTCGTCATCCCTGATATAGATTGGTAATATCGTTGTCATTTCCTTTTAGTCATCGTTATAATAAGACGAAACTAAAGTCATCAAACCACTGGTTAATCATAGCTTTAATAATATAATTTGAAGAAAGAAGATAGTATTCGTTATTTTTCATGATTCATTTATATAGCTGTTTCTAATCTGCTTACTTCCATATTTCACATTAAACTGCAAAAATAGTATTGTCAGAAATTAGTGAACTCTTCTTTTGAGTTCAAGCGTTCGAGATTTTATTATCTCTTCATCAGGAATACTGGTGTGAACTTGAAAAAAAAATGAGTCAACTATATCCGACCGCAATACAAATATATCGAAAGAATAACCAGTCCAAGGACGATGCCTTGAGGAATGCCAAAAACAATGTCAAATTCCACCATAATCTCCAGTAAAGAGAGAAACATTCGACAATAATGTCCTTAACACCCGGTATTTTTGTACTACTCACAGACCAACGTTTTTCAAATAACCTTTCAATACTGTACAAAATGAACAAATCATAAATCGAAAGTGTGGTTCATATTTTCAATCGTCTATAGTTTATTCACGTGAACTGCTATCACTCAACCATAGATAATTATGTGGGAAACACAACTGGAACTTGAACCAATGAAAACAATCTGTTTCTCATTGGATCTCCCACTTTCAAAAGCTTCTCTACTGTCACACATTTTAATATTTTTCTAATCAATACTATTTTCTTTTTTTACAGTGCTGTGTCCAACATGGAGAAACTCTATTGGACCGTGTTTCTAGTTAACGTCGGGTTAGTTTTTGTAAGTGCGGAACCCTCTGTGCATATCTTAGCAGGAAATATGGAACAATTTGTTACTTCGACAACTCTGGAATGGAAACCAAGCAACGGGAACGACAAGGAAACTCTCAAAAATGCTGTTATCGCCGCATATCAAGTAGTAGCAGGTAAGAAATTTTTTTTATCCATTCATTAAATATTTATAGTCACTTATTCAGTAGCACATCAATTCATCATTCAGAAAACAAATAACTCAACCTGGAATCGTCTGATCTTCCTAATGTACAGCGTAAACAAGAAGAATGAGTTAAAACAGGTCGTCTTTACACTGTTGTAAAAAAATTTCACCATGAAGTAACACCAGGAAAAAAAAACTATTATGGATATATTACCGATGTTTCGATCATCCCAGCCATCCTTAGGAGAGAGCATCAAAAATTAACATTTAAAAAAGCATAAAGATTCCTAATAGAATAAAAAAAATTAGGAAAATGTACGTGCATGAATTAACTCATCGACAGAGGTATATTACTGGTTTTTATATAATGGACCCCAAATGTTTACTCTGCCTATCACGATATACTGAAAAGACTTTGATTTTGGCATTCCCCAGGGTTCCATACTGGGGCCTTTCTTAGTTCTCTGTACAAATGGATATCGATAGATTCGGCGTACCTATCTAATTCACTATACAAGGTCTTAGTAGTAAGCCCAACATATAACTATAACAGAAACATCAGAATGTCCTCACCCGAAGTTTTTTAGAAAAAAAAAATGCAGTCTCACCGTTCGCAACACTGTACCTAATTTTAGTAGAACTGGAGTTATTGAATTAGATTTATTCTTAAATTATATGTAATCATTACTGCTAGCTTCAATAATTCATTATCAGATAATAATTTCACAACTTCATATCCAGTTATTCACGTACCTACATCTCAACCACGTCATATTCAGACCTATTTACGTAACTAGTCACATATTGCCTATATATGTAAGACAATAGCGATAATAAACCAACTAAAATGCACTCAAAACGCCAAGTTTCTTGACTCATTGTTCTGCTATACGCGTAGATGGTGAAACCAGACAAAAATGTCACGTTTAACAAGTAACATCCATACACAGCAATTTTCAATTGGAATATTTATTACCGAGAGTGTTCAATTGACTGAAACCTATGCTGAAACAGTAAATACAGCAATAAAGAAACAGTTGAACAAACAAACTCTGCGCTTGAGCCTAACGGTTTATTGGTATCATTATTATTAATTCCATGCTTTTATTTGTCTTGGAAAGAAATAAACGAGACTGCAGTTTCGCTGGAGTCGGTCTGAAACAAAAAACTCGGTTTTTATCGGCTTGCCAGGAGTTTAATTACGTATAAATGTGCGGAACGAATTGTAAATGAAAACTCTGTAATATAATCTCCGACATGAAAAATATGTGGGTTTCTGTTAATATCGCTTTGCGTTCATTTGGTGATAAATTTAAAGTTGAGTCGATGGAAATAAAGCTAAATCTGTTTAAAGCAGGGTCGGCCCAGAATTGCAAATCCGGAGCCAACGCAGCCTAGAAGATTCTCCCTGATAACTATATTCAATAAACCCAGCTACCGTTACTCTTATCAGTCAGTTGTTGCCTAGCACCCCTCACTTATCACATATCATCCGTCATCTGTTATATGTCTCCTGTCACGCGTCAAAAACCATTTATCATTCGTCATCAACCATGTAGTACTCCCCATCAACAGTTGATCATTCGTCATCAACCATTTATCACTCGTCATCAATTATTTATCGCTCGTCATCAACCAACCATTTGTTACTCATTATCAACCACTTGTTACTCGTTATCAACCATTTATTACTCCTCCTCAACCATTCACCACTCGTCATCAACTATTGATCACTCGTCTTCAACCATTTATCATTATCGTCAATTATTTTTTGCTCGTCATCAACAAGGTATCACTTGTCATCAATAATGTATCACTCGTCATAAACCATTTATCACTTGTCATCAACCGTTTTTTACTAGTTTTCAACCATTTATTACTCCTCCTCAATCATTTATTACTCGTTATCAATCGTTTATCGATCGTCATCAACCATTTATCGCTCGTCATCAACCAACCATTTGTTACTCATTATCAACCACTTGTTACTCGTTATCATCCATTTATTACTCCTCCACAACCATTCACCACTCGTCATCAACTATTGATCACTCGTCTTCAACCATTTATCATTATCGTCAATTATTTTTTGCTCGTCATCAACAAGGTATCACTTGTCATCAATAATGTATCACTCGTCATAAACCATTTATCATTTGTCATCAACCGTTTTTTACTAGTTTTCAACCATTTATTACTCCTCAATCATTTAATACTCGTTATCAATCGTTTATCGATCGTCATCAACCATTTATCGCTCGTCATCAACCAACCATTTGTTACTCATTATCAACCACTTGTTACTCGTTATCAACCATTTATTACTCCTCCTCAACCATTCACCATTCGTCATCAACTATTGATCACTCGTCTTCAACCATTTATCATTATCGTCAATTATTTTTCGCTCGTCATCAACAAGGTATCACTTGTCATCAATAATGTATCACTCGTCATCAACCATTTATCACTCGTTATCAACCATTTTTTACTAGTTTTCAACCATTTATTACTCCTCCTCAATCATTTATTACTCGGTATCAATCGTTTATCGATCGTCATTAACCATTTATCGCTCGTCATCAACCATTTATCACTCGTCATCAACCATTTAGTACTCGTATTCGACCATTTATTACTCCCCATCGACCATTTATCACTCGTCAACCATTCATCGGTCGTCATCAACCAATTATCGCTCGTCACCTAACATACTCGAATGCTATACTATGATACATTTCTGGTACTCTGTACTCGGTACCTTTTCAATAAAGTATTTGTTACTCGTACTCGTACATATTGATAGAAGTATCTTATGCGAGTACATTTTTTCGAGTACTTTATTATCCAATGCCTTAAGCAATTTTAAATTGCGTTGTATAACCACCTAAAAAGTTCGAACTTTTCTATGAACGCTATGATGAAGGTTAGGTTAGGTTGGGTTAGGTTAGGTTAGGTTAGGTTAGGTTGGGTTAGGTTAGGTTGGGTTAGGTTAGGTTGGGTTAGGTTAGGTTAGGTTGGGTTAGGTTAGGTTAGGTTGGGTTAGGTTGGATCAGGTTGGTTTAGGTTAGGTTGGATCAGGTTGGTTTAGGTTAGGTTGGATCAGGTTGGGTTAGGCTAGGTTAGGTTGGGTTAGGTTGGGTTAGGTTGGGTTACGTTGGGTTACGTTGGGTTACGTTGGGTTAGGTTGGGTTGGGTAAGGTTGGGTTAGGTTAGGTTGGGTTAGGTTGGGTTGGGTTAGGTTAGGTTGGGTTAGGTTGGGTTAGGTTGAGTTAGGAAGGTTAGATTGGGTTTGGTTGGTTAGGTTGGGTTTGAGAAATGCGAGTGGGCCTACATCAGGCTCTCCACTGCAGACTATGGGCTATTGTGGTAATTGATGAAAAAGTAACCGTGGGGTTTGAACTATACCAGCGCAGGTGACTTTTTTATTTTCCATATACTAGAACATTTGTCCAAACACATCACACAGACACAGTCCGAGTTTGTGAGTCAATCTGCTACCAGAAAACGAAGCATTGAACATTTCCGTAATACAACTTGAACTGTATACATTTCTTGTAGAGAAACAGAGTAAGTTTTTTGTGTTTCTTGTCAATTTCGGAATTTCCATATCAACTACAATTGGCGCATCAAATATTCACTAAAACCGCTAGATGGCACTCGTGTTTTGCTCCAACACCGATTCCACCGACATCGACTACAACCATCTTCTTTCTCTTTAAACAATGGTTCTAATGACCAGATCTGCCGGAGTTTATGCTTATATTAATTTGCCATCGAGAGGGTTTTTAACCTCTGGGGAGCAGCGTTGTACGACCCCCAGGATGATGTAGGATGCTTCCGTCTACGATCACAGCTTTGTTGTTTTTACTATTATTATTCGAGTATTTATACTCGGAGTGCTGTACTCGATATCATGTGCAATGAGTGCAAGTACTCGGGAAGTGATAATGCCTGTTAATACAACACGTTTGCTGAATGAGTATTTATTTTCATCAGAAATGGAAATCGCTCCGTTGACTCACTATTTCAAAGAATATTCTAATCCTCTCGCAATGCAAGTGAATCAAATAAACGCACTACTGCCCGTCGAATGACACGCATTGCTGATCATTACAATAAAAAAAATTATAATATGCTAGCGAGAGATTCAAGGTCGATTGAAGATGAGGCTTTTGTTAGGCATTTTTTCAGGGATTAAATCAACCTTCTGCCGCATTTCACGTGTTATGGATTACACAACAGTATGCGGTCGAATTCGGTTACTACTATACGACCACAAATTATTAATGATGAGTTTCTTCAAAAAAAAAATCTTCGAGAGCTAATATTAATAACACTACACAGGGTGTTTCTAAATTTAATACAAATATTTCAAAATCGTATAATCGCAAGTTGCCAGAAAAAATCGTAAATGTGGGATTGTGGCTACAAATATGCATAAAATGTTCGGAAAATTCACAGGCCCTTGGTTTTTTGGACGCTCTATGCATTTCTTTATTCAAAAATAACGTAACTCTGATTCAAATAGATGAATGAGGGTAGCCCACAGTTTTTATAGACAAAATTTACTAATTTTGCAAAAAAAACATTTGAACATCACGATTCAGTTGGCCACGAGCAAACCTAAAATTTTATTCTCTTGCATTTTTTTGAATCAGCTAACCATTTTCGAAAACGGGCAGCTCACAAAGTGAACTGGAAAATGCGACGTTGCCAAATTTTAGGAATTCATCTAAATATGATTAGGTGAAATTGTCTTCTGGTACTTTATGAAATGCGAGCGCAGCGAGCATCCACTCTGATTTTATTTCTTTATAATAATTAGTAATCGAATTACCCGCAACTTGAATAGCTGAGTTAGTTAGGTTAGGTTAGATCAAGGGCGTCTCCAGGATCTGATCTAGGGGGGGCGGTTGTCACAGTGGGGGTAGTAGCAAGGTGACGCCGACAAAATAAAACCCTCTGGCGTTCCTGAGTGCAATGATTAGGTAGGTATAGTGAGCTCTTCAGGTATACTTCAACTATTTCAAGACAGATAGCTCTGCGATTCATTTTCTATTCTGTCAATTATGATTTTATTTCTGGTCTCTTTTTTGTTTTTGAGCTTCTAGGGGGGGCAGCTGCACCCCCTGCCCCTCGCTGGAAACGCGGATTGTGTCCCCTTCTTGTACGTTGAAAAATTAGGTCCATGGCTGAAAATGTAGATAGCCAGAAGAAAGAGAAATGCTTCTGGCGTGTCTGTTTCTAGAATCGTCGATATTTTTGAAAACTAATCACGACACAAATGAAATTTTCTCTTGGTTTGCAGAAATTCAAGAAGAACTGACACCGTCGCTTTTCTTGATTTTTGAATAACAGTCGGCCGTGCAAATATGCAAAGTTCCTAAGTTACCAACCTCATATGAATGAATTTGCATAGATTTGTTGTAAGTAGTTCATTTTTTGAAAAGAAAGTTTAATTTTTGGATAAACAATGCCGTTTTTAATGAAAAAATAGTATTAACCGGTGAATTAGGGTGTGAACATTGTGTTGAGGTAAAAATTATTTTTTGTTTTGTTTTTCTGCTGTAGAAATAACTTGAGACCGACAAAAATTTCATTTGGATTTTTGTTCAGGAGACCAAACTATGCAAGGTCCAAAAAAAAGTAGGTTTCCTTTATCTTGAATATCGTCAAGGGTGATTTTCATAAGCTCTGCTCTGCGAAGAGCACCGACTAGAGCAAAAATACCTACTTTAATTATAGTATACATCTCATCAGCGGCTAGCATAAACTTGGAATGACTTGAATAAGGCTTCTTTGGTAAAAATCTGCGCTTTATGTGGTCGAAAATCAACATTTGCTTTTTTAGGAACTTATGAAACTTGCTTATGTCCAGGTTGTGTTTTAATTTAACTAAACATTTCACTATTGAGTAAGGCGACCATAGGGTTTTGGATTTCAGTACCTTACTCAGCTCTAAAAAATACGCCAAAAAAACTCTTTTCTGAAGCTATTCACTCCCCTTTCCTTACACCAGTTTAAAAATTAGTTGTAATGCTCTTCGTATCTTTCTCGTGATTTACTATATGAAAGGCCTGAATTTACCTCACCTGCGGCCTTTAAAATTGCTTCTGGAAGCCCTTCGCCTGACGAATTCATTAAAATATTGCTTTAATTAAAAATTATTTGAAAAACGCAAAATCTGTCACTTCTACAACGCTTCGATGATTGATTTTGGGAAATATATAGTGTAGTTATATGGAAGTATTCCAATTTTTATTTCTTTCCAATAAATAAAAAAATTCGAAAAAGAAAAAGTCTGGGTTTGTTTAAATATTGAAACCTACATTAGTTTGAATAGTAATAAACAGGTAAAATCCATGAAATGTACATATAATAATATTAATTCGATTTTACTTTCTCGCACTAGTACGGGAAAGCGATTTTTCCTACAGTAGTGCGGGAAAGTAACACTTTCACAACTAAAATGCGTGCGGGAAAGTGGGTAACAAGGCACGGTCGTAGAAAAAATAAGATTGATGACAGTTGATGAAAGTTACAGATTAATGAAAAAGCGGTGTGCATAATATAATTTTCTTGGTGGCCCCACTAGACAACTCCATTTAACGACGTAGCTTTCATTCCAGAACCAAACGACAACGAGGCACCCGTCGCAGATAACGATCCGGGCACCGGCTTGACTAGCAAACCAGTGTACGTATGCCGGGCGAAAATAAACAGCATATGGGCAGTGGGGCAGTTCAGGCCCAACGGGCACGTGTGCGTCATCTCTCTCTACAGGGACTTGTCGGAACAGAAGCAGTTCGACTTTCTGGTGAGCATCGAAGACAGCGCCCGTCTGAGTTGGGTGAACAAGAAAACGTACACCGTTCTATCGCAGGGTGCCGTGACAAGCGGGGACAATGCCGATAGGACTTTCGTGGCGAGAAGGGCGGCCAAAAACCATGGCAAAGAAGGTAAATTAACTTACAATTACTATTTTTTAACGTATTAGCACATAATAGCAGAGTTACAGAAGCGATACTGTCGGGCAGCACCTTAGATCTCGGTGGTACCAAACTGAGTACCTTGGGCACCGTACATAAGTAAACAGAAGTAAATTCACTCGCCGCCATATTTGTGTCGACATTCCCAACCCGAATTTCGGGTTTGGCCGATGTATTCTGTGCTATCGCGCAACCAAAATGAATCCGAGACAGAATGCCGTACGTGAAACCAAGTGAGACAGGACAACTTTCATCTGACCTCTCTTACCCCACGCATGCCAGAAAAAAATAAAATCTGAACCCGATACATCAAAGGCGCCGACTGGGAGTGAAGCTACTTCAGTTTACTTCTGTACGGTGCCTTGGGTAGTTTATCTGTCACCAGTACATGGTTTTTGTCTCCGTTCAGGAATATTCAACCTGCTCGTTTGGGGAGGCTACAACTTTTACTGGTTTAATTTGATATTCCAAGTTGATATTTGACAAACGTTGGTTCATAATAACTGACTAAATCACATCATACCTAAATACCGAATACTACAAATAGAAAGGTTGATGCACAAAACACATACATATTGATCTATGTGTTCTGTGGGTTGACGTTGACAGAAAAAGTACCAAATTGCGCGAATGCGCATTCAAATTTGGAACAGTGTCACTTCTATAACCGTACCTATTCTGTGGTATTAGCAAAGCCGGTGTTAGGGTTGGGGGTGGTTGGGAGGGAGATAAAGGAGCACCAAGGACGCTCTTGTAGATGACAGGACACTTGTTCAGAGGTTGTTCACAAATAATAATAATAGCCGTCCTCTTACCCGCACAGGCTATGCCTTTGGATATACTCTACGAGTGTTTATGAGGGAGTATTATTATTGTTTTCGGCATATGTTGATCGATGGAAAATGCTGACCAATTTTGTTTTGGGAAATGTCACAACATGATTATCACCCTAGCAGGGTCTTTCTCAATTACCATGGGGATTCTGCAAATGGCTCATGAAGCAATTGAAATGGTGCGCCATAAAGCAGGCCAGCATTTTGGTGACTCCGCAGAAGTCAAGGGTGGGGGTTGCCTATATTTCACTCAGTCTTACTGACACTTCCAGGCGCGTGTCTAAGAGGGGTTAATGGGGTAATTGCCCCTATGACTGGCTTACCGTGACTGATCTATAACATTTTTGAACGTATATGAAACCTCCATAGTGATTAATATACTGATGAAGTTAACACTTGGTAACGAAATGCGTATCTAGGAATGAAATTACTAGTGTAGTGAAGGGAAAAACTATTTTTTGTTCTCACAGTCGTGTTTCAAAAATAATTCATAAAATTATATATTTTTTATATGGAAGAAGATAAGATTCTTCCTTATGTTACGACTAGTGCAAACACTAGAACCTGGTGATACTGAAAGACGATTCGGGTTTTGTCGGTAGTTTATGAATAGAGATCCAGACTTTTATAGAAATATTACACGGAGCGATGAGGCTAATTATTCAAATCTTGGGATGTATGAAAAAAAGAATTTTCATCATTAAAGTGAAGAAAAAACCACTTCTGGTCGTTCCCTGCCATCTGCAAACACGATTTAGTATCAATGTATGGTGTGGTCCATTCAGAGACAGAATTATCGGTCCATTTTCGATAATCGTGATCTGGAGGCTCGTCAGATGATCTATTTTAAGCACCAGCACATAATTTCAGTGGCGTAAAAAGCATGTTGCAACGCATGAAACAGATGGATTGCCACAAATGGTCCTGTTAAGTGGCCCCCTCGTCCACCAGACATGATACCACTAGATGTTTATTTTTGGGGATTTCTAAAAAATATGTATTTAACAAGAAGGCGGTGTTTTTGAACATTTCCTTCATATATTATAAGGTAATTGTGGATATTTGTCAATTGTAACTACTCCGTGTAAATGTGGAGCTGGCTCTCTCCCAAAAAACATTTTCTGGGTTAATAGGTCCTCACGGTATCGATTATCAAAATAACATTTTTCCAGTTGACTGAACTGCAACCATAAAGCTCCCTATAAACTTTTGGATAAACGTAAAACTAGGATACTATATTCTTGCTTTCACTTCATCTGAAAGATCTAATTGAGATTACCTGTCCCAAGCCCATTCAATGCAAATTAATTGCTAGATAGGTAGACAAGGAACAACTCGATGATTTCACCATTTCGAAGGTAACTGTCGTACAATAACATTCCTTTCTTCGGCTTTATTTCTTCTTGGTGAGGTCACTTTATAAAATAATTTGTCAAGAGAATGCGTCATGGTGATCACAAGTTATTCAGTAATACGCCCGGGGAGATGAACTCATCTGTGCTGATATAAACCGAATTGTAATATTGTATATTTTTTTAAACATTTCATTGAAAATGTCATGATATAAATCAACATTTCTTCCAAGTAATCCTGCTAATTTAAATGACGGTATATTCTGAAAAGAAAAAAACCGAAAAACTACGATTCTATCGTACCACAAATTTACAAAATTCCTTCATGATTCATTGGTAAAACTTATTATGTTTGCTGCTGATGATACCGTGGCTACAGAAAATACTGGACTACTATGATATGACTCTATTTACAGTCGAGGCGACCACACATTTTCAGATATTGAGTATAAACAGGCCAATGAAAACAGAACATTTTCAGGAACTGCGTCAACATTTTGAAAAAACGCTCAGACCCGTCGATTTTTAATCAATAGGGGACACTTTTTACGGTATTTTTGACTTTGCCACTCTCACCCCAAGCGAAGGTAGGTATCACCCCAAACTTTTTAAATGGCTTTTGAAAGATTTCATCTTGATTCTACGTTGAGTACGAGATTGCCGAGGCAGCATTGAATGGCCTCCACGATCGCCAGATTTATCGCCTCTCGATTTATTTTCTTGGGGACATCTGAAACGTAAAATCTATGAATATGGTAAAGCGAATTATGAGAGCTTTCAAAAGACATATTCGCCCCAATGCCATTTAAAAATGTTGGGGTAATTCTTCCCCTTGCTTGGGGTTGAAAATAGTGGAGTCAAAAACACCAGAAAAGCGTATTCCCCTTTAATGAAAAATCGACAGTTTTAAGCGTTTTTCCAAAATGTCGACGAGGTTCCTGAAAATGACTATTTTGTTTTTGGTTGGCCACCCTGTATTTTTATATTACTACTATTTTTCTGTTTTTTTTATATAAGTCATGTCTCTACGGTGAAAATTTTGAAACGATGGACATTGAACTACTTCTGACAGATATTTGTGCAACGTTCTTCCAAGAAGACCCAATTGCAAGTGCTTTTCTTGTAGTTAAACAGAAGATTATCCTTCATTTGGCTGGGGATGGCCACCTGCAGACATGCATGTTTCGAGGTTTATTGCCTCTCATCAGTGACAGGGTAGGTCGGACAACATTATAATTGTCCTGTCCCTGCCAAATGAATAACAATCAACCGTTTAACTAATATTTCCCTACGGATGACACTACGATCCACAACTAAGTTGATCGCAGCGCCATCCGCATGGGAAATCAAGAACAAGACAATTAATCCTAATCAGCACAGACTCCCGGGAGGAGAAAACTGTGAAAATTTCGAAACAAGTTTGAAAATATCGTGCCAGGAAGGTATCAACAAAGTGAAATGAATACGGAGTACCCTTCTCTCTTAGCGTTTCCACCAAGTGGAAGAATACAGGCGAACATCTGTCAAACAAAAAACAACTACTTCCCAGGCTGATACCACGACGGACATTGAACTACATCTGACAGATATTTGTGCAACGTTCTTCCAAGAAGACCCAATTGCAAGTGCTTGTCTTGTAGTTAAACGGCTGGGAATGACCACCTGCAGACATGCATGTTTCGAGGTTAATTGCGTCTTATCCCATTCTGTTAAACTACGATCACTTGCAATTGGGTCTTCTTGGAAGAACGTTGCACATATATCTGTCAGATGTAGTTCAGTGTCCGTCGTGATATAAGCCAGGGAAGTAGTTGTTTTCTGACAGATGTTTGCCTTTATTTTTCCACTTGGTGGAAACGGCAAGAGAGAAGGGTATTCCGTATTCATTTCACATGCCTCTACGCTTTCTTTTTTGTAATTGCGTTGCTTTCCACCGATTTCTGCAATTCTGAAATCGATTTTTTTATATATTTTGGTCTGAATGTTCAACGAGGCCTTCAAATTTGTCATTTTTATGAGGTTTTCGGATCCTATGCTTCACTCGTGTTCTGAAATTCTGGTTTTGAGATATCGACCTGTTTGGCCAACATACATTCTGTTACATCTATCTATTTTATTGCGATCAACGAATGAATAAACCATTATCTTTCTAGGTTCCTTGACTCACTACGTCGGCAACTTCAACCCAAACGAAAACCTCGGCATGTTCTACGTGGTGGACCAGAACAATGACGAGATCCAGTTCGAGGACGGAGAGGTCCTCGTAGAGACCGAACCGATCGGCTACGAACTGAAATCCGTCAAGTTCCACAGGACCAACAACAAGCGACACCCCAGAAGCAAGCGCATTCTCGGCTTCGCCACGCTGAAGAACGAAGAAAACGGTCTTCAGCGCGTTGACAGCGTCATCAGTTACAACTACACGTATTCGCTCTTCTGGGGAAAAGGGCACGGAATGCAGACGGGATTGCCCTTCAACGTGTCTTTGCCCAACGGTACCCAGATCCACGGCACGTGGGCCATTCCGCACGAGATGGAGGTGGTGGAGGTGGCGCCGATTGAGAGGTGAGTTATTATTTTTTGACCTTTCCTGTACATACAAATTTCAATCTAGAACTATTTTATTTATATATTTTTTCTACTTAAGTTTGTAAAATTCGAGTCAATTACAGATTCCATAGGATTTTTACAGATCCCCTGCAATTTTGAAATTTCGATCATGCTAGCGAATGTTTGACGTTTTATTCCATTTTTATGCCAAACCTTATGTCTGAGCTTAAATCAGCGTATATAGTGCCCTGGAGCGCCACGGCAAATAATAATAATAGCCGTCCTCTACTCGCCCAGGCTATGCCTTTGGGTACACTCAACGAGTGTTTATGAGGGAGTATTATTATTATTTCAAGTAAATCTGATTATTTTGTATTTTTCATGATTTTTAGGGGTATACCCGTTAGGACTTTTTTCGTTTTATTTGCCTATGAACTTAAAATTCATAGAGTATACTTACTAATTTTATCATTCGGAATCAGTTGACATGTGCAGAATTGCTATATCTTCAATCGTTCTCGAGTTGAAGAGTTCATCTGGAGTAGAAAGTTGTTCTTTCCCTCCAAAATTTTGTTTTTATCATTTTTCTATTCATTTTCGTAAAATGCAATATTTTTGTGGATATGCACATCGAATTTGAAGTCAGACAGACTCAACTGAGGATTTCATAGGCTTTTTCCTAAACCTCAACAGTTTCGAGTTCAATATTTCGAAAATTTGCTGAAGTGACAATAAAAATATTTGTGTCCGTTGATATTCCTGTTTCAAATCCACAGAGAATGTTAATTTCATCATTCCAAATCGACTGCCGTTCGCAGAATTGCTCTATCTTCAATCGTTCTCCAGTTGAAGAGTTCGCCGAAGTTGAGAGGGTTATTTATCGCCACAAAACATTTTAAATTTTTATTCACTCAAATTTAGTAAATTTAATCTCTTTTGAATAGGCACCATAAATTTGAAGTCAATTCCAAGTCAATCAAAGATTTCATCGACTTTTTACGATACCTCTGCAACTTCAAATTTGAAGATTTACGAAAATCTGCAAAGGTGTTCAATCAGAACTTTTTGTCTGTTGATATTTATATTTCAAATTCATAGAGTATACCAATTTCATGTTGCTGAATAGATTGCCGTTCACAGAATTGCTCTATCTTCAACCGTTCTCGAGTTGAAAAGTTTATCTGGAGTTGAAAGGCTTCATTTACATACAAATATTTTTTTTATTATTTTTTTTATTGCTTTTCTGAAAATTTTACCTTTTTTGATTAAGCACACCAAATTTGAAGTCGATTCCGAGTCAATTAAAGATTTCATAGGTTTTTAAAGAAACCTCTGCAATTTTGCAATTTTAAGAACATTTTCGAAAATTCGTGAGAGGGAATTTTTGATGTTTTATTCTATTTTTATGCTTATTCTCGTAATCTACATAAAATTTTGCGTATATAGTGCAAATTTTAAGTAAATCTGATCATTTTGTATTTTTCATGATTTTTAGGGGTCTACCCCTTGGGACTTTTTACGAGTAATTTTTTTATAGCTGATCAACTTGAAATTCACATAGTACACTAATTCCATCATTCTGAATCGATTGGCGTTTGCAGAATTGTTCTATCTTCAACCGTTCTTGAGTTGAAAAGTAGAGTTGAGAGCGTCATTTTCTTCCAAAAAACCTTTTTTATTATTTTTTTAATCGATTTCGTAAAATTCGATCTCTTCTACGTATGCATATTAAATTTGAGGTTAATTCCGAGTCAATAAAAAATTTCATAGAATTTTCACGGAACCTCTGCAATTTCTAGTTGAACTTTTGGAAAATTAAATCGTGTCAGGGAATTTTTGACGTTTTATTCCATTTTTATGCTAAACCTTGTGTCTGATCATATACAAATCAGATATTTTCGAAATCAGCATGAAGTTTTGCGTATATAGTGAAGTAAATCTGATTATTTTATATTTTTCATGATTTTTAGGGGTCTACGCCTTGGGGCTTTTTACGAGTAATTTTTTTAATCGCTGATCGACTTGAAATAAACAGAGTATACTAATTTCATCATTCTGAATCGATTGACTTTCGCAGAGTTGATCTATCTTCAACCGTTCTCGAGTTGAAAAGTTCGCCTAGAGTTGAGAGCGTCATTTTCTGGAGTTGAGAGGGATTAGTTCGCTCCAAATTTTTTTTTTCATAATTTTTTTTATTCATTTTCGTACAATTTAACCTTTTTTGAATATAAACACCAAAATTTATGTCGATTCCAAGTCAATTGAAGATTTCATATGATTTCTACAAAACGTCTACAGTCTTGAATTGAAAATTTTCGAAAATCTGCCGATCTTTTGGTTATTTCGTTAATCCACCATCAACATTTTCAACATTGAACAGAAAAAGTTATCGGAATATTTCTTTGCCACTAGAACTAACCCGAGTAGACAGGTTGCTCAGACACAATCGCTAGATGAAAATAATGACAGAAAAAAATCATAAAACGATGGTTCACTTCTGGCACTATATCAACCACTTTCCATCAAGGAGTTTATACGGTCATTCGCCTATGTCTAAATATCTTCTAGAAGTGGCCAGAGATGGTGCCGATCTCAGAAATCAAGTTGGTGGATTCAAAACATTCGCGGGACTATCCAAACAGTCACCCTTTGTTCGACCTTATCATTACTTTATCTAGTCTTAAGCAGAGGCATTGTAATGTCTCCTAAATTATTGGTATTAAATAAATGGCGATGGTTCCAAAACGGGTGCTTGTGGTACTTCATTCCTATGAAAAATGGCCTGGAGGCTAAAAGTTGCTCAGAATTAATGACACAGCCTTCATTAATAACAATTTAATAAAGATATTTCAATATTTGCTAAATATTCTGATGAAATATAACTAGATCACAGCCAATTATTGATATCCATTCAATATATTATTGGCATTGAGTTCAGAGCATTGACTTTTGTTAACGAAACCTACTGTCATATTGCTTCATTTCATAATTCAAAATGTGGTTATGTGATTATTAGGAGGACGTGTATGTATTCATTGATGTTATAAAACACGCGATTTTCAAACAGATTTGAACTAAAATTGGGGCGCATTTTTTGCCAATTCATTGAAATCGATTTGCGAAGTGTGGTCAAGCAAGCATGAAATTCCCCGTTTCTTCCGAAGCTTCAATGCGAGCTTTTTTATATCGATATTGATTTGACCTCAATCATACTACCTTTCATTCCTGATCAACAAAATTCTAGTTGATTGGAGTGAGGTGAAATTCGATGCAATTTATGTCTTTTTTGTTAATGTTGGCAAGGGACGGTTTGTGTCACTGGCATTTTTCCAATCTCATATTTATTGATCCCTCTAAACTAGAGTAGGTATATCATATTAAAGTACTGATTTTACTAGTGTCTTACTATATATAATAATAATAATCTTCATTGACCCCAGAAACATAGATGTTTATAATAGGTTTATAATTCTCCAATTAATATTACAGAATTTCAAGAAATGATCGCAACAAAAAAGTAAGGGTATTGAATGAATCATTGCAATAAATATTTCTTAAAGGTGATTTAAAACGAATTTATCCCATGATGTATTTTAAATCATAGGGTAAATTATTATCAAAATTCCATCATAAAAAATTGTTTTTTTTTCCAAAGATTGTCATTATTCTGTGTATGATGAGAATGAAATTACAGAGATGAATGTTTTCTATTATTGATAACAGAATGTATGACTATACATATCTTCAATTTGTACAAAGAATTAATATATAAAAGATTGTTTTCAGAATTAAATGGGATGAAGATTCAAGGAATAGTATAATAACATTTAAAACTTTTGTTTTGTAAAGATTCAAGTGGGCGTAATAGTAGAATTAGCAATTTCCCATACTGGTTTCAAATATTGTAATTTTGAATTAATTAAACTGAAATATGTTAGTTTAAAGATATTTCAATGGAATGTAATTTGAACAAAATACCAATTATAAGGATATTTTGAAGATTACCAATACTTATGGTATTTTCAAGAAAGTTGTTGTATAATCCCCAAAAATTTTGTTGTTCCGGAATATTTTATATTTTTTTATCAAAAACCAAATAATTTCCGATATGCCTTGATTTTCTTTTTGACAAAAACATAAAGGGAGATTTATCAACATACATATTCAACTTATGAATATTTAAGCTAGGAGAAATTATTTTTGAATCAACTTGAATACATTCGATTATTTCATTGTCATTATTCCCAAAATAAATTAATGCTGTGTCGTCTGCAAATAATTTGAGGTCACTATGCATATCAAGATTGATATTGAATAGATGTACAAGAGAATCAATATAGGCCCAAGAACTGAACCTTGTGGTACACCACATGTTATATTTCCTATCAAACTTTTTCAATTCACCATAAAAAACATATCATTTTCTCTCTGATATATAAATTTGAAACCATTCATGTACATACTGGACCTCTAACCCCTATTTAATAATTTACCTATTAAAATTTCGTGATGTACCGTATCGAATGCTTTCGACAGATCCAGTGATACTAAACAACATTAGTAATTTTCATTTAGCTTTAGGTGATAAGTAACACTTTCTTTGGAAGACATTCTGTGAAATTCATGTAATTAATTTTCCAACTTAATCAATATGATGCTCCCATTTTAGGTATTGATCCCTCATCATAGCCAAGTATTTTGTCTCCTTGTTTCTCTTCGAATACTCTCCATCATCTTTGTGGCCAAAATATTCTATGTAACGAGCTTGTTTGGAGTTGAAAGAAATAGTAGAAATCGGCAAATATCGCGCTTTGATACGATTTATTAAAAAAAAACTTTATTCAAGAAGGATTTATCTCCGCCACTGGAGTTTCCTTCCCTCTTCCCTAGCGTCTCTTGGACACCAAAAGCTTAGAATGAGTCACCGACTATTATTTCCGTTTTATAATATAGAGTACCCAATTTGATATCTGAATTGATTTATTGCGTCAAGTTTTATGCGGACTAACGTACATTTCTTGACCTTTCCAGATATCTAGAAGCCGGAACGGCAGTCAACGTGACCCTGATGGGCAACTACACCGAAATGGAGATCCCATACACGGCCACCGTGGTATCCTTCTACGCCGACAACGGAACAAGAGAAATAACCATCAGCGACACCAAACGCGAAGAGAAAATGGTGGACATTGTAGCCGTTTACGAGCCGGCGTACTTCATCCACAACAACACGCAAGTCCCCACTACGACAACCACAACCACCACCACAACAACAACCACCACCAAAACCACCACCCAAGAAGTGGTTCCAATCGCCCCGCCTGAAGTTATCCTCAAAGACAAGAAAACGGGCAACCCTTCATCTACCGAAGACAAACACGAGAACGGCAGCATGTTGTCGGATCAACAGAACTCGAAACGCGACAACGCCTCGTCTTACAAGAAAAACGAACCCCAAACGAGGGAAAGCGCAGCCGGAGGTGGAGCTCCTGCATTGCCGTATGTGAGCCTGGCGACAAGCCTAGTTCTGGCCATCGTCGTCTGCAGAATCACGTAAACGGACTGCTTAGTTCGTGAAAACGGCCTGCTTGATGCTAGTGAATGAAGTAAAGGGTCGTCAAAGGCGTCAGAAGTTAGCCCCGACTTGTCTCTAGCTTGAAGCAAAAGTAGCATTTGAGCTACTACAATCACGATCCCCGTATATAATTTGTTTACCTCCATGTATAACAATTTGTGGAGGGATAGTGTATTCGTGGCTCGCCCTGTATTGATTTAAAGTGGGGCTAACTTCGTAAAAAGCCCAACGGCAGCTTTCAACAAAAATCATCTTCAGTTCCTGATTGTTCTATGATTCTTGTTCTGTTGCTATATTCGTCCTGTCTTTTTCGACTATTGTTTAATGATGTGTATATAAACTGTGTAAATAAGCAAAGATTGATGAAACGACATGCAAGTTGAGAATTGGTGATACAACATATGACAACGTCCAATTTGTGATTCTGTTTTGGCACTAGCGAACCTTGAAATAACCGATCAGAAAATTCTTGAGCTGAATATAATGAAACCGTATTTTATCATAATCCTACAACAGTTCCAATGGCGTCTTGAATTTTCTTCACTCTCTCAGAGAGTGAGATTTTTTACAATGTTTAATAGCAAAATATAAGCAAAAACAGAATCGTTTTCATGTAATTTTAGGGTGTAGTTGGGACTAGTTGGTTTACCCAGGTTGCGTCACTGATCAAATGTCTTGGAACCGATAAACTCCATCTCAGACGTAACCTGTTCTTGCCGATTGTAGAACAGAGAATACTAATATCACTACAAGCAAGATAACCATATATTTAGCAAGACAAATGGTAGAAATGTAGCGTGTGGTATATATTTTTGCTAAAAATTACGGTGTTATTTTTGTTCAGTATTTAGAATGTACAAACTTTCTTGGCTCTAGCTCTGTGGCCTGTCAAATATAACGATCATGTTAAGTGTATTAAAGAAGGTTTCGAAATGTTCTGATCTTATTTTATCAAGTACAAAAAACTATTATGCAGGAATGTTTTCTGAATTGTGCTCGTCAAGTTTTCTGGAAAATAAAGTGGTCCCAGGAAAAAAGCAGAATCCAGAAAAACTCCTTATATTAAAGCTCGATGTAGTAACTAATCAAAAATTGTTCTCAGCATTATGTGTATATTAATAAAAATATCCATCCCTATCCTCTTCAAACCATAATCAAAAATGTTGTAAGATACCTATAGTTTGACTTTGACTCCCAATAAGAACTCAAAATATGCTGTTTTCTCAAGCTTCACGCTGTTTCTTTTCTCTCTATTACATTATCAACGCCACTTTGAATGAATATCCCAAAACCGCTGTGAAACTTTCCAAAAACTAACACTAAGTATATATCAACTTTTGATGTGTTCAAGATTTAATCAAAACTCAGTGTAGAGTTGTTCAGCTTGAAATAGTGACAATATTTGTTAGGAGAAATATCATGATTGATGCTACTGTTCCTTTGTGATTGATATTGGACTGAAAACTCTTGTGTAAAGATATTTTGTTTTAATTATTGTTGTACATTCCTATAATATGTAGATATCCATTATAAAATATACTTAATATAAATGGTCGGTTTTTCACTTGGAGCCAGGGAAAACTGAAGAAAATGTGACAGTGAAGGTAAGGCTGGGATTTAGGGGGGGGGGGGGAAATTGTCACCCCCTGACACACTACTGAAGCACTTTCTTTGACCAATTTTCACGAATATCCTGGAATTGGGTGAAATCACACAAAATCCTCCCACTGAGCGAAATCCGATAAAATTGGCATCCCCCCTAAATTAATGAAATTTAAAAAAATTGCCCTCTTGTATACTCGACTGGAAAAGTTTATTAAAGCCTATAATCAATTAGCAGAGTTACACAAATGATAAAATCTGAACTTCTGCGAATTTTAAAATTCATCCACTCAGTTTGAATTACGTGAGTGTTAACCCCTTGATAAACATCTGAATTTACTTCAAATGTTCATGGGTTTATTGCCAACAAGGAGTAAATAATAACAGGCAACATCTGTTCGGCAGAATGCACATGTTTATCATTATTTTTAAGATCACTTAAAATCCCACTAAATTGGGTAATTAATTCTGTCACCTGCTATTCAAGTTAATAGGCCAATTAATGCTTTTATTTCGTGATATTTTGCTTTGGCAGTAACAACATACAAATATACAGGGTGTATTTCAGCTTGAATACACATTTTTTTTTAAATCATGAAAGAATCAACATACCTAGAACCACTGCCCACCTTTCTAAGAATCTTCAGTTTAGACAGGAGTTTCATAACAAAATGAAAATGACTTTAAATCACATCACAATTATCTACTTTCAGTGGCAGTGCCACAAGTAGGTTCACACCCTGTATATTGCAATTTAATGGAAAGAAAATGTGGAATTTGAAAAAAAATCTCGATGTGTGGGTGTACTGCTTGAATCTGCATATTGAGATGGAAAAGATCACAGAAATTGAAGGAGAACTCCCAAATTTAGGAGAGAAAATACAACCAATTAAACCACACTTCTGTCAACATGAAATAAGTGAGAATTGCTGAACAGGTAGGTCTAAGAAGAACAGGACTGATGAGATGCTCCAAGAAGATTCAACTTTGGATTTCAATAACAAAAAAACTTTCACATGAGAAATGAACTAAAAGGTAGGTGAACCTAAAAACTTCTTCAGATAGTACCTAAATACTGCTATTTTTACAATTATTTCAACTGATTTTTCAGTAGAACTGAATCCAGTTACCCTGTCACAAATATCAATGAGGCTTCTCTTCATTTATTTCAATAGTTGATTTTCATTATGTTGACAAAATATATAAGCTCCATATCATTTTTGACTGAAAGGGATTATTGGAAAAGAGTAATTCCAGCCAATCAATCGATGATTTTATATCCAAATGATATTTTTTTCATTCTCTGATTCCTACGAAAAGGAAGATCTTGTGATATTTCCCTTATTTTCTCAAAAATGTATACTCCTTAAGATCACAACTTGGCATAACCGCCGAAAGATGGCGTACTGTTATGTTCTGGAAAGAGGCGAATTTTGATCCAAATAAGAGGTTTATGATGCCTGCAAGAGTATAAAACATGTGAGTATACAAATCGAATTTGTATATAAAGAAGGAAAGCCTATCAGTGCATGGAATTGTTTGGAAATTCCCTCCTTTTGGACGTTTGAGAAGCTCTATTTCGGAAAAGGGGCCAAGATATACAAAACAACTTTCAGATTCGTATCCTGGACATCAAACAATATTATTTTTGGCAAAACTATGTTGCTATACCCCTGATAGTAACGCTAAAAATTCAAAACTCACTTACCCATAACCCCCAACTGCTGTGGAGTTAGATTTGATGTTTCTAATCCTTCGGGTATAGGTAACCCACTACTGACAATGCTGCCTGATGCTATAGATGCCTTTCCACTAATTATCGAACTCTGTCTGGGGTATTTATCACTGTAAGTACCACTTCTTCGGCTACTGCTTGCCACACTACCCACATCTAAAAAACGAAAATTGGGTGATAAGTTAACCAAATAAAATACTTGAATGAGGATGTGTTCAAAAGAGGCTTCACCGAATTACCAAAAAATATTCAATATTCTCAAATATTTCAGCTAGAAAGGTAGATTTTAGGCAGCCATGATTTCAACTACACCTCGAACTGCTCAATTAATCTGATTTCCCAGAGATGGCGTCACAACTCAAAGAAAAGTGGTGACAACCGTGGTAGGACAATAGTTTCAATCCAAACTATTTTGAAAACAAGTACAGTATTCCTAAAATTACCAAGGTTCTCTATGACATGGTTAACCAAGTCAACTCACCCCCATTTGGGCTCTTAATGCCAGATCCTCTTGACCGTTTCGAATTTGAGGCACTTAAGACTGTCCGTCGAATTTGTGAGGAGTCCCTGAGCTTGGAAGGGTCTATGATTTTTTTCTTGCGACGTAGATACCTCGAAAGAGCTCCAAAGACGACAACAGTAGTTGTCACGGATACTACTACTACCTGCAAAATTTGTGTATAGATCAAGAAAATTGGAGAGCAAGAATATTACCTTTTGAGTGGTCGACAGAGTGGGTTTTTGAGGTAAAAATTGTCTGACAGTGTGAAAATATTCTTTCAAGTGTCCTAGGTTGATTAAAATAGCCATTATGTGAATATAAATAAAAATATGATAGTTTATAGGTTATAGTCTAAATTTACACTATACACACTCTATCACTATAAGTCCATAGTTGACACTCACGTAAGGCAATTTGCTAAATCTGTCTTTAATAAAATATTGCCTTTTTGGAAGTTTTTTTCAAAAGCTATTTATTACCAAATTCAAATACCCGGTAGACAAATTTGTTCATATGAACTACGAACAAGCGAACGATCGGAACTACTCTTCTTCTTTTAATATTATCATTAGCCTCAGCCTTCAGAGAGAATATAAAAATTTTTGCAATGGGTAACTTTTATGCTCGACACATCAAACAAGTGCTGTTATTTGTATTTATTTGAATTTGAGATATCTGAAATAGTTTCTCTATTTCCAACCTATACTATGATACAGATTTTCTACATGAATTTCTTCGGGCCACCTCAATCCGAAGAAATATGCGGGAGTTGGATCACGCAACAAATGTACATCACCAATAAGTTTGTTCATCAAGTGAACAAGGAGAATTTTTGATAATTTTTGCATAGGTTCATCGTCGCCTTGTTCCCAATACAGTGTTTTTACTTTTCGCATTACACATATCGCGCGTGACATATACCGCGTATATGCATTTATGGGTTACGCCAAGTTGAAATAATACAAATGTATAATGTATATCCTTCCTATTGATATTTAAATCCAGCGACACCAAATTGAAGACGTTATACGCACGACGCAAAAAGCTTACTGTTTACACTGTTCACAGTAACAATATCCGACGATACGATGATCCGAAAGTTAAGTATTTGAAGTTAACCAACAGGGACCCGCAGGTAACATATCGGATCATCGTATCGTCGATTATCGTGACTATGAACAGTAAGTTACAAGCAAAACGCTGTAATGGTTATATCCGACATTCACAATTGAGACTTTTCGAACTCAAACATTCTTTGTATTTGAGAGTTTCAAGCACCGGGGCTTCATATTCCATACTCCATACTTGCCATTGGTGAATTTTGACAGTTGCCATTTCCTAGCCAATGATTGAGCTAGAATAAGAAAACCCGCTGCTTGAACCATGGATGTGTTCCGTTAATAAACTTGGTCGTTATGGTTGCACATTTTGTGTCCCGTATATAAAATATTCCTGAAAGATTGGCGAGTTACGGGACATGATTCCTGAAATTTGTGTGACTTTTAGTAGTACCAAAACGACCGGGGTTTGCACGTAGGTAAGCGGTTAATGCGATCTGTCGTATGTCATTAGAATATAATTCCAATTTCAAATTTAGTATTGGATGAACTTGTGGAGGTATTTGAATACAAATTTACTACATACAAATCATGAGATGCCTTATATACCTAAAGTACCCCGATCAACAAAATCATCATCACTTCTGGAACTTTCAGAAAGAATATCATCAAGAAAAAACGAGCAGCTGCTTCATGCATTTATTATAAGTATTAAATAATATAATTGTAAAACACGAAAGATTAAAGATTCTCAAACAACAAAATTCCAGGACAAAAATAACACAACAATAACAAATATATATGATAAATGACAGTAAATACTCATGGAAGTGTCCCGTATTACGCACTAACCAGAGTGTAGCTGTCACGAAACCAGAGTTATTTTCAGTTAACCAGTTTTGGTAACTTGTTTATTAACGGAACACATCCCATGTTGAACCTCTCAAATAGAAAGAGAGAGAGAGAGAGAGACAGAGATGAGAGAAACCGAAAAGTGACAGAAGTTAGTGAAGTGACAAGGAAGTGTCCATGAAAGTGACAGATTGACAGATTCTGAGATTCTAACTACTAACCTATAAATTGTATCAATTCATTTGTATTTGTATGTGTGAATCTGAAAATATTGATTAATTAGTATAGTTTTTCCCAACAAATGCCTATTAAAGACATCAGTCACTCGGAACAAATGGAAATAGTATTCGTAAGTATACCAACACATTCAAAAAACTCTCCAAATTGATAAGTTTCTTTAATTTCAGTGTGATGATGATTTGCCGTATGAAGAAGAGATTCTACGAAACCCTTATTCTGTAAAGCACTGGCTCAGATATATAGATCATAAAAAAGCAGCCCCAAAACATGGTGTCAACATAATATACGAAAGGTCTTTGAAACAACTTCCAGGTTCTTACAAACTTTGGTACAACTACCTCCGAACAAGAAGAAAACAAATCAAAAGTCGATGTATAACAGACCCTGGGTACGAAGAAGTCAACAACGCATTTGAAAGGGCATTAGTGTTCATGCATAAGATGCCTAGGATATGGATGGACTACTGCACGTTTCTCACTGATCAGTGCAAAATAACAAGAACCAGGAAAGTATTTGACAGAGCACTGAGGGCATTACCAGTAACTCAGCATAATAGAATTTGGCCTCTGTACTTGAAATTCGTGAAGAAACACGACATTCCTGAAACTGCAGTCAGAGTATTCAGGAGGTACTTGAAACTATACCCAGAAAATGCTGAGGAGTATGTGGATTATCTTACGGAAATTGGACGACTTGATGAATCAGCTCAAGTAATGGCAAGAATAGTGAATGATGAAAATTTCGGGTCTCAGCAAGGAAAATCAAAGCACCAGCTCTGGAACGAACTTTGTGAACTCATATCCAAAAATCCTGAAAAAGTTCGCTCCTTAAACGTAGATGCCATCATCAGAGGAGGCCTCAGGCGCTACACAGATCAACTGGGCCACCTGTGGAACTCCCTGGCAAACTACTATGTGAGGAGTGGACTGTTTGAAAGAGCAAGAGATATTTACGAAGAAGCCATTCAAACTGTCACCACTGTCCGTGATTTCACCCAAGTTTTCGACTCCTACGCTCAGTTTGAGGAATTGAGTTTGAGCAAGAAAATGGAAGAGGTAGCAAACAAGTCCAATCCTACAGAAGATGATGATACAGATCTGGAATTGAGGCTTGCAAGGTTCGAATATCTCATGGAAAGGAGATTGCTGTTGCTCAACTCGGTACTTTTGAGACAGAACCCCCACAATGTTCAAGAATGGCATAAAAGGGTGCAGCTGTACGAAGGTGAGTTCAAAAGAAATTATACCTTATTTATAGTGATGGGTATATTGAGAATAATGAATGGTTTACTGATATAATATTCATAATGTTTCAAATTACTTTTGAGACAGATACTCCTCAAGGTAAATATATTAACAACAAAGATAAAGTTTTAAAAAGAAGGAAAGCGTGGAGTGTATAAATCAACTTGTGGTACTTATCCTAAGGTTCCGTTTATACAGGGTGTTTCCGAAATTGGAGTAATAAATAATAACATGAGACATATTAACACAATAAAAAGCATTCACCTTTTTTCTTGAGCACTTGAAAATCTCCCAAAAATATACTCATTTTCTCACGATTGTTTGGGAAGCACTGGTTTCATTCATCAGTTCCTAGGGCCCCTATCTTCTAGTACTATGTTTATTATTCGTATTCCCGCACCGTTGCCAGTTTATTATTCTTTCGTAAACCTTGCCAGTTATTACATTTGGCTTAAAATTGAACCGAAATGAGAACACTGAATTAAATCAAAATGAGGGCAATGAGGCCTTTTCATTTCATAACAGGTGTTCGAAATTACCAGAGTCTCGCACGACGAAGTAACGGCGTTGTTATCTTATCTAGGTTTCAACTACCTACCTAATTGCTTCGAAATTTTCGATTGAAATATCGAGTTCCTGGAAAATTACCGCGATTGCAAATAACGTGTGCGTAATACCTAACACTGACAGTTTCCATAGTGGTGAGTCCAATAGGGATTGTAGGAATTTCGAAAAACATATGTAGGTAAAGAAAATAAGAATGCAGTCGAATACCGAAAAACAACAAGAATCTAGGTACGTACCTACCTGCATAAAACGTATGGATTCGTCAAACGATTTAACCAAAATTCATCTTGGTATGCACGTAAAACAGTCACAAATATCCTGATGAATGCAGGTAGCGATATGATCGAAGAATACCACGACAAACAATATACGTCTCTAAATCGATTTGCTCGCGAGCTTTGCTCTTGAAGGGGAACTGTTCGAAGAAATAATATCGTTTACAACATTTAACGTCGGCAACATTGTCTAAAGTTATTTATTACGCACCGGCCTTTTTTCGTCATCGCTTCGGTTACATCTAGGGACCGTTGATCTCTGGCCAGGGGTTCCCAAAAGTTTGCCAGAGTTTTCCGAAAACTACAAAGTCCAATAGTTTCCAAAATAACGTTTTTTTTTTGAGAAAAATGTATTCTTTCATTCCGCTCTAATTTTTCGTGTTCTATTACCCATTCCATTTATTGCTCCAATTTCGGAAATAAATGATTTTTTTCTAGGTAAAGCCCATGAAATCATCAACACCTATACGGAAGCAGTACAAACGGTGGATCCAAAACTAGCGGTGGGCAAGCTGCACACTTTATGGGTGGACTTTGCTAAATTCTACGAGAAAAACGGACAAGTCGACGATGCTAGGCTAATCTTCGAAAAAGCCATTCAAGTTCCATACGTGAAAGTGGATGATTTGGCCAATGTTTGGTGCGAACGGGCTGAAATGGAGATCAGAAATGAAAATTATGAGGAAGCCCTGAGGCTCATGCATCGTGCCACGGTCATGCCTAGCCGAAAAGTAGCTTATCATGACGATACCGAGACGGTATGTATTTTTTATGTTAACTCTTAATTCCTAAACTGAAAGTTGAATATTGTTACGGTATTTCTAAATAATACTCCAAGCACACCAAACTGTTTTTATTAACTTCGATATTAACGTACAACTACTACACTGACTGATAAAAAATTTGGATCTCTTCAAACTGCTCAACTGACTTCAACATGTTATCCACTAGAGCTTTTGCAACTGTGCATACTTCTTAATTAGGCAGGACACGTGGATGTATTTGTTGCCATCATTCGTCATCGTAAACGGTCCAGCTACATCGATGGCGATTCGTTCGAAGGGAGCACCTACTTTGTATTGTTTCATCTCTCTTGATCTTATCCTGGGGATTTTGCTTGCTTCACACTTCGGACATCTTCGGTACCACGTTTCTACATCTTCACGACATTGGACCCAGTAAAACCTCTACCGTATTTTATCCAAGGTCTTATTCACTCCAAAATCTTCTCCAAGACATCACTTATTCTCGACCTAGGCACAACCAATTGAGAAATCATTTTTCTGCCGACGGCTGATTTCCAAGCTCTCTCCAATAGACCATTCTCAACAATCAGGGAATCCCATTGTGCCACAATGCCTTGAAATTTGGTGATCAAACGGAGATTTCCTTCCAGCTGGGCATTTTCGCTCCGCTTTCCTTCCATCGTAGAATATCTGCAACGCTTGGTCTTGGTCAGGACTCGCTGAAAAACCTTGTCCTCACAGGTGATTGCGAACGTGGTGGCATTCTTACTCTGCAGTCTTTCATAAGATGTCCCAGTTTTCCACATCTATAGCACGCCCTGTTCTTCTGAGTGCTCATTCCGCTTTTCAAAGATTTGATCTCAACCAGAACCTTCCCGAATAAACTAGTAACTGCGCCTGATCGTTGTTCGGGTTCTTCTATTGATACCGTTCGGACTTTCGGCCTCGAGGTGTTGAAGGCCGGCTCCATTTCTAGAACGTACCAAGGCATCGCTACTTCTCTTGAACTGTGTAAGTGGCAGAGTACTTTGAATTTCGGTGTCTCTCAGTCCATCTATGAATAACTGCACCGCTAGTTCCTTGAAATCTTCCGGTGCTTCCAGATTTTTGAGTGCGTGTTTTCATTTGAGCCCGATACAGCTGTTCTCGATGTTGAACGCCATTATGAATTATGAATATTATAACGTCACTGTAATGCAGTAATGAGGTCTTCATAATTATTGTGTTGTTCGATGGGTATCGTCTGCAGCATACCCAAAGCTGGCCTTCCCAAAGCAACTATAAGTGCCGTAGCTTTCTCTTCTTCGCCCTATGCGTTAGCCACTGCCGCAGCTTCAAATTGCTGGCGACACATGGACCAAGAGGACTGTCCATCAAAAGTCGGTGGTTTTACGGAAATTCCTGATATGGCAACCCTGTCTCGACGTTCTTGGGTCTTGAGGAGAGCTATCTGGTTTTCTAGTCCTTTCATCTCCTCTCACACTGTATCCACTTTCTCATTGAGCTCATCGTCGATTTTCTTGACGTCTTCCTGTAGTTCTTCTTCCAGTTCCTCCATTTGTACTTCGGTTTTCTGTAATACATGTGGAAGAACTTGTCTTGGTGTTCTAGTACCTTCCGAAAGTCTATTTTCCTTTGTTTTTCTATTCGTTCTAATTCGTTCTTTTGTTGTTCGAGAATTTTCTGGAGTGCCTCTTCTCGTTCTTTCTTTTCATTCAACCGTCGCGTTTCTTCTTGTTTTTCCTTTTCTCGTTATTACTTTTCATCCAACTGTCGCGTTTCCTCTTCTCGTTATTCCTTTTCTTGTTCTGTTTACATCTTCTCGCTCTTTCTTTTTATCCTGACGCCTTCTTTCCAAATCCTCATATTCACCATAAAGATCCTTAATAATATTAATATGCTTTTCACAAATATCCTACTTCCGACACCGCTGTTACGATATTTATAAATAATACTCCAAGAACACTAAACTGCTTTTAAAAAACACCAAAAAAAAATACTACAATAATGAGGAAATATTTACTGCGATCAGTATCAATTTATTTGTTATACAAATGAGTTACCTTACGACAGCGGCGTTGCTAGTGGATTTTTTTCAATCTCGTAACAATATTCGACAGAACATCCCCAATACTTACTCATAATTCTGAAAATCAATCAATGCAAATATTTTATTTTTTGCTGACAGTGTTGATTGATTATTTAGTTCAAAACTTTTTATTCTACACAATTATATCGATAGTACTGTTTTAACACCGTCTGAAAGTTTTTGATTGATGCCATTTCTCTATTATTTATCAATAATTGTCATATCTCACAGGTACAAAGTCGTGTTTATAGATCCCTTAAAGTCTGGTCGATGTACGCAGATTTGGAGGAAAGTTTCGGCACCTTCAAGTCTTGCAAAGCCATATACGACAAGATAATAGATCTGAAGATTGCCACACCTCAAATCATCATCAATTATGGCGTGTTCTTGGAAGAGAACAACTATTTTGAGGAGGCTTTCAGAGCCTACGAAAAAGGCATCTCACTTTTCAAGTGGCCGAATGTCTACGACATCTGGAATACGTACCTGACAAAGTTCCTTCAACGATATGGGGGAACGAAACTGGAACGGGCTAGAGATCTTTTCGAGCAGTGCCTAGATGGATGTCCTCCGCAGTTTGCAAAACATCTTTACCTTCTCTATGCTAAGGTATTTATTTATTTATTTATTTATTATTGATGATTGAAAACTCTCCTCTGGTTGTGGTTGATGATTTACCGTCTTTTTCAAGCTGGAAGAAGAATACGGGATGGCACGGCATGCGATGGCTGTTTACGAGCGATCTACCAAGGCTGTGCCCGAGCAGGAAATGTTCGAGGTATTCAATATATACATAAAGAGGGCAGCAGAGATCTACGGCATTCCAAAAACGAGGCAGATCTACGAGAAGGCCATCGAGTTGCTGCCGGAAGATAAAACTAGGGATATGTGTATCAGGTTTGCAGATATGGAAACCAAGTTGGGTAAGTGAATATGCAAAAACTGACAACTGACTATTGTTACAAAAAAATTATGCTATAGAATTTTCTAGGATTCTTGAATGATTGGTCGGTACTCTTTTAGTTTAGACGAACCTACCCTTGATTGGCTGGTGATCCTCCTCCGCGGAACGTCAACTTGGGCGTGCATTGAAAATTGACCTGAAAAGTGGTATTCGTTCCGGACGGGTCGTATACTTGGGCGTGAGTTGAAAACCTGAGAGGTGGCATTCGTTCCAACCGGGTCGTAAACTTGGGCGTTTGTTGAAAACTGGCCTAAGGTGGCATTCGATCTGGCCGAGTTGTAAACTTGGGCGTAAGTTGAAAACATGAAAGGTCGCATTCGTTCCAGCAAGGTCGTAAACTTGGGCGTGAGTTGGCATTCGTTCCAGCCAGGTCGTAAACTTGGGCGTGGGCTAAAAACCTGAAAAGTCGCATTCGTTCCAGCCAGGTCGTAAACTTGGGCGTAAATTGGAAACTGACCTGAGACGTTCTGGCCGGGTGGTAAACTTGGGCGTGAGTTGGAAACCTGAGAGGTGGCATTCATTATGGCCTGGTCGTAAACTTGGACGTAAGTTGAAAACTGGCCTTAGGTGGCATTCGATCTGGCCGAGTTGTAAACTTGGGCGTAAGTTGAAAACATGAAAGGTCGCATTCGTTCCAGCAAGGTCGTAAACTTGGGCGTGAGTTGGCATTCGTTCCAGCCAGGTCGTAAACTTGGGCGTAAGTTGGAAACTGGCCTGAGGTGGCATTTGTTCTGGCCGGGTCGTCAACTTGGGCGTGGGCTAAATACCTGAAAAGTCGCATTCGTTCCAGCAGGGTCGTAAACTTGGGCGTAAATTGGAAACTGACCTGAGAGGTGGCATTCGTTCTGGACGAATGGTAAACTTGGGCGTGGGTTGGAAACCTGAGAGGTGGCATTCATTATGGCCTGGTCTTAAACTTGGGCGTTAGTTGAAAACTGGCCTAAGGTGGCATTCGATCTGGCCGAGTTGTAGACTTAGGCGTAAGTTGAAAACTTGAAAGGTCGCATTCGTTCCAGAAAGGTCGTAAACTTGGGCGTGAGTTGGCATTCGTTCCAGCCAGGTCGTAAACTTGTGCGTAAGTTGGAAACTGGCCTGAGGTGGCATTCGTTCCGGCCAGGTCGTAAACTTGGGCGTAAATTGAAAACTGACCTGAGACGTTCTGGCTGGGTGGTAAACTTGGGCGTGAGTTGGAAACCTGAGAGGTGGCATTCATTATGGCCTGGTCGTAAACTTGGGCGTAAGTTGAAAACTGGCCTAAGGTGGCATTCGTTCTGGCCGAGTTGTAAACTTGGGCGTAAGTTGAAAACTTGAAAGGTTACATTCGTTCCAGCCAGGTCGTAAACTTGGGTGTAAGTTGAAAACTGGTCTAAGGTGGCATTCGATCTGGCCGAGTTGTAAACTTGGGCGTAAGTTGAAAACTTGAAAGGTCGCATTCGTTCCAGCAAGGTCGTAAACTTGTGCGTGAGTTGGCATTCGTTCCAGCCAGGTCGTAAACTTGGGCGTAAGTTGGAAACTGGCCTGAGGTGGCATTTGTTCCAGCAGGGTCGTAAACTTGGGCGTAAATTGGAAACTGACCTGAGAGGTGGCATTCGTTCTGGACGAATGGTAAACTTGGGCGTGGGTTGGAAACCTGAGAGGTGGCATTCTTTATGGTCTGGTCTTAAACTTGGGCGTTAGTTGAAAACTGGCCTAAGGTGGCATTCGATCTGGCCGAGTTGTAATATAGGCGTAAGTTGAAAACTAGAAAGGTCGCATTCGTTCCAGAAAGGTCGTAAACTTGGGCGTGAGTTGGCATTCGTTCCAGCCAGGTCGTAAACTTGGGCGTAAGTTGAAAACTGGCCTAAGGTGGCATTCGTTCTGGCCGAGTTGTAAACTTGGGCGTAAGTTGAAAACTTGAAAGGTTGCATTCGTTCCAGCCAGGTCGTAAACTTGGGTGTAAGTTGGCATTTGTTCTGGCCGGGTCGTAAACTTGGGCGTGAATTGGAAACCTGAGAGGTCGCATTTGTTCCAACCGGTTCGTAAACTTGGGCGTGAATTGAAAACTGGCCTGAGGTGGCTTTTGTTCTGGTCGGGTCGTAAACTTGAGCGTGAGTTGGAAACCTGAGAGGTGGCATTCGTTCTGGCCGGGTCGTAACCTTGGGCGTGAGTTGGAAACCTGAGAGGTCGCATTCGTTCCAGCCGGATCGTAAACTTGGGCGTGAATTAAAAACTGGCCTGAGGTGGCATTTGATCTGGTCGGGTCATAAACTTGAGCGTGAGTTGGAAACCTGAGAGTTGGCATTCGTTCTGGCCGGGTCGTAAACTTGGACTCAGATAATCTGAAAACCTGAATTAATTGAATATGGTGTACCACAAGGCTCAGTCCTTGGGCTGTTCTTGTTCATCGTATTAAACAATTACTTGTGCCATTTAATTGCATCTATAAAATGTGAACAATTGGTGTTTTTTTCCCTATACCACTCGAGTCCGTTTGTTTGGGGAATTTTGCAACTGATTTTGAAAGATTATTAACAATATCCTTTTCCAAAACTGGTTTTACAAATATTTATTCACGTCATATCGCGTTTTAAACAGTTTTCTGCAAGTTTAAACAGTTGTAAATGAACAATTTGATTTCTTTCCAGGCGAAATCGACAGGGCCAGAGCTATCTACGCGCACTGCAGCCAAATCTGCGATCCCCGTATCACCAACGAATTCTGGCAAATCTGGAAGGAATTCGAGGTCCGGCACGGCAACGAGGACACGATGCGTGAGATGCTCAGGATCAAGCGCAGTGTGCAGGCTATGTACAACACCCAGGTGAACATGATGTCTGCTCAGATGCTCAGTTCGGCCGGAAGCATGTCGGGAACCGTCGCCGATCTGGCTCCTGGTGTCAAGGTGAGTTGAAGGTTGACAAAATTCATTTATTTATTGGTCCGCAGTAACTCAGGAATTAATCTTAAGGGTGTGGTGACGAATTCTTTGGTTTATCCTCAAACCTCTACCAAAAGAAAATAAACACCTTCAACATCGCTAACCTGATGAATTAATTTTTATTATTAGAAGGCAGTATGATATGATGATAAATTTTTTTGCTATCACCAGATCAGAGTTACTGTTTAATCCACTCTGATCACACAGATTTAAGCCCAGGGCTCAGGGGACAGCCGCCCCAAAAGCTAAAATAATTAACCCCCATATTCAAAGGCATAGTCAATCAATGAGATTGATTGATTGAGATCCCTCATTCTTATTAGAATGGCACCAAATTTATACTCAAACTACACTCGCGTCGTAACAAACAAAACGTCTCAAAGTTTTAATCAAACTGTTATTATTATAATAGGAGTTTTGTCGGTAATTATCGAACTGATAATGATCCTATTGAATTTTTTTTTTCAAGGACGGCATGCGATTACTTGAAGCAAAGGCAGCAGAAATGGCAGGTACTTCCCATGCAAACAAACCAGGCAATATAATGTTCGTCAGGGGGGAAACACAAGGGGACAACAAGGATAAGGTCGTCAATCCTGACGAGATGGATATCGGAAGTGATGATGATGAAGAAGAAGAAGAGGTGCCTGTGGAGAAGCAGAGTATTCCCTCTGAAGTGTTCGGCAGTTTGAGAGTAAAAGTGCCCGAAGAAGAAGACGAGTGAAGACTTGTACTAACTGGATATATTGTTATTGTTTTAATTAGTGATGTTTTGTATCAAGAACTTTCAAATATATTTAATTTATTTTGTTTATTGTGTTATTTCAGAAACATATTTTTACGGCGCAGGGAACAAAATCTAGCGTGGATTGTATGGTATTTGAATTCCATAATCAGAATTTGCCGCTTCCTGAGATTTTTCGTTTAGAGCGGCAAACCTCAAAAGCGCCTTCTTATATAAGCGCTGGAGCAGGAAACAAATCTGGTGGGGATTGTAGGGTATTTGAATTTTTTAATCAGAATTTGCCGCTCCCTGAGATTTTCTTTTAGAGCGGCAAATCTAAGAAGGACTGGCGCAGGAAAAAATCTTGTGTGGGTTATAGGGTATTTGAATTTTATAAACAGAATTTGCCGCTCCCTGAGATTTTCTTTTAGAGCGGCAAATCTAAGAAGGACTGGCGCAGGAAAAAATCTTGTGTGGGTTATAGGGTATTTGAATTTTTTAAACAGAATTTGCCGCTCCCTGAGATTTTCTTTTAGAGCGGCAAATCTAAGGACTGGCGCAGGAAAAAATCTTGTGTGGGTTATAGGGTATTTGAATTTTTTAATCAGAATTTGCCGCTCCCTGAGATTTTCTTTTAGAGCGGCAAATCTAAGGACTGGCGCAGGAAAAAATCTTGTGTGGGTTATAGGGTATTTGAATTTTTTAAACAGAATTTGCCGCTCCCTGAGATTTTCTTTTAGAGCGGCAAATCTAAGGACTGGCGCAGGAAAAAATCTTGTGTGGGTTATAGGGTATTTGAATTTTTTAATCAGAATTTGCCGCTCCCTGAGATTTTCTTTTAGAGCGGCAAATCTAAGGACTGGCGCAGGAAAAAATCTTGTGTGGGTTATAGGGTATTTGAATTTTATAAACAGAATTTGCCGCTCCCTGAGATTTTCTTTTAGAGCGGCAAATCTCAGAAGTGCTGGCACAGGAAAAAATCTGGTGACGTTTGTAGGATATTCGAATTTTATAATCAGAATTTGCCGCACCCTGAGATTTCCGTTTAGAGCGGCAAACCTCAAGAAAGCCTTCTTATATAAGCGCTGGCGCAGGAAAAAAAATCTGGTTGGAATTGTAGGGTATTCAAATTTCTTAATCAAAATTTGCCGCTTCTCAAAAATGCCTTTATCTATATGCGATGGCCCAGAAAAAAATTCTAGTCGAGATTGTAGGATATCTGTATTCCATAATCAAAATTTTCCGCCACCTGAGATTTTCCGTTCAGAGCGGCAAACCTCAAAAGCGCCTTTTTAAAAGAGCGGATTTACATTATGCAATTTTCATGCAATTTTTGTGCAATGCATGACTAAATTTTACATTGCGCTTGCGCCCATGCAAGTTTCGTGCAAGCCCAAAAAATTTCGACTGGTTGAAATTTTCACGCAATTCGTGAGCAATTCTAGCGAGTTTTCTGGTGAGAAATTCAATGCCAATAGCACACCAAAGTACCTGTAGATATTGTTTTTCGAATGTCTCCTAACCTTTAACTCCAACTTAAAAAAGAAATAGAAAATTTGTCACAAGCGTTAGTGATAGGTGGAATGTCATTTTTCGAATTTCAGTTAAGTACAAACCAACAAAATATCAAAATATTTTATTGAGGTTAGATTTTCTCGAAATATATTATGTTGGTATAAACTGCTGGCAACACAACAATAATTGCATAAATGTAAGACACAGTTTCTAAATTGCCTTGCAATACCTGTCTTGCATTGCAAATGCATTGCATAAATGTAAAGCCGCTCTAAATAATCGCTGTTGTGTGTTGGGGATTGTAGGAAATTTTATTTCATAATCAAAATTTGCCGTTTATATCGGCATACCTCAAAAATACCTTTTTCTGCGCTTGCGAAGGAAAAAAAATCTAGTGGGGATTGTAGGATATTTGACTTCCAAAATCAGAACTTGGCGCTTCCTGAGATTTTCCGTTTAGAGCGGCAAACTTGCTTTTTATATGAGCGCCGGCGCAGGAAAAAATCTGGTGGGGATTGTAGGATATTTGAATTCCATAATCAGAATTTGACCCTCCCTGAGACTTTCTGTTTAGAGCGGCAAACCTCAAAAGCACCTTTTTATTGAAGCCACTTGGAACCACAAACCTCAAAAATACATTTTTCAATATACGCTGGCGCAGGAAAAAATGTCCAGTGGGGATTATAAGGTATTTGAATTCCATAATTAGAATTTGCCGCTCCCTGAGACTTTCTGTTTAGAGCAGCAAACCTCAAAAGCACCTTTTTATTGAAGCCACTTGGAGCCACAAACCTCAAAAATGCATTTTTCAATATACGCTGGCGCAGGAAAAAATGTCCAGTGGGGATTATAAGGTATTTGAATTCCATAATTAGAATTTGCCGCTACCTGAGATTTTTGGTTTAGAGCGGCAAACCTCAAAACCGCCTTCATATACAAGCGCTGGCACAGAAAAAGACCTGGTGAGGATTGTAAGATATTTGACTTTCATTATCAAAATTTGGCGCTTAAATCGGCAAACCTCTAAAATGCCTTTTTCTATTTGTATTTTATAATCAGAATTTGCCGCTCTATGAGAATTTCCGTTTAGAGCGGCAAACCTCAAAAATGCCTTTTCATATATGCGTTGGCGTAGGAAAAAATATTCTAGTGGGGATTGCAGGATATTTGAATTCCATAATCAGAATTTGACGCTACCTGAGATTTTCGGTTTAGAGCAGCAAACCTCAAAAGCACCTTTTTATTCAAGCCACTTGGAGCCACAAACCTCAAAAATGTATTTTTCAATATACGCTGGCGCAGGAAAAAATGTCCAGTGGGGATTATAAGGTATTTGAATTCCATAATTAGAATTTGCCGCTCCCTGAGACTTTCTGTTTAGAGCAGCAAACCTCAAAAGCACCTTTTTATTCAAGCCACTTGGAGCCACAAACCTCAAAAATGCATTTTTCAATATACGCTGGCGCAGGAAAAAATGTCCAGTGGGGATTATAAGGTATTTGAATTCCATAATCAGAATTTGCCGCTACCTGAGACTTTCTGTTTAGAGCAGCAAACCTCAAAAGCACCTTTTTATTCAAGCCACTTGGAGCCACAAACCTCAAAAATGCTTTTTTCAATATACGCTGGCGCAGGAAAAAATGTCCAGTGGGGATTATAAGGTATTTGAATTCCATAATTAGAATTTGCCGCTCCCTGAGACTTTCTGTTTAGAGCAGCAAACCTCAAAAGCACCTTTTTATTCAAGCCACTTGGAGCCAAAAACCTCAAAAATGCATTTTTCAATATACGCTGGCGCAGGAAAAAATGTCCAGTGGGGATTATAAGGTATTTGAATTCCATAATTAGAATTTGCCGCTCCCTGAGACTTTCTGTTTAGAGCAGCAAACCTCAAAAGCACCTTTTTATTCAAGCCACTTGGAGCCACAAACCTCAAAAATGCATTTTTCAATATACGCTGGCGCAGGAAAAAATGTTCAGTGGGGATTATAAGGTATTTGAATTCCATAATTAGAATTTGCCGCTCCCTGAGACTTTCTGTTTAGAGCAGCAAACCTCAAAAGCACCTTTTTATTCAAGCCACTTGGAGCCACAAACCTCAAAAATGCATTTTTCAATATACGCTGGCGCAGGAAAAAATGTCCAGTGGGGATTATAAGGTATTTGAATTCCATAATCAGAATTTGCCGCTACCTGAGACTTTCTGTTTAGAGCAGCAAACCTCAAAAGCACCTTTTTATTCAAGCCACTTGGAGCCACAAACCTCAAAAATGCTTTTTTCAATATACGCTGGCGCAGGAAAAAATGTCCAGTGGGGATTATAAGGTATTTGAATTCCATAATTAGAATTTGCCGCTACCTGAGATTTTTGGTTTAGAGCGGCAAACCTCAAAACCGCCTTCATATACAAGCGCTGGCACAGAAAAAAATCTGGTGAGGATTGTAGGATATTTGACTTTCATTATCAAAATTTGTCGCTTAAATCGGCAAACCTCTAAAATGCCTTTTTCTATTTGTATTTTATAATCAGAATTTGCCGCTCTCTGAGAATTTCCGTTTAGAGCGGCAAACCTCAAAAATGCCTTTTCATATATGCGTTGGCGTAGGAAAAAATATTCTAGTGGGGATTGCAGGATATTTGAATTCCATAATCAGAATTTGACGCTACCTGAGATTTTCGGTTTAGAGCAGCAAACCTCAAAAGCACCTTTTTATTCAAGCCACTTGGAGCCACAAACCTCAAAAATGCATTTTTCAATATACGCTGGCGCAGGAAAAAATGTCCAGTGGGGATTATAAGGTATTTGAATTCCATAATTAGAATTTGCCGCTACCTGAGATTTTCGGTTTAGAGCAGCAAACCTCAAAAGCACCTTTTTATTCAAGCCACTTGGAGCCACAAACCTCAAAAATGCATTTTTCAATATACGCTGGCGCAGGAAAAAATGTCCAGTGGGGATTATAAGGTATTTGAATTCCATAATTAGAATTTGACGCTACCTGAGATTTTCTGTTTAGAGCAACAAACCTCAAAAGCACCTTTTTATTCAAGCCACTTGGAGCCACAAACCTCAAAAATGCATTTTTCAATATACGCTGGCGCAGGAAAAAATGTCCAGTGGGGATTATAAGGTATTTGAATTCCATAATTAGAATTTGCCGCTACCTGAGATTTTCGGTTTAGAGCAGCAAACCTCAAAAGCACCTTTTTATTGAAGCCACAAACCTCAAAAATGCATTTTTCAATATACGCTGGCGCAGGAAAAAATGTCCAGTGGGGATTATAAGGTATTTGAATTCCATAATTAGAATTTGCCGCTCCCCGAGACTTTCTGTTTAGAGCAGCAAACCTCAAAAGCACCTTTTTATTCAAGCCACTTGGAGCCACAAACCTCAAAAATGCATTTTTCAATATACGCTGGCGCAGGAAAAAATGTCCAGTGGGGATTATAAGGTATTTGAATTCCATAATTAGAATTTGCCGCTACCTGAGATTTTCGGTTTAGAGCAGCAAACCTCAAAAGCACCTTTTTATTGAAGCCACAAACCTCAAAAATGCATTTTTCAATATACGCTGGCGCAGGAAAAAATGTCCAGTGGGGATTATAAGGTATTTGAATTCCATAATTAGAATTTGCCGCTCCCTGAGACTTTCTGTTTAGAGCAGCAAACCTCAAAAGCACCTTTTTATTCAAGCCACTTGGAGCCACAAACCTCAAAAATGCATTTTTCAATATACGCTGGCGCAGGAAAAAATGTCCAGTGGGGATTATAAGGTATTTGAATTCCATAATTAGAATTTGCCGCTCCCTGAGACTTTCTGTTTAGAGCAGCAAACCTCAAAAGCACCTTTTTATTCAAGCCACTTGGAGCCACAAACCTCAAAAATGCATTTTTCAATATACGCTGGCGCAGGAAAAAATGTCCAGTGGGGATTATAAGGTATTTGAATTCCATAATTAGAATTTGACGCTGAGATTTTCGGTTTAGAGCAGCAAACCTCAAAAGCACCTTTTTATCCAAGCCACTTGGAGCCACAAACCTCAAAAATGCATTTTTCAATATACGCTGGCGCAGGAAAAAATGTCCAGTGGGGATTATAAGGTATTTGAGTTCCATAATTAGAATTTGCCGCTACCTGAGATTTTCGGTTTAGAGCAGCAAACCTCAAAAGCACCTTTTTATTGAAGCCACAAACCTCAAAAATGCATTTTTCAATATACGCTGGCGCAGGAAAAAATGTCCAGTGGGGATTATAAGGTATTTGAATTCCATAATTAGAATTTGCCGCTACCTGAGATTTTTGGTTTAGAGCGGCAAACCTCAAAACCGCTTTCATATACAAGCGCTGGCACAGAAAAAAATCTGGTGAGGATTGTAGGATATTTGACTTTCATTATCAAAATTTGGCGTTTAAATCGGCAAACCTCTAAATGCCTTTTTCTATTTGTATTTTGTAATCAGAATTTGCCGATCTCTGAGAATTTCCGTTTAGAGCGGCAAACCTCAAAAATGCCTTTTCATATATGCGTTGGCGTAGGAAAAAATATTCTAGTGGGGATTGCAGGATATTTGAATTCCATAATCAGAATTTGGCGCTTCCTAAGAATAGCCGCTTTAATTTGGGACACCGAATAATTTTTTTGAAAAGTTTCCAAAGATTAGGAAGTTTCAGGTTGTATTCTGGCAAATTCTGGCAGTTATTGACAAGACTCTCTTTATTTTCAAAAAATTATTTTTCTGTGAAGGGCTGCAAAATTTAAATAATTAACTGAACACTTTTGTTTTTTAGACATATTATGATGTTTAGAATAAAGTTATATCGAAATCCATCATAGATTCTGAAAATGCAAAAAGAAACAGGATGTTCCATTAAAAAAAAAAAAATAAAGTTGGGGTCCACTTCTGATATTACCGGCAGTCATAGACAAATGAAAATATTTCAGCGGAAACGATCTCCTCGGAACACTCCCGTATACAAATTTTCAGAAAAATTCCTATATACACATCGACTCAGCCCATCACGGCATAACCCTATATATTGAAACAGTAAATATTCCCATTTCCAAATATTTTCAGGAAACAGACAATTTCCAAAGTCGTGCCAGTCTTACCATACCCTCAGAGCACAAGACTCCATCAAAGAGACACTACTGAAGAAGCATCTCACAGCCCGAGGAATTTTACAATGAAACTCTGTTGTGATTCACATTTTACATATTTATTTATTCCTCAACTCTACGAAATATCCGCGAAATTGAGTGGTCGACTTGTTAACAGCGTATATTAGTTTTAAACCTTATATGTTAGACATAATATTTTACATTTTTAATCGATCCAAGTGCATTTTTTTCTCTCTCATTTTTCTTTATTTCCTCTCCCTCTTCTCTTTCTTCCTCTCTCTCGCTCTTTCCCTCGTTCCTTGCATTCACTCTCTCTTTCCTTCAATTCTCGCCCTTTCTTTCCCTCTGGTCTTTCTCTTTCCCGCGTATCTTTCTCTTCCGAAAAGTTTCAACGAGCCCTGTTCCTTCATTCCACCGAATCCCAGGTCAAACTATTTCAATTATTTACAGCGTGTGAAGTAAGTTACTCCAACAATGTTTATCATGAACTATGCTAGTGCTATTACATAACTATTATTATATAAATCATATTTGATAACCGACGAGCCGAAGAAAAAGAACACGTCATTCTCTACTTCAACACACTGTATTTTATAAAGCAACGAATCTGTAAATGAAACCATTTCCAACAGAATTCCAATACAAATAAACCTAACTCAATTGTAATATGTTCCTAACTAAGCCTTAGCTAATCATGTAGCGACAGAAGTTCTTCCTCGGTGTTATCCATGGAGTCGCTTTCGACCATAACTTCGTTTATGTTCTCCTCAATGGTCACTTCATTGACCTCTTCTTCTAATGTGACTTCGTTCACGAACACCTCTTCTGACCCTTCGAAAAGTAACAATTGAATTATTACTTGCAGTCCTCATGATGTCACCAAAGAAACAGATAAAAACGTAATCGTACCACACATTTCATGATAATAGTGCCAAAATGCATCTTTTCATTATTACAGGACGCGCGGTTAATCAGGGTGTTGTCAAAAGCTAGACATCTTTTTTATAAGGCGGGCGAACGCATCAAAACGCATATTCCACAGGCTATCGGTGATCGCATTTTTGCTGTCAGGTTGGTAATGAATTTTGGTTTTTAATATTTGAAACACTGACATGTGCCATGTGTCACCAATGACAAATGTCAAATTATTATAACCAATCCCCATCCAATGATAATTTGACATTTGTCATTGCTGACACATGGCACATCAAAATACAGTGTTTCAAATGTGAAAAACCAAAATTCATTACCAACCTGACAGCAAAAAAACGATCACTGATAGCCTGTGGAATATTATCAATTTTGTCAATTGTGGGCGATGTCTCAGTTGAAATCTATCACATAAATCTCTCTCTCCTCCGTCAATTGAAAGCATGTTCATAGTTCTCGCAAATATGTGCCATTATTTCAAAAGAACAAAATTCAGCCAATGAAAAAACACACTATCAAGCACGTAAAGTAGGTTAGGGGTTCTACATTCTGTTAAAAAATAGGTTATGACTGCTATTACTACAACAAATGATAGCTCGAACAAAAACAGTAAAGAAAAAGTATCATTGTAGTCAACAATTCATACCAAATTCGTAAAGTCAGCTGAAACTACACTTCCCCAAAAAATTAAGGCACTACCTACCAAAAATTTGTCGAAAGTTTACGATACATTTTCGTCAAAACTACTTGTCGCATTTGAAAGTATTTTTTTTTAAATTACATATTATTTTCTTCTGAACGTTGATGTGTAAACTGTATGCGCATGGAAATCTCTATTTTTACATGCCGGGTGTAGCATGATATCGTGTTTTTTCATAAAATTTTCAACACCCTGGAGAGTGTAATAGTTACGTCAATTAAACTTGCACAGCCTTATCTTTTTTCAATTTTTTTTTATTCGCTCCATTATCTATCCTATTACTCGAGAAACACAATTTTATAGAATTTAAATAGCATTATCAGCACGTAGTAGCAGGGTGTATCTAGTAATTCAAACCCTAAATCACGAATTTTTTGTATGGCAACATGAGATTTGTGTGCAGGGGCGTTGTCCTGCAAAAACAAAACACCTTTGGATAGCTTTCCGCGCCTTTTCTCTTTAATTTTTTCCCGTAGAGTGGTCAGTAATGTCGAATAGTGATCTCCAGTCATTGTTCTACCCTTATCCAAAAAATCAATCATGATTACTCCATGGCAATCCCAAAAAACTGAAGCAAGAACTTTTCCAGAAGATTTTCGGACACGAAACTTATTAGATCTTGGAGAACCGGAGTGTCGCCATTCCATCGATTGTTGCTTTGTTTCTGGATCGTAGAAATGTACCCAAGTCTCATCCATAGTAACAATTCGGTTTAAGAAGTCTACTTCGTTGTCAAATCGAGCACAGATCGAACACGATGCCACTACCCTTGCACGCTTTTGGTCAACATTCAAACATTTGGGGATCCATTTTGCAGCAATTTTAATCATGTCCAAATTTACGTGAACTAAATTTTGATATCTGTCAGGTATATTCATGGCAACGAAAACCCAAAAATACTGTCTTGGATGAAATATGCAGCAATAAGAAGGCAACTGAAACGTTCATTGCAGCTTGTTGAGGGCAGTAAAAACGATAGATTTCCATCGCCAAACGAAGATTCTTCGTTGGCGATATAGTCTGGTCAGTACGGCAACGCTGCATTTGAAATATCAAATATTACAGAAAAACAACAAAACATCTCTGTTTGTGTTCGTCTTTGGCTTATTGGAGTGTTTTTTCGTGAATACAGGGCAAATTCTGAGTTAATTTGTGTTAAACTATCGTTAGTTTTTATTATTAAGCAATGGTGAAGCATTGTGAAATGTGCAAAAAAACCATTTGAAGCTGTAAATCAAAATATGTCATTTCATAGGTAAGCTACCAGTGTCGTAATTATAAAGAAAGGGAAACCAAATTGGAAAAGAGAACAACGCGACACTCCCAACGAACAAATACGTAACTCATTTTTCATCATATTTCAGGAGAGCCAAAATACTGAATTTTTTTTTCAATATTTAAATCGAAATACTACTACTACTACTTTTCCAAGTAGATTTATTTACTTTTTCCAAGTAGATTTCTTCTTAACTACTTGGTCTAGAGATACGGCTTTTTTATCGTCACCATCAGATTTTTAAGCTGAATACGCCTACACCTATAACTGAAAATAGCTGTAACTTTAGTTACGGCTTTGTTGGGGGTATTGAATGAATGAATTATGAAAAAGTATGTCAATTAGAGCATCGGCTGTTTTCAAAATCCTCTGGAGAATATTCCATCACAATTTCAGGTTTCCATTCCATATTGGGTTTCCATTATTTCTATTTTATTGAACCTCAATATTCTGTTAACAACGCACGACACTGCCGTTGGGGGAAGATGTCTCTTACACACAAATTTTAATGTCATTGCTACACCCGGTATGTAAACATAGAGGTTTTTTGCGTATACAGTTTACACACCAACGTTCAGAAGAAAATAAAATGTAATTCAAAAAAAAAAAAAACGTGCAAATCGGACAAGTAGTTTTGACGAAACTGTATCTTAAACTTTTGCCAAATTTTTGATGGTGCGTTAATTTCTTGGGGATATTTTACGAGATTACAACTGGTCGAAAATATGTGAGAACACCTTCCAGCAGATGAAGAAAACCATCGCAATTATGAAAGTTCTTACACCATACAAACAGTCTAGACCTGCATCTAACATTAGCTACAGATGCATCACTTAGAGGTTTGGGTGCTATTATATTGCAAATTATATTCTATCATTGCTGTTATGGAAGAAAATTATATCGATTACTGACAACAAACTACTTTCATCTATTTTACATCCTGATGAGAACTTGCCAATTATGCCTGTCTAATATTATCCAAGCTTTTTTTCTGTTCATAAAGATTAGGTTTTCTTCACTCAATCTAGAACCAGATAAAATTGATTATGAATCATTTGATATTAAGCAAATGGGCATGGCATTATGGCTGAAATTTGTAAGGATATAAAGATAAATAATTTGTATAAATAATAATAATAATATCATTATTATTATTTTCATTACTAATATTATTTTAAAATGTACCTATTTAAATTCTTTTTTTTTATATATATTCAAAATTTGACCAATTATTAATTTTTACTATTTTTCTTTCTTTGTATGTATACCGGGTGGCTACGGAAGTATTGCCTACGGAATATCTCAGTTATTGTATGAAGTAGGTTTGTGAAATTTGGAGCGTCGATATAATGACATAAGAGCTAGAATTTGAGCATATTGACATGTCAAAGTTAACTTCCGGTCTGACCGGAAGTAACATCAACTTTCTTATTTTAAATGGAAACCCTATTTTTTTTCTTTTCGCTTTATTCAGCATTCAATTCCCTTTCTAATGACAAATCGCAAGTTGGTATCTAACCAGAAACTAGATCAGAAAAAAATTATTATTGAAATTCACCGAGTAGGCCGTGGAAGCAAAATGAAAGCCAATAATTGAAAAGTTGGCTATGGAAACCATGCGTCACTTGATAACAGTTGCTACTACTGTGATATTTTATTTTCATTCGTCGGCGATATAAAAAGCCGCCAAAACAAATATTGGAAAAATTGGGAAAAAAACAATACTCTGTAGGTCCATAACTTAAATAGGAACATACAACTTTTTCTTGCCTGTACTATTCAGCATAAACATTCCTTTCTAATGATATAATAGAAAGTAATTTTTTGAAATGAAATACCAAAAAATCCAATTATTATTCTTCAAATAACAAAACAGATTATCGCCATACGCAAAAATAACATTAAAAATAATGTGGAATGATAAATTATATCCTGTAGGTTCTAGGTTAAATAGGAACATTTGTTTTGAATTTATTTCATCTTTAATTTTTATTCATCTTTATTTTTTTTTTTTTCGATAAATCTGTTTTTTTGTTATTTGAATAATAATAATTGGATTTTTTGGTATTTCATTTCAAAAAATTACTTTCTATTATATCATTAGAAAGGAATGGTTATGCTGAATAGTACAGACAAGAAAAAGTTGCATGTTCCTATTTAAGTTATGGACCCACAGAGTATTGTTTTTTTCCCAATTTTTCCAATATTTTTTTTGTCGGCTTTTTATAACGCCGACGAATGAAAATAAAATATCACAGTAGTAGCAACTGTTATCAAGTGACGTATGGTTTCCATAGCCAACTTTTCAATTTTTGGCTTTCATGTTGCTTCCACGGCCTACTCGGTGAATTTCAATAATAATTTTTTTCTGATCTAGTTTCTGGTTAGATACCAACTTGTGATATGTCATTAGAAAGGGAATTGAATGCTGAATAAAGCAAAAAGAAAAAAAAATAGGGTTTCCATTTAAAATAAGAAAGTTGATGTTATTTCCGGTCAGACCGGAAGTTAACTTCGACATGTCAATATGCTCAAATTCTAGCTCTTATGTCATTATATCGACGCTCCAAATTTCACAAACCTACTTCATACAATAACTGAGATATTCCGTAGGCAATACTTCCGTAGCCACCCGGTATATACTATGATTTTTCAGTATTTTTATATATTATGATATATAAAAAATTAATTACCTTTATTAATTTTACATGATCATGTTTTCATGAAATATTAATTACTTTCATTATATTTGAAACTATGTATTTGTAATTTTTAAACAAATAAATTAATAAAAAAATAAAATCCCTGATCGACATTTATTACAATTTTTATACTCGAACCTGATAGTTTGATACACAAACGTTAAACATAATTCATCATTCAAAATAAGCAGAGAGGTGATTTGAAATTGCCATTTCCCAAAAGTACAATGATTAAACTTACGAAAATTTTAAATGGATATGATTTTTTTTGTTGAAAGAAGTTCCATTATATCAAGTTGGAGCATGCTGAATGTAAGAAAGACACTTGGCGGCTCAATTCGCAATTCTCGTAAGTCCATTTTTACCTGTAGTGAACTTTTGTAAAAACTCCCAGTCCGTATACTAGAAACACACAAGTATATCCGAATGTTCCAAATTCACGTCAAAAAACGTTGAATTCCGAAGCTATTTTATCTTTTTTTTTTTTCGCATAGACATCAATTAGAGTCCAAAAAAATTCTCAAGAGCAGCTTGTGTTGCATCTCAATATCCGCTTTTTTAAATAAAACTCCTAGGATATGTCCGATAAAATGTGTTTATTTGAATCGCAATTCCTTCTGAACAACAAAAACATTTGAAGGATGACTGATTGACAGACATATATGGACATGGAACGTAAACCATAGAAATCTAACAAATATATCAGTTTCGAGTGAAAATTCAACAAAAGGAAAGAACTACGTTACAACTCAAAAAGTTAAAACATTATGACTTTTCCCTTCTTCTGCAATTTTGTGACTTTGGAGTCTTACGAATTGAGCCATCTTCATACTACATGACTAACACTCTCACCTTCTTGGTAGACAGAGTCTGTGAAATACAGATCCTCGGAATCCTCATCAATTGTCACCACCTCCTCTCTGTCACCTTCTTCCTCCATTTCACCCTCTGGTAGCTCTTGGTACTCCTCTTCTTGGATCTCTTGATACTCTTCGTTTTCCTGCAATTCCTCGCCTTCTTGAAACTCTTGGCCGTCTTGGAACTCTTGGCCCTCTTGGAATTCTTGGCTGTCTTGGAATTCTTGATTCTCCGGGCTTTCTTGGGGCTCGTCGAGCTCCTCTTGTTCCGCCACTTCTTGCATTTCGCTCTTGATGAAATGCTCTTCGATCGATATTTGATCTTCGGGACTGACTTCGTTCACGACCTGGACCACAGGTGCCACCACGGGCGCAGCTTTCTTCGCGGTTTTCAGAAGATATGTTTTGGGTATCTGTTCGAATATTTGATGTTCATTTACACCGTTTGAGACTAAGGAAATGTATTTACCTTGCTGATATCCGAGGACTGCGATATCACCTTCAGGACTATGTTCTTTCCAGAGGCTGTTTTTACGACCATCAAGTTTGAAGGGAACTGATTCGATGTGCTCACAACTTGGTTTGCGGTCTGAACTATTTGTTGTGGTTGTATTACTTGTATAGGTTCGGACCTATCGAAAAAAATATACACAATACTATAGTTTATTGCATAAATAGTAAATCTAAATAATGAGAAATAAAACTTCCTATGTTTTTGTATCACTTGAATTTGTAACACTGATGTTACTGCAGTTTCATCTAATTTGGACATTTTTAAACGAAAATTTTGAAAATCCCTAAATACCCTCAAATAAAGGATCAAAACATATCATTAATTACTATCTATGTACCTATACTAATGTGGTAGTTTTATTTTTTATTGAATCATAACAAGATTAATAATATATCATTAATTTTGTTATGATTGTATGAAAAGGGACCATTATTACAAGTACAAAGATTGTAATTAATGATATGTTTTGATCTATTATTGGCAAGGCGTTAATGGATCTTTAGATTTACAAAAAATTAATTGTAAAACTCGTTTTAGTCGATTGTTAATAGTCTAAAATGTTTATTTATCAACGAGTGCCACTTTACTTTTTTTATTTAAGAAAAGTATCACATTTCAAAGTGTGCCTCTGACGTAACGTTCATCGGAAACATCCCCCACCATTTTCCACGCTCCGCTACAGGGAATATCGTTCTCACATAAAATATAGCTAGTGGCTGATTATAAGCTATCGAAATATAATTGAAATTTTGTCACTGGATCAACACATCAAAAAATTTTACGTAAAAAAGCAATTTTTATATTATTTGTAACGAACCTGCCTTTTGATGAAAAACTATTGTTGGCAACACCGCAAAGTATAAAAACAGTTCTTATTGAACAAAAGTTGATATTACCACAGATCACATACAGTTTATTTGAATTTTCACTGGTTTTCAGCCAACCGGGTATAAAGCACTTTTACAAAAACGTGTCCTGTGAATTTCAAGTCGGCAGGTTTTTTCTGAAGGCCTTTGTTCAATTTCATTTCGGACGAAGGGTTGATTTTGACCCTTCATCTCCTTTGCAAATGGATGAAATTTATACAGGACGTTTCGTTTCGTGAACAAAAACGTGTCCTGTGAATTTCAAGTCGGCAGGTTTTTTCTGAAGGTCTTTGTTCAATTTCATTTTGGACGAAGGGTTGATTTTGATCCTTCATCTCCTTCGCAAATGGATGAAATTTATACAGGACGTTTCGTTTCGTGAACAAAAACGTGTCCTGTGAATTTCAAGTCGGCAGGTTTTTTCTGAAGGCCTTTGTTCAATTTCATTTCGGACGAAGGGTTGATTTTGACCCTTCATCTCCTTCGCAAATGGATGAAATTTATACAGGACGTTTCGTTTCGTGAACAAAAACGTGTCCTGTGAATTTCAAGTCGGCAGGTTTTTTCTGAAGGCCTTTGTTCAATTTCATTTCGGACGAAGGGTTGATTTTGACCCTTCATCTTCTTTGCAAATGGATGAAATTTATACAGGACGTTTCGTTTCGTGAACAAAAACGTGTCCTGTGAATTTCAAGTCGGCAGATTTTTTCTGAAGGCCTTTGTTCAATTTCATTTCGGACGAAGGGTTGATTTTGACCCTTCATTTCCTTCGCAAATGGATGAAATTTATACAGGACGTTTCGTGAACAAAAACGTGTCCTGTGAATTTCAAGTCGGCAGGTTTTTTCTGAAGGTCTTTGTTCAATTTCATTTCGGACGAAGGGTTGATTTTGACCCTTCATCACCCTTGCAAGTGCATGAAACTGATAGTGGATATGCATTTTGTGAAAAGTTCTTATTCTGAATATGTTATTTCACATTGGTGCTTTAACTGCAGGACCGTAAGTTACTGCTGGAAGTTTTAGGCTAGACGATCTCATTTTAAATTTATCTACAACAACAAATCAAAAATAGTATAAACTTTTATTGCTAGAATATCTAAAATACTTCAAAATTTAATTATGCAAAGGTATTAAACAGCTTCATGACGTGTTTTTTGGGATTGAACCTTCAACAATCTCTAAATATGTAAAATCCAAGAAGCCTATACTTTTCGTATTTTGGGTTTGCTCATATGAGAAAATTTGTTCAAAATAACTAAATAATACTTTTGAAACGTAAACATATATTTACACTTGCCCATGCACATTTTTACACATTTCCATGACTGTTTTTTCATTTTCACACTGGAAGATTAAACTTCCATAAAAAAAAACACGATAAAAAATAAATTTTTTCCACAAAATGTATGTCCACTACAAAATAGGAGAATGCAATTAATTCCCCAATGTGATCTTTACAGCAGTATAAATACATATCTCAAAATTGATAGCACTTGATAAGATTTTATGGAAAACTTCAGATTCTAATGAATTATTACTTTTTCGTCGTAATTTTCATGTTTTTAGATGCAACATTTCCAACACAGAACAAAATGCTCGTCTATAAAGGAATTTGTGAGTAAAATAAATATCAAAGATTCAAATCTACTGATTATTACAGAAACAATCTGTATGACAATTGGGAAAACAGAAAAAAATACCGGGAAAATAACCCCGGAAAAAATACCCGGAGAAAAAAAACCGGAAATAAACCCCCCGGAAAAAAAACCCGGAACAAATACCCCTATATGCGATAACAATGGCCAGTACAAAAAAAGTATTGAAATTTCAACTGTGTGTCATGTTAAAGAAACAAGACCACATTTGATTCATTTTACAATACAGAGGGGTGGAACAACAGATTTTCCAGTCTTGCAAAAAGGCGAATCTGTCAACCAGGTTAGTTCGTTCAGGAACAATCGAGTCATAAAAACATAAAAATCGTCTTTTTGGTCGTCGACGATGTACAGGATAGGTTAAAACGTGAATGAATCAAATATGGTCTAGTTTCTTTAACATGACACATGGTTGAAATTTCATTACTTTTTGTGTACTGGCCATTGTTATCGCATATACGTATGGGGGTTTGTTTTCCGGAGGGTATTTTTTCCGTTTTTTTATCCGGGTTTTTTCTGTTTTTTTTTTCCCGTTTTTTACCCAGATTCGACAAATTGGGGTATGATAAGGCTACCTTGGTATGTGTTTAATCTTGAAGGAAATGATGGCACTTGTTCATTTCAGTCCTGAATTTATACCCGTTATCTTTTTTATGATTATATCGTGTTTTTCTTTTTATAATTTCTTTATTTATTCTGAATCAAATAGTGTATTGATTTCTCAACAATGTTTATATTAGGATTCCCAATTGAAATAAATTTTTACAGTAACAACACAGTTTTATCCTTACACTCCAAACTGGAAAAATGCCTCACCTCCTTTCTGAAGAATTAACAGTTAACCCATAATGAATATCCGCATTCCAGGGGTTAAACTTCCTCCCAACAGGTGTTGAGGTTACAACAGGAATCTCCTGGGCCCCAGTCATCTCTTCCACGTATGTGTTGGGGTCGACTTCATATTCCGATTCACTACCTCCTGCTCCTTCCACCCTATCGATTCTCATTGTCTTCTTACGTTTACGGTAGAAGACTGTGTTGTTGTCCGTATGGGATGGCGAGGTGGAGGCTCTCCTTCGCCTGGTGATGGTGTAGTGAACAGAATCATAGCTGGAAGAGAAAAAAAAGGGGTTTTTCGTGAATCGGATATTTAAGTGGGTATTGTTACTGACTGTGACAATGGATGATGATTCATAGAAAAATTCATGAATATTGACGACTGCGTCAACATAGCTTTTATAATAACTAAGATAAAAATAATAGAAATAAAAAAATTATGAGTTTTTTAACTGATATCCTATTATAGCATAACTGACAAAAAATGTAATCAAAAGTAACAATTAAAGAAAAACTTGTTCTTAAATAAGTGATTGATTGAAATTTAATTTACCTCAAACTGTTGGTAGAAGAAAAACCATGAAAATATCCGATTTTGAAAGAAAAACCCCATAATAAAATGACCACATTATGCTACTAACACAACGGAAAATCAAAACTCACCCTTCCCTCCTCATCATTTCGGGCAGGTATCTCCTTCTAGCGTTGATGAACCAATTGCTGATCTGTAGAACTGTTAAACCAGTTTCTTGCGACAGAATGTGTTTCTCGACTTCTGTGGGATATGCATTGAAACGGTGTTCATAGAGCCAATTTTTCAGAATTTTAACAGAGTCTTTGGGCAGGTGACCTCGGCGCTTTACGGTTCTCTGGATGGCTTCGACCATCTCATACTGGTACATAATGGGACCTTGGTCATCACTGGAGGCATTTTCATTTTCATCGTCTGCACTGCTTACAGAGTTGAACTGGTGGTCTATAATTGAATCAAGGAATGAGCACAAGTTTTCAACGAAATAAGCATCAGACTTACCACCGACAACTTCCCTGATTGTATACTGATGAGATGCCATGGTTCACCTCTGTGACTAATGTCAATATTAAGTTATTTGGGAGTCAAAGGTTGATCACTCAAGAGGTATCCTGTTGAAATATCACAAAATAATGAAACAATGCCTTTGAGCTGGGTATTATAGAAAATATCCTATTTACTGATATTTTTAACAAGGAAAAAATTGATGACGTCATCATGGTGCAAAGGTATGGGCGTGGAGAGATAAGTATTCCCTTTTATTCGAGACTAATGATGAAAGTAACTTATTTTTGGTGATCCAATTTTTGAATTGTTTTTGAACGTCTTTTGGCGTTTGATATGACAATTACATGACAAAATGTCAATATTGTCAATAAAATGTCACTGTCTAAGGTTACGAGCACGAATTTCAAATATATACACTTAAAAATTCATGATTTTTTCGGCACACAAAACTCTACATTACCTTATTTCAAAAGAATATAGCAAAATATTTCCACTACTTAACACGTTTTGCCGTTGAAGCGTCTTCTTTCTCACAAAATCGCCATAACTATCTCGAAATTCTCTTGTTCCTTTCGCTTTTGTTTTGTTCGGTGTACACTGAACGTAATTCTTGATCGAAGGAATTTTTTAAGTTACTTTTTTTAGAGAAAAAGTTGAAACAGTTTCTTTCAGATATTGACTCTTGAGGTAACTATACAAATAGTACAAAAAATATCGAAGGATTGCTACGAAAACTCATTATTTTCACAATCAGCGATTTAAAAATCTGTTCCGAGTTATGCGAGTGTCACATTGACGAACAGTTCTTGTTCGAATGAACTATCAAGATGTCTGTAAATTCAACAGCGCCATCTAGTATCGAATGGGTGAACTCAAAAAGTTTCTTTCAATACCCACTAGACATCGCTTCAGAAAAAAGTGGGTAGACTTGAGTCAATGATTATTGGACTAGTTTTATTGTATGGTTTATCATTGGTTCTTAAGTATTCTCATAAACAAGATACTTTTCGATAGAAAATGTGATGTGGGTTGCCTAGATTCCAATGTTACCATCTAATATTTGCTGGGAATGAACCAATGGAGACTACCCAATGGTGGGCTTCCATCGAATACGTAAAATAACAAACGGTTGATTTCATAGGACAGAGACATAACTGTCGATCATAGTACACGGAGTCCCATCACAGAGCTAGGTTTCTACAATTCTACAACCGAAAAGTTAGGTCATATTCGCAATTTTTAACTATTATTTGCAGAGTTCAGAGTTCAGTTCAGTGTTGCCAGGCAATGATATTTTGATTTTACACCCCTCTATAGGTTTATTCGTGTGCATCGAGGTGTAGCACTTTCCTACGCTCGGTTTAATTTACACTCAACATTATTATTTAGCAGATTGGATTGACATGTTCCTTTGTGTAAGTGCACTCGGCTACCCCGATTCAAAATGCAGTGTAAATTACACTACACCATATTACACCTCGTAGCAGACGAATGAACCTTATGTTTCATTTCAAGTAAACTCAATTTGAAACTATGAACACTTCAATTATATCACTGAACTCTATTTGAGTGCAAAAACAGAGTAAAATAAACACACTGCCGCAAATTGCAAAACAACCTGACACACTTTATATCAGTTCAACCAAATAGGTATAGATGTCGCACCCTTCGCGCAAGATGCCAATAAAACATAAAAATATAAATGTATGATTGGTTTAGATTGAATGCATGTGAGACGTGCTCTTTGAATTTTGGTTAAATAGTCGTAAAATCCTTAAGTCGGTTTTTTCTCTTTGAGTTCAAGCATTTTTCGAAGACCGATTCAGATACATGCGTGCCCACCCTGCATGAGGAATGCATGCTTGTCGTCCTTCACAGCTATGCACGGTGAGCAAGCACGGAATTACGACATGTTTTTGTTTAAATAATACAAGATACAGTGAAAAAATACGTCGGGATTATTTGAAAAACGTAAATGACATTACTGCAGTATTCACAAAATTATTTACAGAACCAAATAAAATATGACCTTGTCATAGAAACGCAAGTGAAAGGTACATTATGTGAATTATCGTGCAGTTTTCAGGCACAAGCGTCAAAAACTCATATGCTTGTACGTGCTACAAAAATCTTGAGTGGGCAAGCGTGTATGTGAATCGGCCTTAAGGGTTAGATTGGCTAATAATATTCCCACTTTCAACATAGTTTGCAAATATCTGTCTTGTCTTTTAAAATTCCCGCCATTATAGAGCGCTTCCCCATTGAATTTTACTGTTGTCTGCAGATTTCTTGATACGTCTTGAATGTAGTTTTATTGTCTTGAAATAGGTGTATAGTAGCATTAAGTTGAGCACTGATCGATTTTTTTCAATCAATAAATGCATGAATGGATAGGTACAGTATTGACTTTGGTGGGAATTATTCAGAAACAAGACAAATAATTTATAAAATATTTATATTTTAAGTACATTCGAAAATTTAAAATATATACATATGGTTCGTGTCACACACATTTGCCTTGTGGCAGAAAACTTTGTGACTAGTAATATTACAAAATATAAAAGATAGGACGGTTTATTTTACACTTCCGATATTTCTAGTACGCCAGGTATATATCATTATCATTATTTGCATTTAGTAGGAGACCTACTGTAGCAACGGTAAAATTTAAATGTACAATATTTACATTACCAGATTTATGAGAGATTCAACAGTTTAATAATGTTGGTGCAAAGTAAAATTAATTTTTTTGACTAGTTTCCAACCCACTTTTCTCTCAAACTGTGGCTTGAAATCTCAACAGCCTGGAGAATATTCAGTAAACAAGGCAGTATAAAAGCAAACTAGATGATTGCAAAATTTAATAAACTATTTAAGAGGTGTTCAGTTGAGATTCTATCCTGATACAATGTGAATGTTGATTCGACCACAAAATTATTATTATTGAATATTTTTTTATGAAATTTGGTATATCACCTTTTGAGAGGGTATTCACAATGGCGATTTAAAATTTTTACTAAAAAACTCGCTAATACGATTTCTTGAATTTTAACCTCTAAAAATATACGCAGCAGGCCTTAGTTTTGTAGAAAAATATATGTATTCTGTCCTAAAGTACATTTTTTCCAGCTGTACAATTAAAAACAAAGGTTCTTTTAAATCGGAGAAAACATGCAAATTTTAGAGAGGTTCCCCGCTTTTTTAGGGAAGTGCCCCGCTTTCAAGTGGGCCACACTGTATAAATACTGACTGTGAATAACTTTTGTTTGTTGTGCATTCATGTCTCACATTTGAGAGTAAAGCAAAAGTGGAAGATAGTGTGAATTGAGCAACAATGTTTCGAAGATAAATCAGAAGCTAGTTCTTATGGATTTTCGAAACTGTATAGACATCTAATGTATAGTTAACTTTATCACCAATAAAATAATCATTTAGTACGTAAGCTCTAAAATACTGTATAAAATAAAATCATTATATGTATTCATTAAGGGGTATACACCCGAAACTAACAATAGATTCAATCAAAGACAGTCATTTTGGCAAACATTTTTTGTAGGATAAGATGAACTCCACATATCATTCGATCAAACCAAACTGGTTGGAAACATTGATTTTCAACTCTTTCAAACAAAAAATGTATGATTTCATCACACATTTGCTCAGAAAGAATTGAAATTTTTCCGACAATAGTTTTCATCGAATTCAAAATAGATCATTATCATCACTTATATACTTCACAAAACATCATCCAAAAAAGTGTCAGGATATTCAATCCTTTCTGTGATGAAGATAGCACCATCAATCATGTTTTAAAGATTCAATAATATATAAATTTTCATCAGTATCAAGGAATGTGCTGAAATATGGCACCTATTTAGGACAGTTGATGAAATTAGCAGAATTAGCGCTACCAACTGAGTTTTTACTTCAAGTCAATAGGACTCAGATGTGGCAAATAAAGCGGCCTATATACCAATATACCAAAACAGTTTCCAATAATAATATTAAATCAACAATTTCTCTTTGGTGCTACATCCAATCAATCATCTGGGCGGTAGAATAATAACAAGTAAATAATAACAGCGATGTTTTTAGAATATAAAACAAAAGTTGAATAAAAATCCATTCGAAGAATATCCAAAAAATTGTTCTTTATCTACAGTTTTGAATATTCATCATGTACCGTAAAAATCATTCCTTTCACCCTATTCATTTCTCCCACTCAATCTACGGTACGTTCAGCGCCTGTCGTCCTATCGTATTGGCAATCCATAACCTCAAATTAGAGTTGACGGTAGTATAAACAGCGGGGTGTTTGTTGTTTCCACAATTATCGTGGTGACTGAGCAAACCATGTAGCTCCCATGATGCATTTGTGTCTGAGAAACACATGAGAGGGGCTCCCTCGTCATTCTGAAAAAAAAACAGTTTAGATGCGTTTAAATAGACTGGGATGTAAATGTCAGCCTGTTCATTTGATGATCATTTTATTTTGTGGAAATTCATGATGAATGTAGGAAAGAGAAGATAGTAATAATTTTTTGTCAGATTTCCACTACGATTTTTCATTCTTACGACCGGTTTCGGTTTATTAAGTAAACTATAAAACTATAAAATTAAACTATGACATTGTAGTGGAAATTAGACAAAAGTTATTACTATCTTCGCTAACCTACATCAAACGTCAGCCCATTATGAAATAAAACTATGATTTTTCAATTTTTTTTAATGTGTTTGTGCTCTGTACATAACGGTTTTCATGTTATTAAGTGTTTTATGCTCTTCATGTTTTTTACACACGACACTATGTCAATAAGATTTACTCTTAGGACAAAAAATGATATTTATTATTATTATTTTTTTTTTCATCCGTCAGGTCCGGAGCCCCAATGAATCCGAAGGGCGCGCTGGAGTGTCATTAACTTTTCTACAGCTGCGAAGTGGATATACCACCAAAAACCTAAGTAAGTCGCCCCGGAGCACTACGGCGAATAATAATCATAGATTTATTACGATAGGCAATATTAAGTGTGAGGTTATCCTTAGCTAGACCACATGCGAATAAGCAATATTATTACTATACTTACATAGCATGGTGTTTTTTCTGAATCCGTGTATCCTGCACAAATTTTATCGGAATTCATTTTTCCATTATAGTGTTTGGTTGAGTTGCAATCTTCATTATCGATCATGGGAACTGGCAGATAATGTAGATATTGCTGGATGGTTGGTTCTGAAAAAAATTGATTGTTAAGTGAACTCATAGGTATTTCTTTGAGTTAATTTTTTTGTTACTACTATAGAAACATCAGCAACCATAATTGGATGTTTCAGCATGTGAAATAAATTAATATTTCAACTCGTGGAATTCGGAAAACTTGTTGAAAAGCCGTAATTTCATAAAATGAAAATTGATTATTAATAACCCAGCATATCGCATTTTTTCGACATCATTAGATGAACCCAAATACTCGTATTTTCAGGGAAATTATCGATGAACTATAGTAGAGTATGCTCGGAGACTTCTGCCTCATTTCTTATGTGCATTTTCAATGCAAAACGCCAAGGTCAATTTGGGACATTATTTTCCCATGCCGCTTGGCATACCAGAGGATCACACCCCTGGCGGTCTTGGCAGATCTTTGGCGGCTCTTTGGCAGCTTTTGACAACTGTCTCATTGCCGGCAATACAGATTGCTTCTTTGCCGGCGGGGGTTGAAAGCCTACGTTATCTCAAGTGGCAGCGGCTGGAAGACGAAAATGACCCAAATGGACCTTAGAATTTTTCCTTATTAATTTACATAGGTAATGAGTTAGAAGCCCCGTAGCTAATCTACTAATAGAAGTCTAATAACAGAATTACACCTATCCTAATCATATTCACTAGGAATTGGTCAAATTCACTATATTTGAGACCCTACTGTATAACCGGCAATTTGAATGCATTTGTTGAATGACTCACGAAATTTTTAAATGGAAGTGTGAACGAATTGGTAAATTTGAAATTTCTGAAATGTATGCCTTCTTGAAATTCAGTTGAATATTGGGTAGAATTCAGTATCGATGATTTTTTTAAAGACCCATGAAATTTTTCATGAAACTATGTAACTCACCTCCTGGTTTACTGATTCCCCATCCTGCTACTATGCACAGCTGCCTTGGTTCTATATCTTTTTCAGGGAGACAAAGAGCGCTCACGTTTTGGTTTATTTGTAGTGGTTTTTCTAGTTTGAGGAGAACTGCATCATTGACGAACTCGAAATGGGAGAATTTCGCCTGAAAAGGTATAAAAATATGTTATTGAATTAATATAGACTTCCCATTTACACCCATGACAAATAGTTCGTACCTAATAAATGTTAGAGGTAGAAATAATAGCAAATAGATTTTAGTATGCACTTTTTTCTATTCATCCATAGGCGTTGATGCTTTCAAATAATTTTGTGACTAATTAACATCTGTTCACATTTACGTAAAAATCTATTTGATGAAAACTCAATTCTAACCTGGGGATGAACTGCAATCTGTTGCACTCTCCTGACCTGGCTGCTGGAATTATCAGCCTTATTCACACCCCCTGCATATACAACCCAGTCATTGTGATCCACTGATTGGCTGTTAGCCATCACACATGAGTAACTAGCTACAGTCCAGAGTGGCGTAAGCAAAGTAGAAGTGCAGTATGTATTGCGTTTTTGATTGTAAAGTAAGCTAAGGCTAGGCCACTGGGTAGGGGCTGCTTTGTTTCCACCCACGATCCTTGCTGAAGGGACATCTAGGGATGAGGGGCTTCCACACACTGAAATCATGCAAATTGTCGGTTTCAATGAACCGGTTCTACATCCAAGAAATCGATAGGTAACTAGGTATCAATAGGAAAACTATTAAAGAATGTTAGGGTTGATATCAAATTGGCAACAAAAAATCTAGGTTTTCCACCTGAATTCAATTTTTCACTAAGACCAGTTGATTAGAAATTTGGGTATTTCTCACCATATTCTTGACATGTCATCGAGGCAAATTGGTCACAATCACCTCCACTCTTCTCAAGCTGCAATGACAATACATGGCTTGTTGGTGACTTGAGCTTGTAAAACTGTTCAGGTTTGACGCTATCTGGTCTGGGAACTGATTCAAGTGAAGTTGAGGCTGAATAACCTAAGTTTTGACAGGCGAGGTCTGCGTAAGTGGTGTTCCAAATAGCCCAATCCATGCAGACTGGGTACCAAGTATTATTTTCTGCTTGAAACTAAAGAAAAAATCATTCATACATGTTGATATAAGTGACGGTGCCACAAGGATCCATACTGGGTCCAGTTTTTTCTTATCTACATAAATTCCATCCAGTATCTCGGCGTTAATGGAAAGGCTTATTTATTTGCTGACGACAAAACACTTGTTTATTCAGGAAATAATGTGGAGGAAATGAATGGAAAAATATTAAGCGATTTAAATATATTATCACCATGGCTCTCTTTCCATAAACTGACATTAAATTATTCGAAATCTTCATATATGTACGTATCTAAAAGACCGTTATCCGATATTTATAAAATTCCCATTAGTTTCAAGAATGATATGGTGAAATATTCCAATGAAGTTAAATTCTTGGGTTTATACATTGATTAATATTTATCATGGTCTGCATACATATATTGAAATATTGAGAAAAAGGATATCTCCAGTTATTGGGGTTCTCTATAGAATCCGAAATCAAGTTCCGTTGATGTATAGAAAATGCATTTATTTTTCATTGATTTACTCAAAATTACAATATTTAATTTCAGTATGGGGAACTGCCAAATCATGTATTCTCAAACCACTTAAAATTCTTCAGAACAAAGCAATAAAATGTATTTTCTATTTAGACTATCGTGAACCAACTATAAATCTTTATAAACCCAAAAATCTTTTTGATATTACTTCCTTATATAAATACAAAATATCTTTGTTGGTTTTTTCTGTCGAAAATAAACTAAAGCATTCCAATTTAAAATTAACAGTTAATCAAATTAATCATAGCCATTCAACTAGACAAGCTAATGACTTATCCCTCATTCAGGTTAAAACAGATATTGGCAAAAGATCTTTTTACCATAATGGTATAACTCAATATAATAATTCACCAAAGTTTTTCAAACGCACAAAAAGTTTAACAGCATTAAAAAGTAAATTGAAGAAATATTTATTAACATAAAAGTATTTTTCGTTCTCTAAATATTCTTATACATTATTCATTTCTCCTCATAAATATTCTGCTTTTACTGCTTTTTTACTATAAATGTATCTTAAGGTTCCCTATTATAAACATATTATTGTTTCTTGGGAATAATAAACGTTATTAATTATATGCAGATCTGGAATAAAATTATATGCATATCAGTCCAGTCGATCAGTACAAAATATATCAGATACATGCGATGGATTCGAATCACTCAGGTTTTTGGAGAAAACCCCTCACAAGCAGAGCTTGTGCGAGCAAGGAAGATCCGGGACGTACAGGTGGATTCCGAGCCACTTCAGCTCAGTGGTAGGTAGTAGGAATTGAACTCGGGCCGCCTGAGTGAGAAGCAAACACCACGATTACTTCGCTTGCGTTTTGCGTCTATCTGTTAAATTTTGTTTTGGTCGATTGAACCTATATTCCAATAATTTTCTGTGCAAGTTCGTATTGTGCCTGTGTTATGTGACAATCTTTCAAACTGCTTTAAAAATGATGGAGCGCCGTCAAACTTTCAATTTTTCCACTGAATTGATGAAATCGTGTGGAAATACACCTTTTCAAATGAGTAATTCGTACTGGGCCTCATTCAGATGTGAAAATTGGCTTTTGGACATTTTCAAATCACGCACAGTTAAAGTTTGAACGAAATGCTCCAAACGCATGCCCATGAAATGAAAAGAATCAATGAATTGGAGTTTGATGTCAGTGTTGCTGTCATACTAGGTGGAAGAAATTTATTTTTCTTTGTGGACAGCCCCCGCTTTTCTATGTCTCGAATTATAAATCGTATCCGCATAAGTTGTGGAAAATGATGGAAACCACAAGAGAAATCCGGTAGGGCATATTGCACTGCGCATGTACTTATCCCTGGAAGGTGTCAGTGAAGTGATGATGGTCTTTAACAAGTGTGTTGTGACAAATGATTTTATTGATTACGTTACAGAAAAGTGAAAACATAATTCGAAACTTGTAGATAATTTGAAAAATTAAGTTAGTTGATATCGTAGGCTCTTCAAGGAACACCGCGAATATCAATTGAACGTTTTAAGGAACTCTTCTCGAATTCAATTCAGTTGTTGCAATTCAGAAATTGTGCGGTATTTTCAGTATTATTAGATTATTGATAGAATGTTTGGTTAGAATAAGGGATCAAATCTGAGCCCCTTTGGCATTACTTAGTCCAACTTTACTTAAAGTTTGTATTTTTATTTCCGTAAGCAATGAAATAGGAGATTGGTTCTTAGACAATGGCTACAAATTCAGTGAGCAATCAATGATCGACTGACGAAGAATGGATCAGTAATTACCTGTAATATTTTTTTCGCGTTGACCTCGAACGAATTTCCCAAGGTTTCCAATCTCAAACAATCCCACTCATCAGAGTTATCTGCACAGTCTGCTACTCCATCACAGCGGTTTATCTTTGGAATACATCCTCCTCCCAGTTGACATTTGAATTGATCATCGCCGCAATCTGTGAATGAAATATAATATTGAAGACACTGCTATTTGATTTCTGATTCTTTAGCTTTGGTTGTCGAGTATAAAATAGATGCATGATGCAGATCTCCTGATCGTCTAGTCAATATAATTCATGTAAAGTTCTTTCATAGCTCATTTGTGTGTGACGTAATCCACAGGTAAAGTAAAGTGTGCTAGTTTGTTTGGTCAAACTGGAAATTCATTCCAAGAATATAGAGATAGGACTATACGAAAAATGCGTGATTGTAATTGTTGAATTTATTAAACAATGGTCACATTTTTACAATTTTATTCATTATTATCCCAAAAAATCGCAATAGTGCGGACATTCGGATTTTTCATACAAGATGATGAACTAATAAACGTTTATTGTCATAGTTCATATTTTTGGTATCCTCAGTGGTCGCTTGGTGATCTAATTTCTCATTTCAATAATTTTCGAATATTTAGAAATAATTTAGTGATATTCAACACTGAAATCGTATTTTCAAATAAATAACTTGTTTTTTCAAGAATAACATCTTTTGAAATTCCTCGTTTGAAACACATGATTTCAGAAATGTGCATACATTACCCATATATCTTTATTTTGAAAAATGTTCCTTACCGGTAATATCCGCCTACGGAAAATGCTGCATGAATTCAATAAATGGTGATAAATTAATTATAATAAAAATGCTTTGTAACGGAGTTTCAATAATATGAGAAAAAATCTCTCTCGAACAAAAATATATAAATAATTATTTTACCCCTACGCCCACCTTAAAGTGCCACGTATACACATATTACTCTTTAGTTTATTTGGTCAATTTTATTTGAACTTTTGTTACAACGTCTAAGTATTGGTAGCGATTTTTGCCGTCATCAGTGGTAAAATAGGATAATCTTGCAATAAAACAAAACTTGACTGCTCTAAGTTGAAACATAATGAATGAGTTTAATTAATCGTCAAGTAGTCATATACGTGTCGGCCATATTTTATGCAAGATATGAGAAGAATGATCAATCAGTGTTTGAAAAAAAAAGTTGTTTACAATTTAAGTTTAGGCTCACATGCGAAATTCTAAATATCTTTCTGAAACAATTGATTCAAAACTTTAAAATATATAAAAAAAATGTATTTAAAATTAGAAAAAACAGCTTTTATTGATCAACAAAAAAATATTTTGAAAAAATTTGAAAAATAAAAAACGTTTATGTTTCACCTTTGAGTACGACATTATTCGTTTCCGAAAAGTATCTAGTGTCTCGTAGTCCCTATGCAAACAGATAATGCGCTGTTTAGGAAGAATTGAAAAATAGTGTGCCGCAGTTGATTCGTAAAGAATTTTATGTGAAAACTATTCGGCATCATATATAAATGCTATCAAAGTAATGGATGAATGAAGAACAAAGATTCAGGAAAGGTAAGTACCTATACGTTCCTGCTTTAAAATATTTTTTTGTGTGTGATTATACTTAAAACATTTTAGGTTAGTTGTTGATGAACCGTATCCCCAAAAGGATGTGCTTCTGGAATTGGAACAGAAACTAGAAAACATGCTGTATTATTGCAATATATCACAACCTACAACTTATTACTCGTAAAATAAAGTTTGAGTATATAGGCATATGGGAATAACAACATTACCAATCAAAAATGGAAATAGCAATACAGGATACTTCAATCGAAGTTTCTTGTAATTGAGTAAACTCATAATAACTCTTCATTACGAATTTTATTCGACTTCTGATAGATGACAGTTGTACTTAGATTACTTTTTTTCATTGAATAAATAAAGGGTGATTTTTAAATTCGTACACTTCGAAAATTACTAAAATTATTTTCTGGTTTTGTATTCAGGGGTAAAAAATCTTACATTACGTATCCTATGATGCCATTTAAAGCTTTATAGGTTGGAGTTGTGGTGCGAAAGGATGAAGAGTGGTTTTGAGGTGACTTTCATTGCAAAAGATGTCCCTCTTTGAGAGAACATCGACGTGCCTGAAGGTTTTTTTGAAACATTGTTCCAACTACACGAAAAGACGCTTGTTTTGTTTCAATTGACCACTCTGTATACCAAATCTGGAATTTTTTTATGAATGAATGAAACTCACCGCACATCTGCTCGTCCTCCCCTGCGGCGCAATCGGTCTTGCGGTCGCACCTCCACGAAGCTGGAACGCAACTGCCTTGTTCGGAACATCGAAAAGCATCATCGGAACACTCTCCAGGGTGACAGTTGTGCTCGTCGGAACCGTCATTGCAGTGTGACCGACCGTCACATTTCCAGGAGATCGGGATGCACCGGTTTGATGGGCCACATGAGAGCTCGTCGAAGTTACACGCCCAGGTTTCTGTAAAAAATTGGAGTGGGTGAAAAAAGGATTGTACTATGGGTTTTCATAGTTACCGCAATTGTGTTCATCGCTTCCGTCATTGCAGTTGAGGATGCCGTCGCATACGAGGTGCCTTTTCAGACATTGGCCGCTGTTGCACTGAAAAAAGTTATTAAATTCGTTTGTGTATATTTCCATTCAGCTAACAAAGTTTTCATGAGCCTTCTTGATTCAGAAAACTCTATCATATCGTTTAGCTTCTTTCAATATTTCCGCTTGAATAAATTATCATAGTGTGGTCAGATTTATTATAGTCTGTAGTTTGATTTCCGAAAACTCTTACCTGGAAGTTGTTAGGACAACCTTCTGCTTCGCAGCCAACTTCATCTGATCCATCTGTGCAATCCATAACAGAATCACATCTGTCGCCTTCTTGAATGCAGTAACTGCCATCTCTAACAGCCGTTCCATTCATGCACTGGTACTGAGCAACGGGGCATCTAGTGAATTTGGGCAATTCGAAATCCTCGGTGACTGGTTTGGACGACTTTTCATCGCGAGATTGCTCATTTCTAGTTCCGTCGAACGTAGAAATATTGTTGTCCTCGATTTCCTTCGAAACTTCGTCGATAATTTCGTTGCTGGCATCTCTAGCGTCCACTGAAATTTCTTTTTTGTCCAGTTTTTTGGTTTCACCTGCTGAAACTTCATTCAAAGGAATTATTGACAAATCTTCGTCTTCTTCTTGACTGTTTTCAGTAGTCGATTTGGGAAACAAAAATAGCCTCTCCGTTGTCGTTAGGTCAGCGTATGTTTCTTTGACTTGATACTCTTTCGACTCTGTTGTAATTTCACTGCTGGTCCTAGTTGAAATTTCGTTAGCGTCGTCTTCATTGCTGTTAACAACATTGACGGCCGTTGTCACTGTTTCGATTATTTCAGCGTTCACTGTGGCCATCGGGTTGGACTCTGGTCTTGCACTCGTGTCATTTTCGCCAGAAGTTTTCAAAATGTTCATCGTGGTTTCCAGAGCGAGAAGATCCTCCGTACTGGTACTTATATCACTGAAGTTTTCGATGTGTGTATCGATTATTATAGGTTTTTCTGTTTGAGTATCGTGCTTGTCTGCAATCCTGGAGAATTTGTCGAAAATGTTGTTGCTGTGAACGTTATTGAAGATTTCTGGGGGCAATGTTGAAGTTTCTTCCATAGGCTTGGACATGAACTCATTGTGACTATTTCTTTCTACTTCGGTCACGGCCGGCATCTCAGTTTTCATTTCCGTTCGATTTTCGTCTGAGGCATTCATTTCTGACTCATTTTTATCTGTCATCTTAATTTCATCTGCAGTTGTCGTTTTCATTTCATCGTCAGGTTTGCTTGTTGTTTTAATTTCTGTTTCAGTCTTGTGCGTTGTCACCAGTTCTGTGAGATTTTTATCAGCCGCTGTCTCATTTTCTCCGTCCGATCTCATTTCTGTTTCATTCGTCCCCATTTCCATATCGATTTTGTCTGTGATATTCAATTCCATATCAGTTTTAAATGTAGTATTTATATCGGAATCACTTTTTAGCGCTATGGCCGTTTCAATCATTATTTTGTCTGTCGTTTTAGGTTCAGTTTCGTATCTGTCTGTCGTGATCACCTCGACTCCACTTTTTTCTGTTGTGTTCATCTCGATTTCACTTTTATCCGTTGTGTTCATCTCAGATTCATTTTCATGCATCTTGTACATGTCCGTTTCACTTGTATCTGTCCTATTCTGATCGACCGGTTTCATATCTGCTTCAGTTTTTTCCATTGCCATGCTGGGGATCGTGATATCAGCTTCTTCTGGTTTAGCAGTTGTTTCTTCTTCAGATATTTGAGTGGTTCTTTCTGAAGAAAAAAATTGAGAGGTGTAGATATTGGAATTGCAGTATGTGAGAAACAAAATGGATGAATTTGAAAAAATTTTGGTTTTTCACAAAGACGACAAAACAAAACTTTGGAATTATAAAACATAGTGAAGATTCAAAGCGCAGTACTGAAACTTGTATAACATTTATATTATGATGTGGTAAATGTATGAATAAACTTTTAGAAGTAGTAAAATGATATTATACGATATGAAGTACCCCCAACGTTATTTAAGAGGCTGAATATGCCTTATAAGCATGTATAGAAATATAGAAGACATATAGATTATAGAAATACTGATTATTATTGAAACAAAATAATTTTCGATCCACTTTAACTCCAATTCATAATAAACAGATCAGTCGCTAATGAACTAACTAGTTTGATATAATTCAGCCTCAACAGAAATATCTTTGAAAACCCGATTATGAATAAATCCTGTTGGGATGCTGACGAAATGTCTGTCAACAGACAGAACAGTCAAGCAAAACTTACTTACCTCCATTCGGCATTAAGGTCGTGCTCGATTCTTGCGTTGTCTCATCTAAAATGACGTTACTTTTTTCCCCTTGTGCCAAAGGAGCAATCGCCAGAGCATCGGATGTATTATTATCGAATGGATTGGTACGATTCAACTGATCGAACTCTAAAGTCGGTGGCTTTGTTACGGACATATTCTCATGCATATCAGGAACGTTGTGGTCCAAGAAATGTTCATCGGAGTGTAGGGAGTTGATGAAGGTATCGTTCTCCAATTCCGGTAGAAAGGGGGACATGTATTCGTCGTGGAGGTGATCTAGATGTTCCATACTGTCCATGGTGTTGTTGTTCGGCGAGGATTGCTCGAATGGGATTTCTTGGTACATATGGAGTTCTGTGGAAAAAAAAAGTTTTTCAGTTTATTAAGGGAACAGGTTGCACCACTGAGTTGTCCAATTCGACAGCTCTACAAGTAAACACTTTTCGAGGGTAAAACCTAATGGAAGTTAAAAATGACAAGACGAACCCATGTCAAGATTAGGACTTGAAAAAATTCTCACAATTGGTGTCAGGTGTGGGATCTTCCATTTGAATATAGGTTTTAATCAATTATTTGTGAAATTACTCTGAAATTGAATTCTAACGCAATATAGTGTTTGAGACAAGAAGAAGAAAAGAAGAGTCCACATACCTTGTATTTTCGGAACGCGGTGCACCTCGCTGATGTTTATCTGATTTTCTTTGAAATTTCCAGGAAGCGATTCTGCTTCTTCTGCATTATTTGAAGTCCCCGCAATTATAATCGGTATGTGGTATTCCTTTTGGAGTTCGTTATCTTGTGTATTTATGATTTTTGTTGTCACGTCTACAGGTGAATATTTAATCGTACTGAATTCCATCGTAGTTGCCTCATCTATGGGTCTCTCAGTTGTTTCGGGCTTCGAAGTGATGACTTCGGCCATCGGGGTGACAATTTTCATCAAACCCATTTTCTGCATTTCGTTATCAATTTCTCCAGGTCGTAAGTCCATTATGAACTCTGTGGAGCTGTCTTTGTTTGTCTCAGTTGATTCTTCTCCGGACATCTCACCAGACTTATCAGCACTGTCTTCAGTTACCATTTCTGGTAGGGCTGTTGTCATATTTTCTCCAGAGGTAATGGATTCAACTATAGGTATATGTTGCTGGAATATATAAGGTTTCTCACTCGCTGAGTTGTTGGTATCGTTTTTCTCTTCCGGTAATCTAACTGACGGATCATAATAAAAATCGTTCTGTTGTATCCTTATAGGCTTGATGAATTTTTCTTCGAGTTGATTGATCTCTGTGGCATTTTCATCATCAGTATTTTCTTCCATATGGTTCAAGTTCACTGTTTGTTCTATTGTATGTTCTGTAGCATTATATGTGTCCATCTGAGCATTGGTTTCAACAGAATCATTTTTGTGATCTGTGGATTGGCTCATATTATTCTGAAGCACGGTTTGTATGGGATGGTCTCCAAGTAGCAGATCATTGACAAGGACCAAAGATTCCTGGGAACTGTTTTTCTGCGCTGCACCTTCTGTCGATTGCTCCTCAAGCAATAGGTCATTGATATGAACCATCGATCCTGAAGGGTGTTCTGTGGATGGAGTAGTGTGACTCGTGTTCATATCTGCTTCTGTTACGGTCTCTGTCTTGTCACTGATATGCAACTGGATGTCATCTTCTGATTTGGCTTCGGGTTCCGCTGAAGGCTCAGGTTCCGCTGCTGGAGCGGATTCTGAGGATGGTTCAGGTTCTGCTGATGGTTCGGGTGTTGGTTCATCCGCTGGTTCAGGTTTAACCCATGGTTCAGGTTCCGCTGACGGTTCAGGTTCCGCTGACGGTTCAGGTTCCGCTGATGGTTCAGGTTCCGCTGATGGCTCGGGTTCTGCTGATAATTCGGATTCAGTATGAGATTCTGGTTCTTCCTTATGCACCAGTGTAAGCTCATTTACCAATGGTGGAGACGGTTCTGATTCAGATTTCGCTGATGGCTCAGGTTCTGCTGATGGCTCAGGTTCTGCTGTTGGTTCAGGTTCTGCTGACGGTTCAGGTTCTGCTGACGGTTCGGGTTCCGCGGAAGGCTCTGGCTCCGCTGAATGTATCAATGTTAGATCATTCACTGGTGATGCGGAAGGTTCTGAGACGGGTTCTGCAGTAGTTTCGACAACAACTGGAGATTTGGGCGATGGTTCCGTTTGTGCGGGGGGATAATGTTCTGTATCTACTTCGGCTTGGAATTCGTGTTCGTATTCATTATTGAAATGGTGTCTAGATTCAGTTTCTTTTCCGTATCCGCGGTAGTGTTCTGTATGAAACTCGTCATCCATATTTGGTTCTTGTTCGATTTTAGATCCTTCGTTATGGTGTGTAGGCAGGTGCTCTGTAGAAGGCTCGACCTCTGCCTGAAACTCGTGCTCGTATTCGTTTTGGAAGTTGTACCTAGAATCCGGCTCTTCTCCATTCTCGTGGTAGTGTTCTGTGTGGATTTCTTGTTCGGTTTTCGGTTTCTGTTCAGATTTTGCTTCTTCGTTATGTTCGTGGTAGTGAACGAAGTCGTGGTCCGTCGGTTCTTCATTGAAGGAGGGGTCGTGAATCTCGAAATCTATTGGTTGATCGTTAATTTCATGGTCAAACTGATCAGAGATCATTACACAAGTCTTTTTGTCATCGGCCAAACGTTTTCCTGCCGAACAAAGGCACACGAAATCGAGAAGGGCGTAGTCGAACACACACAGATGTTCGCATCCGTTGTTCTGGATCTGGCACATGTCAAGGATCTTTTGAGAGGATACAGAAGATTCTGGTATATGAAAAGAATCCATCAGGCCGTCGGTTTTCTGCAGATTATCGGAGAGTTTTCGTTTCAGAGTTGGCGGGTCGATTGGGTCTTTGGGGTTGTGGATTCCGTCTTTGAATTTCCACGCAACGCGATATTTCACAACGACGCTGCCTGGTCTGAAATAGAATGGAAATAATTAGAGGTAACTTGGGGAAAGTTTAGCGTATACATACGTAAACTCCATGATTTTAACTTCTATATCTGCTGGTCCATATTGAAGAATATCTCTTGTGAACAAGGAGTTTTTGATTTGCTCTTCCAGAGACTCCGCTAGGGCTTTGTATTCCGAACTGTTCTTGTTTGCTAGCTCTGGGGTGAACTGTATATTGTCTATTTTCATCTCAGATTCCAAAGCTCGGGGAACTAGAAAATAAATAATGATATTTTAGAACAGCATCATCAACGAATATATCATCTACGAGAGAGATAAAGCTCGACAACTCTTCTGCATTATTCCACTTTTTGTTTGTGATAAAAAATTCAGCAGATCTTCAACTGGGTAGTCACGAACACAAACTTTGATGAAGGTTCCGGTTGCGACATCTATTGTTGAGAGCTGAATCGATTCTACTTTTTTCTGAAGATGACGAAACGACGATATCAAGTAAAAGAAGGACGTCGGTAAAACGTCGAGGAAAAGCTTTTGCATAAGCAAAAGGAAGAGAGTGCTGACGAATACCAATAGAAGAAAGACATGAGAAAAATTGAGAAAGAAATATGGTGTTAAGAAGAACATGATGTACCAAGAAAAAGAACCAAGAGTATGAAGCATGGCGTGAAGGAAGTGAAGAACGATGGTGTGAAGAAAGAAAGAAGATAAAGGGCCCAAAGAGATACAAGAGGAAGATGAGGAATGTTGGCAAAATACAGGCCCAAATTATCTGGTTGCAAGAAGATTTCCGAAAAGGATTGAAAATGAAAGAATCAGAATATCAGATTGTTCACAAAACTTTGCAGAAACAAATAGGTGAATAAGATGGTTGAAGAAAATCAAGAGGATTTTGGAAACTCCAGTTGAACAGACGAACGCAGGAGATGAAGAAGTAAAACACGAACGGTACTGGTATTAAGAAATTTTGCAACAAGCAATTAACGTAGTTAAAACAAAATGAGAAGAATTGGATGGGCTTCAGAAAGTGCCAGAATAGATCAGAGAATACGGAGAAACACACCAAGAACAGGCCTGGATGCAAATAATTTTAGAGAAACAAAAGTTAAGGGAGAAATACAGTATATTCTTATTGAGTAATTCTGTTGTTGGGATTCATTACTGGTTGTAAAGATGTAAATAAACGATTAGGATGACCACAGAGTGATTCATTCAGGAATTGTCTTGATCCCAACAAACGCTAAGGAAGGATGCGAAGATCCTGCCAGTAGGATAATATGTGAAGCCACAGGAATATCAAACGATGTTTTTTTTTTATATCTGGAACATTTCTGTGGTTCTACGTTGTGAAACTAGATTGGTGAACCTTCCGAAGGTTGTTGAAATTTCAGCTCAGTAGTAATTAAAATCTACTTCAACATCGTTCAGTAGGATAAATCCTCACCTTCTATTCTGGAAGTATCCGTTGTTGGCAACATTGGAGAAACAGTCGAGATGGGCGGTTCAGGTGATGGAGGTGGTGGTCCGGAGTCAGGTATCCCAGGAATGCTGATGCTTCCTTTGGATATTGGCGTCTGATTGCTGCTAAAAGTTCTTGCGCTCACTTCTTGCGGTAACGGTCCTTGATTTCCAATAACACCAACTCAAATGAAGAAATAATAGAGAAGTTATTCGATTTTCTTAAAATTTTAACCTTTTCAGTTACCTGCGGCTAAAATTCCGATAATCACAGCTGCTGCTACAAGACACAGACAGAGAGTCCAACAAATGCATTTACTTTTGCTTTTTTCTACACGATTATCCTTGGTAACATATAACTTTTCGCCCCTACAACAGAAATATGTTTCATTAGAATTGTAGGTCAAAAGTGTTTTGAGTTGTCATCAATGATCCATATATTTACAGAAACTTCCAAGCTGTTCTAGATTGTTCGAAAATAATCCAAAATGGTCTAAAATTATCTAGAATAATCTATAATGTTCCAGATGAATCTAAAATGCTCTAGAATAATGCAGTGTTTCAAAATGATGTAGAGATTGTTCTAAAAGACTCTAGAACCTTCAAATGATCTGAAAAAATCTAGAATAATCCGTTATATTGATGATTCGATAAAAGAAAAAAGTCTAGAATGATCTTGAGCTTGTGGAAATTGCTGTAGAATCCAAGAAAACTGTTGAAAGAACCAGAACACTGACTCTGGAATGATACAGAAGGCACTGACGAAACATTTAAGTGAAATTCTCTAAAATGTTAGAGAGAGAAGCTGAAAGCTTCTGGAAAGTGCTGTAAAAATCGACAAAATCGTGAAACGAACCACAACAGAAGCTCTGGAAGGTTTAAGATGATACTATCAAGACGCACAAGTAAAATTCTGGAATGTTCGGCTACCAGTGAGATGCGTGGTTGGTGGAACTTTCTATATATTCATAGAATAAAATAGAGAAAATTGAGAATATTCTCAAACCTTCTAGAGAGTGCTGGAAATTTCGAAAAACCCGTGGAATGAACCAGAACAAAACTCCGGTAGGTTGTAGAATTCACCAGAAGATACTCAAAGTGGAGTTATATTATCACCCGGGCAACGCCGGGTAGTGAAGCTGGTAATCAATGAAAATTTGATGTAGATCTGGATTTTCAATAGATAGTATTCGAATTTCTTATTCTAATAAATCTTCTGGGGCTGACATTGGTTTGGTTCACAACATTTGTCGATTTGTATGCAAGTGAATGTGATGATTTTTAACAAAAAAGTTTTATGAAATATAAGAATATAGAACGTTGAGTGTATTCAGTTCATTACTACATTCTTATTTAGCTCCTTTTACGGTGGAGAGTGATTTCCAGAAATGTCTATTCATAGCAACGGGTTACTTTCACTATCGTTTGGAATGTTTATCTGCAACAAGTTACGAGATGTACGATTGATACGCTATGTTGGTATTTCTATAAAAATGCGATTAAATCATTACGAAAATCGTTCGAGAACTGATAAAACGAACATGAGATTGAGTCATTTGTCATTTGGGGATTGGGAAGAAATAGCAAAATATCTCAGTAGGTTTGGATATTTATGTGAAAACAGCCAAAATATCAAAAAAAGCATTCAAAGAGAAAGTAGCGTAAAGGTCAGCGTGAATTTAGGTTGTTTATACAAGGTGGCCAACCGAAAACCAAAACAGTCATTTTCAGGAACCTCGTCAATATTTTAGAAAAACGCTCAGACCCGTCGATTTTTGATTGAAGGAAGACACGCTTTTCCGGTATTTTTAAATCCACTACTTCCAACTCCGAGCGACAGGAAGAATTACCCCAAAATTTTTAAATGGCATTGTGGGTCGAAGATGTCTTTTGAGAAGAGACAGCATTGAATGGCCTCCACGATCGCCAGATTTATCGCCTCCCGATTTCTTTTGTAGGGAACACTGAGAAGTTAAAACCAGCGTCGTTGAAAAAAGATTTGCGCCAAAGAATCGTTGACAAATGCCGTCGAATTACTCCGGAAATTATTCGCAATCTGCGTGAACGTTTCAAACAAAATCGTTATTATTGCATGAAAGCGGACGGTCATCAGTTTGAACATTTAATCAATCAGGTAGTACGCAAGCAACTCAAATAATTTGAATTTTAACATTAATTTTTTTCAAAGAATTCGGTAGAAATGTGAAATTTAAAGAAAAGGGTAAAGAGAATTGTAAGAGCTCATGAGAAAAATGGGGGTGTCAGGAGCGGAGTGAAAATACCGGAAAAGAGTGATCCTTTTATTCAAAAATCGACGGGTCTGAGCGTTTTTCTCTGTTTCGTTTTCAGATGGCTATACTGTATACTAATGAACGGTACTTGAAGAAGAATATGCTAAATTTGATTTGATTTCATGATGGCATGGAATTTTTCCAACAAAAAGGGAAAATGGCCAAAAAGATACTAGGACAAGAAAATTATGATTGTTCATTTAGTAAATTCAAGGATTTTTTAGATAATTTCAGTTCCAAAATTCATAGAACTGAGGACAGGCTCTATCTGACAATCTATAGACTCCTAATTTATCGTTTTTTTCTTGAAAAACCTACCTAAGCTTTTTGTAGATCTAAAAGCAATTATTAGATTCCATTGCAGAAAAGAACAATTTTATTTTTATAAATTCTTTTAGAATTTGAACGTTCATTCTATTGATACGTTATGGCGTATAGGATAGAAAAATTCAAAGCACAAACAAGTCAGATTTCAACACGAATTATTTTTAAAGAGTTTTCCATATGACGCCAACTCTTTGAGAGACACTGTATGGATGCTTTTAGTATAATTTTGAACCAATATTTTTCCATATTTCTGATAGTGCAAAAGAAAAAACTCAGACGTTGACGAAGAATATGAATGTGATCCGGAAGTATTAACTAATGTTTTTTTCTTGTATTATATTTATCCAACAAAAGAAGCCATCGCTTCATTATTTCAAAACGCAATGCGATCCGATGATGATAATTCATTCACCAGTTATGCAAATAAATCCGATTATCACAACGTTCACATTCCTCTTTCAAAATGCCAAACGGAACATCCTTGAACTTACCTCATATATTTGCGATGCTCGTTCACCGGTACGAAATATTCGTCGTACGGATTTCCAACGTCTCGATCATTGTCCCTCTTCAGGGGTATCGTGGTCATGCCGTTGCCGATGTCGTAGGGCTCAGCGCCGTTCTTCTGACCCACCGGCTTCAGATTGATCAACTCGAGGTTGACGGCTTCTGTCAGCGGTTCCTCGTTTTTGTTCAGGGACGAAACGTCTGGAAATATTTTTAAATCGTTAGAAATTATCACTCGAGCAATAGCATGGCATCACACGTTAAAAGGTAAGGGCTACGTCTTTCCTAGCTCGCACATTGCACGCCTACGGAGAGGGTACCCATGATATCCAGGTCCGGAATACGGGAGTGCTCTCGACCACAATAAGACCCTACTGTACCCGCCCTAATAGGGAAGCAATAGGAATAAATACACAAACACATAAATAATTTCAACAGAAAAGAGGAATCCCTGAAGATCAACAAAACCCGGTACCAAGACCTGAAAAACATGAAAATAAAACCATCAAATAACACCACCGTTATACAACCACTTCAACACACCACAATCGAGCAGATGAGAAAGGGTAATCATGACACCGTAATCAGGCAGGTAGACAATGGCAACATCCCATCCGGTCAGGAACTCAAACAACCCAAGCAAAACAAATGAATATTACTCTATTGAAAAATTCAACCTAGCATCACGGTACTGACTGAAAAACAATTTAAATCAAGAACAAGACGGTGAATAAAAAATCTGAAATCTTGTTTTGAAACAACAACGAAATTTGAAATATGAGAAAGCAATTATTGAACTGAGTTTTTTAATATCGATTTTTTTAAATTCCATTCATTGTGCAAACGACGCATGTACTCACCCAATCCTAGAGAGTTATTCATTTCTCCATTATATGGCATTTCCTTATTGAAAGTACTCTTGACATTATTCGGCGAGCCTTCGCCTACGAATGCTGGGTTTTCTATACCGCCGGGTCCATATTTTCTCTCGCTTTCAGGAGTTTCGTTCAATTTTGTTGTGCTCCTGTAATTCCTGCTCATTTCTTCCAAATTACTGTGGTGCTCCAACGACTCGTTTATGTTCAAGTTGGCGGTGGCCATGTAGTGGGGTAACTTTGCGTCTGCGCTGGAAAAAAAAGGGAAAAATCGTCGAGGGAAAGCTTTTCTGGGAACTGCCAAAGCAGTAGATTATTCATAAAATGAACAGGTATGAGAATAGCCCTAAGGAAATGGGGAAAACTTTGACAAACCTTGTTAAGGTGGCGTCTCCGTAATATAATAATTCGATTGGGGCCAGTACAGGCGGTGCTATCGCGAATTCTTTTATAGAATTAAATTATAGCCAAGTTCCAAACCGATAGATCGGTTTTGACTGTTTCAAAATAGATGTCCTTACAATACACCGATCATTTGCAACTTTTTTTATTCTATGATATAATACATGTGATAAAAATCATATTAGTGAGAACTGTATTTTTACTATGATAGCAAAAAAAGTTCACTCTAATTTTGAAACAGCATTATTCTCTGTCTTTCATTGAACAACTGAACTTGCGCCATCTGCCATAATCGTCCAAACTATCAACATATTGTTCCAATACCAGTATAATGCTAGCAGACATGAGCGTTTTTCTCGGCAAAATGACGTTTCTTTGGGAAATGATAGAAATGAATTAATTCAAGCCTTTCTGAACTAATCTAAATATCATCATTCGATGAGGAATTTATTCTAGAACACAATAAGCCTATATCCTCTTCGAAAATATATGCTCCAGCACTGTAGAACATAAGACAATTCAAACTTTTATTCAAAAGTAATCCCTGTGGGACAGGGAACAGCCAAGGAAAAGTGTATGCCTTTATAGAAGTTAACCATAATTGCAATTCCTTTACACCCAGCATTGAACACGTTTGCCCCGCCATCTATTGCCATACTTGAAGGACGTGTCCTCTCAATACAAGTATACATAGCGACTTTCTTCGTCGCGAAAAAAATATCAATAACAAGTTTGTACCTAACCTCGGGGGTGGGAAGTTTCTACTTTGACACCTAAGAACCAAATTTTTTTCAGAACTCAAATCAGCTCGTAGAAATACATAAATATGAGGAAAGTTGGCGATTTTTCGAGAAATGAAAAATAATCTTTTTTTTTCAATATCACATTGCTTACAAATTGCTGTCATTCTCTTACAAATTAGCGCGTATTTTACCTTAGCTCATAAAAAATTCCTTTTTGAATAGGAAAAAATACCTGTTTATTGAATTTGAAAGATTTGTGCTAAGAAAATGTGATTTTGTTGTAGGTGTATTTTTTCCGAAATTTTATCAATTTGAAATAAATTTTTGCGATATGATTTAGACTCAGCTCGTCGAGATACATTTAAGAGATATGCGATTTTTTTAAACATGAAACGTGTGAGGGAATGTTTGACGTTTGATTCCATTTTTACGCCAAACCTTGTGTCTGAGCATATACAAATCAGATATTTCCAGTATCAGCATAACAATTTGCAAATATTCTGTAAATTTCAAGTGAATCTGATGATTTGTTATTTTTCATGTCAAACGTCGACAATTCAGTCGCTCAAAATTGAAATGTTTCGTTTTGGGTTGTCTTCTATGACAGAAATCAATGCATATATAAGCAAATCCATCCCGGAAAATACCGTGAAGAGTAAAGAGTATATGAACGAGTATATTTGAATGATTTTATACTGTTCATGAAATAATCTTCCTGAATATCACTCGACCATGACAAATAGAGACTATTATTTTCTTTAATTCATCTCGAGTAACTTGTATCTTGAGACAATTCAATTCGACCATATGAACATTAATAATCAAAGAATAATTCCCTCGAGTTAAAGCTCTCGGGAGTTATTCAGATATTATCTCATTAAATTGCCAAAATACAAGGTACTCTCGATTAAATTATGAAGAAAATAATAGTCGGCTATTTTTCATGGTCTTGGGATGTTACCTACGAAAATCTCCTGTTGCTATAAGCAACGTAAATAAAAAGGAGCCTTCTAATAGGTTGAAATAGCTATTTATACAGGGTTATGATAAAGTAATGCACAAAATTCATAAAACGTACAACGATCACTTTTGAAAAAAATGCAAAAACACGTCAAACTGTTTTTTTTATCCCGCATCTTTTGACATAAGTTACAAAAATAACACGTCAAAGTTGTCAAAGTTATGACGTCATCAACAAATTTTTTTAATGGGAAGCTAAGAGTTTTATTACATTATGTGATAGAGCTTGTGTTTTTACACAAGGGAAAAATAGAAAAACAACGAGAAAAGGGATAAAAAACGAAATAACAAAACCAATTATAAAAAGAGGTCAAACTTAAACTTATCTAGTAAGAACATGTGTTCTTATAAATTTTTTCAATTGTTTTACTAAAACAACGGTTTTTCAGTGTCAGTCGTACAAATAGTGTCACCACAGTTTTATTATTATGGCTCGTTTAACCGAAAGAGAAAGGATAAAAATTCTAATGATGGTAGGTTACGGCGATCGCCTTCGAAGTCATGAAGAAGCATGTGCTTTATTTAACGCAACACATTTTGAAAGACCTCCAATTGCTAGAAGCACAGTAAGCAGAATTGTTGCAAAATTTTATGCAACGGGAAGCGTGAGGGATGCTCCAAAATCTGGACGACCAGGAATAAGCGACGATGTGAAGTTAGATATTTTGCTGTCAGTAGAAGAATACCCTCACGCAACTACAACAGAAATTGCCTTACAAGAAAATGTTAGTCAGTCGTTTGTAGTAAAGATGTTAAAAAAAGAAAAACTACACGCATACAAAGTTCATCTTGTTCACGAACTCCCAGAAGATGATCCGGACAGACGTTTGGAATTTTGTGAAATCTTCATGCGGCATTGTGACGAAAATCCAAATTTTCTTAATAGTGTAGTATTTTCCGATGAGGCAACGTTTTGTTTAAGTGGTTCTGTAAATCGACACAATTCTCGCTACTGGGCTCGGGAAAATCCCCACTGGATGCAGACAAAACACACCCAGCGTCCCCAAAAAATTAATGTTTGGGTAGGAATCGTCCGGGGAAGATTTATTGGTCCTTATTACTTTCGCGGGAATTTAACAGCTGAACGATATTTGGAACATCTTCGTATGGCAGTGCTTCCGGACCTACTTGCGGCATTTCCGGGTCCAAATAATGGGGACAACTTGGATCCCAGTATCTGGTTCCAACAAGATGGCTCACCACCACATTATGTTCATACTGTTCGAAGGTTTCTGGATAACCAGTTTGAAGGACGGTGGATTGGAAGACGTGGACCAATGGAGTGGCCACCTAGGTCACCTGATTTAACCCCCCTTGATTTTTTTCTGTGGGGACATTTGAAAAGTCGCGTATTCATTAACCGGCCAGACAATTAAGAAGACTTAATGGAAAGAATTAGACACGAAATGACTCGTATAACTCCGCAGATGATCGAAAACTCTATAAATGCGGTCTACCATCGTCTTGGCCTATGTCAGTTAGTAAACGGGACACAGTTTGAACAATTCCTATAAGAAATACTTTTGGTTTAATGGACTGTTTAGTTAATTGAAAAGTTATTATGAAACTTACTTTTATTTCGTTTTTTATTCATTTTCTCGTTTTTTTTCTTATGTGAGCCCTACTGCAACTATTTTTCCCTTGTGTACAAACACAAGCTCTATCACATAATGTGATAAAAATCTTAGATTCCCATTAAAAAAATTTGTTGATGATGTCATAACTTTGACAACTTTGACGTGTTATTTTTGTAACTTATGTCAAAAGATGCGGAATAAAAAGAACAGTTTGACGTGTTTTTGCATTTTTTTCAAAAGTGATCGTTGTACGTTTTATGAATTTTGTGCATTACTTTATCATATCCCTGTATACCAAGTGCGTTATATAGATCCTAACGCCCGGAGGGTAACATTCACCCGAGGGTCTTTGGCCCGGGGGACGAATGTTGCCCGATGGGCGTTAGGATCTAGTAACGCTCGTGGTGCATACAAGATTTTATTTTTCACGAAAAAATTATCTTTAACGACGTTGTTTATTTCATAAATTTCTCCTCATAGTATTTACTATGTTATGGTCGGCAACTGAGCACAAGTGAGCTTCTATGCAATTGCCATGGAAACATTGAAGAGGTTGCTAAGGGTTGTTTATTTAAACAGGGCGTTATGGGTTTGTTACTAGCAACCGATGCCAAGGTATTATAAAGCAGTAATGGACAAGTAGAAATAAAAAAAACTTATGAAGTTTTCAATAAAATAGAAAAGAACTTACTGAGTACTTGTCTGAAAATTGGGCTGGTCGACATTCACGGGGAGGGTGATTTCGTTTTTGTGATAGTAATGGTTGTCGACTTCGTCGGTGGGGGCGGGGATGATGTGGACGGCGGTGGTGACTTTGTCATCGGCGTGTGATGTGTCCAGGTGAGAGTGGTCGAGAGCTGAACTGATCTCGTGGGCGGAATGGGTGTCTTGGGCTGTATCGCTGCCTCCATAGCTGCTATCGGCATCCATAATCTGTAAAGAAACACAGGATTATTTCTCGAATTAAATTGAATTGGTTTCTATCCTACTTGTCGGTAAGAAGTCGTCAATATAAAATCAATCAGTGGAAAAGTCTCGATGGACGTACCACAGGGATCAGTTTCAGGCCCAGTTTCATTCAATTGTATATAAATGACCTGGTTACCGTTTGGTTACCGAAAATGTACCTTGTTTGCAGACAATGCGAATTTCTTATGGCATATTAGAACTGTAGTCACTTGAAGCAAGCAATTACTACCAATTCAGTTGAAATTAACAATGGTGTAATTTCGTAAGTTTCAACTTGATTGAAACGAATAAAGAGTCACTTTCAATCTTGATTTTGAAAATTTATAGTTGGAAAACGATATTGTAAAAAATGAACCATACAAAGCGGACCAACTCAAATCCTATTTTTAAAATTCGACCGCACTCCCCTGACGACCCGACAATGACAAGTGATGACAAGGAGTTGTTATTTGGACAAGAATAAATAAATTCTGACACACCACAAAGCGGGCCAACTCGAATCCTATTTTTGGGGTCACTTCAAAATATTTAAAATCGACCGCATTCCCCTGACGACCCGACAATGACCGTTGATAATGAAGAGTTGTTATTTGGGCGAAAATGAATGTATTCTGACCCACCACAAAGCGGGCCAACTTGAATCCTATTTTTGAGGTCACTTCAAAATATTTAAAATTCGACCGCACTCCCCTGACAACTCGACAATGACCATTGATGATGAGGAGTTGTTATTTGGGCAAGAATTAATGTATTCTGATCCACCACAAAGCGGGCCAACTCGAATCCTATTTTCGAGGTCACTTCAAAATATTTAAAATTTTACCGCACTCCCCTGACGACCCGACAATGACCATCAATGATGAGGAGTTGTTATTTGGACAAGAATGAATGTATTCCGACCCATCACAAAGCGGGCCAACTCGAATTCTATTTTTGAGGTCACTTCAAAATATTTAAAATTCGACCGCACTCCCCTGACGACCTGACAATGACCATTAATGATGAGTAGTTGTTATTTGGACAAGAATGAATGTATTCCGACCCACCACAAAGCGGGCCAACTCGAATTCTATTTTTGAAGTCACTTCAAAATATTTAAAATTCGACCGCACTCCCCTGACAACCTGACAATGACCATTGATGATGAGTAGTTGTTATTTGGACAAGAATGAATGTATTCCGACCCACCACAAAGCGGGCCAACTCGAATTCTATTTTTGAGGTCACTTCAAAATATTTAAAATTCGACCGCATTCCCCTGACGACCTGACAATGACCATTAATGATGAGTAGTTGTTATTTGGACAAGAATGAATGTATTCCGACCCACCACAAAGCGGGCCAACTCGAATTCTATTTTTGAGGTCACTTCAAAATATTTAAAATTCGACCGCACTCCCCTGACGACCTGACAATGACCATTGATGATGAGCAGTTGTTATTTGGACAAGAATGAATGTATTCCGACCCACCACAAAGCGGGCCAACTCGAATTCTATTTTTGAGGTCACTTCAAAATATTTAAAATTCGACCGCACTCCCCTGACGACCTGACAATGACCATTAATGATGAGTAGTTGTTATATGGACAAGAATGAATGTATTCCGACCCACCACAAAGCGGGCCAACTCGAATTCTATTTTTGAGGTCACTTCGACCGCACTCCCCTGACGACGTGACAATGACTATTAATGATGAGTAGTTGTTATTTGGACAAGAATGAATGGATTCCGACCCACCACAAAGCGGGCCAACTCGAATTCTATTTTTGAGGTCACTTCAAAATATTTAAAATTCGACCGCACTCCCCTGACGACCTGACAATGACCATTAATGATGAGTAGTTGTTATTTGGACAAGAAGGAATGTATTCTGACCCACCACGAAGCGGGCCAACTCGAATTCTATTTTTGAGGTCACTTCAAAATATTTAAAATTCGACCGCACTCCCCTGACGACCAGACAATGACCATTAATGATGAGTAGTTGTTATTTGGACAAGAATGAATGTATTCCGACCCACCACAAAACGGGCCAACTCGAATTCTATTTTTGAGGTCACTTCAAAATATTTAAAATTCGACCGCACTCCCCTGACGACCTGACAATGATCATTGATGATGAATAGTTGTTATTTGGACAAGAATGAATGTATTCCGACCTACCACAAAGCGGGCCAACTCGAATTCTATTTTTGAGGTCACTTCAAAATATTTAAAATTCGACTGCACTCCCCTGACGACCTGACAATGACCATTAATGATGAGTAGTTGTTATTTGGACAAGAATGAATGTATTCTGACCCACCACGAAGTGGGCCAACTCGAATTCTATTTTTGAGGTCACTTCAAAATATTTAAAATTCGACCGCACTCCCCTGACGACGTGACAATGACTATTAATGATGAGTAGTTGTTATTTGGACAAGAATGAATGTATTCCGACCCACCACAAAGCGGGCCAACTCGAATTCTATTTTTGAGGTCACTTCAAAATATTTAAAATTCGACCGCACTCCCCTGACGACCTGACAATGACCATTAATGATGAGTAGTTGTTATTTGGACAAGAAGGAATGTATTCTGACCCACCACGAAGCGGGCCAACTCGAATTCTATTTTTGAGGTCACTTCAAAATATTTAAAATTCGACCGCACTCCCCTGACGACCTGACAATGACCATTAATGATGAGTAGTTGTTATTTGGACAAGAAGGAATGTATTCTGACCCACCACGAAGCGGGCCAACTCGAATTCTATTTTTGAGGTCACTTCAAAATATTTAAAATTCGACCGCACTCCCCTGACGACCTGACAATGACCATTAATGATGAGTAGTTGTTATTTGGACAAGAAGGAATGTATTCTGACCCACCACGAAGCGGGCCAACTCGAATTCTATTTTTGAGGTCACTTCAAAATATTTAAAATTCGACCGCACTCCCCTGACGACCTGACAATGACCATTAATGATGAGTAGTTGTTATTTGGACAAGAAGGAATGTATTCTGACCCACCACGAAGCGGGCCAACTCGAATTCTATTTTTGAGGTCACTTCAAAATATTTAAAATTCGACCGCACTCCCCTGACGACCTGACAATGACCATTAATGATGAGTAGTTGTTATTTGGACAAGAAGAAATGTATTCTGACCCACCACGAAGCGGGCCAACTCGAATTCTATTTTTGAGGTCACTTCAAAATATTTAAAATTCGACCGCACTCCCCTGACGACCTGACAATGACCATTAATGATGAGTAGTTGTTATTTGGACAAGAATGAATGTATTCTGACCCACCACGAAGCGGGCCAACTCGAATTCTATTTTTGAGGTCACTTCAAAATATTTAAAATTCGACCGCACTCCCCTGACGACGTGACAATGACTATTAATGATGAGTAGTTGTTATTTGGACAAGAATGAATGTATTCCGACCCACCACAAAGCGGGCCAACTCGAATTCTATTTTTGAGGTCACTTCAAAATATTTAAAATTCGACCGCACTCCCCTGACGACCTGACAATGACCATTAATGATGAGTAGTTGTTATTTGGACAAGAATGAATGTATTCTGACCCACCACGAAGCGGGCCAACTCGAATTCTATTTTTGAGGTCACTTCAAAATATTTAAAATTCGACCGCACTCCCCTGACGACCTGACAATGACCATTAATGATGAGTAGTTGTTATTTGGACAAGAATGAATGTATTCTGACCCACCACGAAGCGGGCCAACTCGAATTCTATTTTTGAGGTCACTTCAAAATATTTAAAATTCGACCGCACTCCCCTGACGACGTGACAATGACTATTAATGATGAGTAGTTGTTATTTGGACAAGAATGAATGTATTCCGACCCACCACAAAGCGGGCCAACTCGAATTCTATTTTTGAGGACACTTCAAAATATTTAAAATTCGACCGCACTCCCCTGACGACCTGACAATGACCATCAATGATAAGTAGTTGTTATTTGGACAAGAAGGAATGTATTTTGACCCACCACGAAGCGGGCCAACTCGAATTCTATTTTTGAGGTCACTTCAAAATATTTAAAATTCGACCGCACTCCCCTGACGACCTGACAATGACCATTAATGATGAGTAGTTGTTATTTGGACAAGAAGGAATGTATTCTGACCCACCACGAAGCGGGCCAACTCGAATTCTATTTTTGAGGTCACTTCAAAATATTTAAAATTCGACCGCACTCCCCTGACGACCTGACAATGACCATTAATGATGAGTAGTTGTTATTTGGACAAGAAGGAATGTATTCTGACCCACCACGAAGCGGGCCAACTCGAATTCTATTTTTGAGGTCACTTCAAAATATTTAAAATTCGACCGCACTCCCTGACGACCTGACAATGACCATTAATGATGAGTAGTTATTATTTGGACAAGAAGGAATGTATTCTGATCCACCACGAAGCGGGCCAACTCGAATTCTATTTTTGAGGACACTTCAAAATATTTAAAATTCGACCGCACTCCCCTGACGACCTGACAATGACCATCAATGATGAGTAGTTGTTATTTGGACAAGAAGGAATGTATTCCGACCCACCACAAAGCGGGCCAACTCGAATTCTATTTTTGAGGACACTTCAAAATATTTAAAATTCGACCGCACTCCCCTGACGACCTGACAATGACCATCAATGATGAGTAGTTGTTATTTGGACAAGAAGGAATGTATTTTGACCCACCACGAAGCGGGCCAACTCGAATTCTATTTTTGAGGTCAATTCAAAATATTTAAAATTCGACCGCACTCCCCTGACGACCTGACAATGACCATTAATGATGAGTAGTTGTTATTTGGACAAGAAGGAATGTATTCTGACCCACCACGAAGCGGGCCAACTCGAATTCTATTTTTGAGGTCACTTCAAAATATTTAAAATTCGACCGCACTCCCCTGACGACCTGACAATGACCATTAATGATGAGTAGTTGTTATTTGGACAAGAAGGAATGTATTCTGACCCACCACGAAGCGGGCCAACTCGAATTCTATTTTTGAGGTCACTTCAAAATATTTAAAATTCGACCGCACTCCCCTGACGACCTGACAATGACCATTAATGATGAGTAGTTATTATTTGGACAAGAAGGAATGTATTCTGATCCACCACGAAGCGGGCCAACTCGAATTCTATTTTTGAGGTCACTTCAAAATATTTAAAATTCGACCGCACTCCCCTGACGACCTGACAATGACCATTAATGATGAGTAATTGTTATTTGGACAAGAATGAATGTATTCTGACCCACCACGAAGCGGGCCAACTCGATTTCTATTTTTGAGGTCACTTCAAAATAATTAAAATTCGACCGCACTCCCCTGACGACGTGACAATGACTATTAATGATGAGTAGTTGTTATTTGGACAAGAATGAATGTATTCCGACCCACCACAAAGCGGGCCAACTCGAATTCTATTTTTGAGGTCACTTCAAAATATTTAAAATTCGACCGCACTCCCCTGACGACGTGACAATGACTATTAATGATGAGTAGTTGTTATTTGGACAAGAATGAATGTATTCCGACCCACCACGAAGTGGGCCAACTCGAATTCTATTTTTGAGGTCACTTCAAAATATTTAAAATTCGACCGCACTCCCCTGACGACGTGACAATGACTATTAATGATGAGTAGTTGTTATTTGGACAAGAATGAATGTATTCCGACCCACCACAAAGCGGGCCAACTCGAATTCTATTTTTGAGGTCACTTCAAAATATTTAAAATTCGACCGCACTCCCCTGACGACCTGACAATGACCATTAATGATGAGTAGTTGTTATTTGGACAAGAAGGAATGTATTCTGACCCACCACGAAGCGGGCCAACTCGAATTCTATTTTTGAGGTCACTTCAAAATATTTAAAATTTGACCGCACTCCCCTGACGACCTGACAATGACCATTAATGATGAGTAGTTGTTATTTGGACAAGAAGGAATGTATTCTGACTCACCACGAAGCGGGCCAACTCGAATTCTATTTTTGAGGTCACTTCAAAATATTTAAAATTCGACCGCACTCCCCTGACGACCTGACAATGACCATTAATGATGAGTAGTTGTTATTTGGACAAGAAGGAATGTATTCTGACCCACCACGAAGCGGGCCAACTCGAATTCTATTTTAGAGGTCACTTCAAAATATTTAAAATTCGACCGCACTCCCCTGACGACCTGACAATGACCATTAATGATGAGTAGTTGTTACTTGGACAAGAAGGAATGTATTCTGACCCACCACGAAGCGGGCCAATTCGAATTCTATTTTTGAGGTCACTTCAAAATATTTAAAATTCGACCGCACTCCCCTGACGACCTGACAATGACCATTAATGATGAGTAGTTGTTATTTGGACAAGAAGAAATGTATTCTGACCCACCACGAAGCGGGCCAACTCGAATTCTATTTTTGAGGTCACTTCAAAATATTTAAAATTCGACCGCACTCCCCTGACGACCTGACAATGACCATTAATGATGAGTAGTTGTTATTTGGACAAGAATGAATGTATTCTGACCCACCACGAAGCGGGCCAACTCGAATTCTATTTTTGAGGTCACTTCAAAATATTTAAAATTCGACGGCACTCCCCTGACGACGTGACAATGACTATTAATTATGAGTAGTTGTTATTTGGACAAGAATGAATGTATTCCGACCCACCACAAAGCGGGCCAACTCGAATTCTATTTTTGAGGTCACTTCAAAATATTTAAAATTCGACCGCACTCCCCTGACGACCTGACAATGACCATTAATGATGAGTAGTTGTTATTTGGACAAAAAGGAATGTATTCTGACCCACCACGAAGCGGGCCAACTCGAATTCTATTTTTGAGGTCACTTCAAAATATTTAAAATTCGACCGCACTCCCCTGACGACCTGACAATGACCATTAATGATGAGTAGTTGTTATTTGGACAAGAATGAATGTATTCTGACCCACCACGAAGCGGGCCAACTCGAATTCTATTTTTGAGGTCACTTCAAAATATTTAAAATTCGACCGCACTCCCCTGACGACGTGACAATGACTATTAATGATGAGTAGTTGTTATTTGGACAAGAATGAATGTATTCCGACCCACCACAAAGCGGGCCAACTCGAATTCTATTTTTGAGGTCACTTCAAAATATTTAAAATTCGACCGCACTCCCCTGACGACCTGACAATGACCATTAATGATGAGTAGTTGTTATTTGGACAAGAAGGAATGTATTTTGACCCACCACGAAGCGGGCCAACTCGAATTCTATTTTTGAGGTCACTTCAAAATATTTAAAATTCGACCGCACTCCCCTGACGACCTGACAATGACCATTAATGATGAGTAGTTGTTATTTGGACAAGAAGGAATGTATTCTGACCCACCACGAAGCGGGCCAACTCGAATTCTATTTTTGAGGTCACTTCAAAATATTTAAAATTCGACCGCACTCCCCTGACGACCTGACAATGACCATTAATGATGAGTAGTTGTTATTTGGACAAGAAGGAATGTATTCTGACCCACCACGAAGCGGGCCAACTCGAATTCTATTTTTGAGGTCTCTTCAAAATATTTAAAATTCGACCGCACTCCCCTGACGACCTGACAATGACCATTAATGATGAGTAGTTGTTATTTGGACAAGAATGAATGTATTATGACCCACCACAAAGCGGGCCACCTCGAATCATATTTTTGAGGTCACTTCAAAATATTTAAAATTCGACCGCACTCCCCTGACGACCTGACAATGGCCATTAATGACGAGTAGTTGTTATTTGGACAAGAATGAATGTATTATGACCCACCACCACAAAGCGTGCCAACTCGAATCCTATTTCTGAGGCCACTTCAAATTATTTAAAATTCTACCACACTCCCCTGAAGGATGTTGAGCTATATATATATTTTTTGATTGATTGATTTTATTCGGAATTTTTCCAAGACTGATGTGTGTTAGTGAGACATTTTAGTCAATTCAAGTGGACCAATTTGAGAATGCATGAGAGTCAGGAATATTCGAATTTGGATGTGAAGACCGCATTGCAAAATTTTCTGGACAAACAAGGAGATCTATAAAAATAAGACACGAAGAACACTTAGTGCGTAGATGGAAAAAATTCGCAGTCACTAATTGTTTTCCAACAAAATTATTCTGAAACTATGTGACGTTTCGGGAATACCCAAGCCCATTATCGCAACAAAGTTTTTAATTGAAAATGTATCCAACTCATCGACTACAAGGAATCAGCCAGAGAGTATAATTGATACGCTCAACATTCGTTATGAATGCCAAACTGATTGGCTTCAAAATTCTCCCAATAGTTGGCACTGCTAAGCTGTTATTGAATTCATAAACTGCCAGCCCATCAGACACGGTGATGACCCGTTTTTGTATGAGTTTTATCATTTATGTGGTCATTTCCCTTGACTTTTGACATTGAGATAATAATTTACAATGAAATAGTTCGTACTCAAGCTGAATGGGTTCACATGATGATTTTTGGAGATACATTTGAGTGATATCACTGATTGCTGAGTGACAAGAGTTCCTATTTTTCACGGAAATGAGCGACCTTGTCGGTGGAAAAACGAAAATATCCATTTCTTCATTGACGCTAATTGAATGAATGTGGTTTTGACGCGTTTTGCAATATTTATAGATGGTAATTGGTGATTTCATAGGGAAACTTTGTTACGTGGTTACGATTCGATACTGAAAGTTTGTTATTGCTAAGGAAAATATTTGTGTGCTACAAAAATGACGGAAAGTTTATTATCTTGTCGACGTTTCACCTCAATTACGGGTGGATGAAGTACTTCCACTCCAGATAAAATATTAGGGTTTATTCAAACCCGTTTTTTAGTTTTGTCTCTTGTAGCAGAAAAAAAAAATCCTTTAATTTTCTTCAACATTGAAAATTTATCATTTGTTTCTCCATGAGTTAAGTTGGAACATCCTTCTACCCATCCACTACCCCCTCATCAATTTTTATATCCATGAAACAACATCGAAAAAAAAATGATGGCTTCAAAAACGCTTGAAATAGGAGGAACGTTGAACAAATATTTGTTAGATTATCAATATCTGTCGTGATATAACCCAGGTAAGTACTTGTTGCCTATCATAATATATTAGCCTCACACCTTTCACTTGGTGGAAATGTGTGGAAAAAAGGGTATTTCTACAGCGTTGAAATGAATTCTGTCATTCATCTCTAGATGTACTTAAAAAAACTTGTACGCCACATAAAATTGCAAGTCACGATAGAAACTTCTCTACAGTATAGCAGTGCTGCTTACCTTTTTTTTTGAAAAGATATACATTTCTTGATTAATGTGTTATATTATAGAATACTTTCCTTCAAGGATTTCTGAATCCTATTAGCTTCTATCTCAGTTCAAAATACCATAATTGCGATGAGAATTTTTGCAGAATAGTACAATCCCTTGTATAACGGATTTTTCTTAGTTATTTACATAAATCATCTACTTGTCTCAAACAGATTAACCTTATATTGTTGTACTTTATCCGAGAATTGTAACATTTTGGTTTTTGTTTCAATAATTTGATAATTATTTGATGAATGAAACCAGTGCTTTCCAAACAATCGTGAATAAATGAATCTGTTTTTGGAAGATTTTCAAGTGTTTAAGAAAAACAGGTAAATGCCTTTTATTGTGTCATTATGTCTCATAGAACACCCCATTTTATTTATTGCTTCAATTTTGGATACAGCCTGTATATAATGAGTGGCAGAACTTCCATTTAGATACACGAATATATCACAAGCAAAAATTAGTCATGAAAAGATCCCAACATGGATATTTGGGGAATACCATACGATACGCATTCCAGAACTTACATTCTCCTCAATTTTCATTACTTAACTCTTATTTTCCAACTGGAATGTCTACAAATTGAGTGGCAGTCGTTTAGCTCAATATCCCAACGGATTTTCCAGCAAAAGCTGTGATTCACGCAATCAAACGAAGTGGAAAAAATCAATAAACAATACTAGTCTAAGGCAGTTAGTATTTTGGAAGATTAGATCATGTGATCCATTTTTCAGTTAGTATTCGGTCAAATTTTGTGTGATTTTTTCCACCATCGTCCCCGACTGTTTCCTTTGTCTATTGCGCAAACTCAGTAGTAGCCCACCTGAACTGGCACTCTAGTGTTCGTTATTATTTCTCTGATTCTATTTTCGTTCGTCCCACCTCGGGAACTTTCCAATGACACTTTGTATGCGGAAAACGGAAGGAATGATATACGGACAAGAAATCCTGGTTCCTCAGCGACCTTCATGAAAGAGCTCGGCCTCGAGTTCATACCCACGGTTTCTCAGCCCGCAACAACTAGCTCAATGAATTATGACAATCGACACAAATGACCTAGAATGAGTTTTTTACGACAGCCTTGTGCAACCGGTAGATTCGATGAATAGGTATTATTTTTTCCAATTGATTAGAGATACATTCTATGGACACCTCACCTATTCCATTCTATTATTGTGCGCATAGTTAACGCTTAACGTTACAAAACTGCATGACGTGTCGTACCTAGTCCGACGAATATTTATCTGTTATGGTCAAGAGATATTCGAAGGACATCTTCTACTCTATTTAATGCAGAAACTTTCTGTTACGAGATCACGTGTGTGTAGGTATGGATCGAACGGTAATATACTGGTTTCGTCTCATTAAGTCGACGACAGAAAAAAATTGAAAGTTATTTAGTGCAAATGTGAAGTCGTCGAAACATTGGTTTGATGAATGAAACGTTTGAGATTGTTGATTAATACATTCGTAGAATTGGACATACTATGGAGTCACGACCACCAAAATTCAATCCAAAGCTTCGTGTTTGTGTTTCCATGTTACAAATACCTAGCGGAAACTATTTTCTTACTCGGGCGGCAAGATTAATGCCGTGGATAAAGAAATGATGAACCAATACTTCTTCATAACTCTGATATTTCCAACGAGAGTATCTGCTGGTGATGAAAAACTTGGAGAAGCTTCCTTCAATGCTGACTTGATGAAATCGTACATTGAATGGAGTGTTTTCGATTAAATTCCGAGAGCTCATCATCCGTGGATAACTGTTTCGTAGTTTCCTACTCATCAGCAAGGCTTTATGAGGTCTCTCGAAATTGAAACGAATGTACTCTGAACTAATGCCCTAAAGCAAAGACACTATAGATGAAATAGTTATTTTTGTATATGCGTGAAATGAGTGTTTTTTAATGGCACACGAGAGTGTTAATTTACCAGATAACAAACAACTACTAGCTGTATTCCATAAATTATTCTTAGGAGAGCACGAGAGATAAGACAAACGTTCGCAATACATTCACAAACACTTCCCGAAACTATTGCACTGGCATTCTAACTTTCAAATTATTGAAATCTAAGTCTTGAAACACGTGCGATAGCAGCCATCCATGCCTAACCGGAAGTCATTTTTATTCAGCCATGAAATAGATTCTCCCCAACGTGATTTACGGCAAAATGTTAGGTTAGGTTCGTTACGGGCGACAGGATGTAGCGTCAAGACAAGTCATGAATCGAATCAGAGTAAGTTCTTGATTTTTTTGTCGGAGATTAAGGGGAATATTCGCTGATGAATTTTCAATGGCCACTTTTGATATTCCATCGAAGGCAAAAAAACGAAATGAAACAAATCATCATTTAGATAAATTTGTGTGTAGCTCTGATATATTCGATTCGTTCATTTCTCGAAGTTCAACGCTTTAGGATGCGAAGGAATAATAACCTTCATCTACAACTGCCTTGTGATTAAACTCCTAGTTCAAACAAATATTTCAGTCACATGAATTTCACTATTAATTTTGAATTTTTCTTGAACAGTTTGATCATAAATAGCCTTCTTCTTATTGTTCACATCTGATGAAAGTTTTTATCAGTTTCAAAATGTATTGCATCATCAAGTAAAGGAACTTTATCAAATTTTCAGTCTAAATCTATTATAACAATCCTTTCTAAGCAGTTGTTCTTACTGGCATGATTCCCAGATATGAAGAAGACTTTCTCAGTAGAGTGTCTAGAATGGGTACCACCATGGGATCTACCCGGAGTTCCTTTCTTGTTGACATGTTCGGTAATTTTTTAAAATTTTTGCTAGGAATCGCACGTAAAAAGGTAAGATCTCATTAATCTTTGGCTCGCATAAGTTTCGACATCTGAGGGCTGTCGATCGTTGGGTATGACAGCTAGTTAACGGAAAAAACAATTTTTTTCTACATGTGAGAGGAGACAAACGTGCATTTGTTCTTACCGAAGCATTTGCTGGAGAATGTCTTTATGTAACACAGTACCGTTTCAATTTTTCTCAACTATTGTCCAAAGTATGACTATTCATCAAAGTTCACAGGGATATTCAATTTTTCTAACCTTAAAAGTCCTGTCACCCATGCATGTCCTTAACATCTTCAAGACTAGACCTTCTATCCAGACGGTGTGAAGATATCTACTCCCCCCTCACCACCTAGTGAATTCTGGCTACCTGAGAGATCACTGAATGATCTCTCCTGAAGCCGAATTGCTCCTTTGGGATGGGCTTTTCCTCTTCAACAGTATCGTGTCCACTATCTAGGCCACCGCACTGATATAGGACGGTAGATAGGGCGGTAGCTCTTGACCATTTCTTCGATTTTTCCAGGTTTTAAGATAGAGATAATCTCCTCGACTTTTAGACATCTCGGGTAGTGCTGCCACTTTTTAATTTTGTTAATTATGTATATCAGTTGCACTAGAGATTTTTTCTGGAGGTTCCTGAGAAGAATTGCGTCTATCCTGTCCATTCCTGGTCCCTATTTGTCCTTGTCTTTCGATTGTATTTCGAACCTCCTCAAAGTTTGTCATTAACTTAACGAAGTTCTGCCGTCTAAGCTTTCTCTTGGAGCGTTTCTGAATTTTCTTACACCCCGCGAAATCTCTTCATGCTCTTAGGTCTGGAATGCACTCTGGGAATACTCCCTAAACATTTTCACTCTTTTTGGATCCGTCACATCCTATCTTTGACCTTTCCCCAAGGCCTGGATGTCCTTGTGCCTTCTCCTGAGGCGTTCGGACTCCAGCCATAGAGAATTGTTTCTGCCATTCAGGTTTTCCAGCTTCTTCTTTCAGGCGTCATCTCTGTGGATCTGGATTAGGTTATTTAGTTCCTACCCAGGCTCATCATGTTTTTCTTGTGCCTGGGGTTTCGGGTGTTTTGCCACGTTTTCCTCTCTTTGTTGTTCAACTTTACTATCTCTAGGATGTAGGTTGGACGAAGATCCTGGTCTTTTCTTGGTGGTGGCTTCTCTTGCTGCCTGTATGAATTCCGATCCACCTCTGAGTCTTTTGTTCTATGTTCTCAGTACTAGCATAAACTACTGTATTTGGTTGAAATGAATTAGAAGTCTAGATATTTTACAAGTCAAAATAAATTAGTGGAAGAAAGTTAGGACTTGTTTCATTACAATAGCTTCCGATCAAAACATTTTCGTCAGCAAATCCAAGGACAGAAGCAGGAGAAATATCGTCCACTAACAACTCAAATAATCAGCTAGTATTCATACGATAGGAAATATTCTTGAGAGACGTTTCAGTATACTGCAGAACGAAAGAGACATAGGTAATAAAAATTTGAATTCGTCAAGGTTCACAGTGCAGCTGACATTCAACGTGTAGGAATCTCTACAATACAGTACATGTAGGCGTTAGTTCAGCCAATATATGTACGCTACTCAAAATTCCAAGAACAAACATTGCTAATATCGTCGTTAGTGGGCATGAGTGAGACGTCATGATGTGTTTTAAGAAGAAACAAGCAATGGGACACAATTAGTTTCACGGAAATATAAGTAGGCATAGCGAACCAAGGAATCTTTCGAGACTTTCCAGTGAGAATTGTTGAGTATTTAAGATGATGGTGATGCGAATATAATAGGCAATCGATGGTAATTGCAATAATTGCGTAATGATCGTCGAGAGGTTGGCATGCTGTAATGTTTGATATTTACAAACGATTCCTAGCTGTATTTCATTCAAAACTCCTACTAACAGGTAGGTTGTATAAGAAGCAGCGGTGATGTTGTATAGTAATTGGAAATGCACATGTCAACGAGATATTTAATAACTCATTTCAATGAGATATGCTTGTTTTCACTTTCAGCAGTAAATGTTCAATTACAAGCACTTCTTATAAATGGATGCTGAAGTACCTAATCGATGATTTCTCTATTTCGTCAAAATTTCTATTTTCTTCAATACAAATAAAAAGCTCGTTCGTTTTTGAGCTGGAATGATCCCGGGACAGTCCAAAATAACAGCAACTTATAATAATAATAATAATACTCTCTCATAAAAATAAAAAAGAGTGTACTGAAAGGCATAGCCTGTGTGGGTAAAGGACGGCTATCATTACTATATTTGCTGTGGCGCTCCGGTACGTTTTTAATTTCCAAACAGTCGCAGTTTTATTTGAAAACATTCATTAGTGGAAACATTCAAGAATTTGTTTACAAATTGTATACCTGGATTATCATATTAGTCAAAACTTAATTACAGTAAATAAAATCACTAATAATGACTAGTAGTGACTTTCAGTGTGTTAACTATAAAATATCATTGTTGTTCTGGGTGCTCCATGTATCGCGAGTGTATTATTTTCATGATTTTCAGGACTTGGCATTTTCTAGAGTAATTTTTTGTTTCCATCGACTTGAAATTCTGAATCGATTGAGGTTCAAAGAACTCCTCTATCTTCAATTGTTGAAAAGGTCTTCTAAATTTAAGAAAGGGAGAGGTAATTTTGTTTTTCGAATTTTTCTAGAAATAATACAATCTAATTTCATATTCACACATATGCTCATATGCAATTTCAAGTGAATCTGATGATTCTGTATTTTTTATGATATTTAAGGGGCTACCGAGAATTTTTTATCATCCGATCAACTTGAAATTCACAGAATATACTGATTGATCACTCTGGATCGATTGGCGCGCAGAATTGCTGCTCTATTTTCAACCTTTCTCGAGTTGAAAAGTTCACCGGGAGTTGAGAGGGGCCATTTCCTCCCAAAAATCATTTTTCTACTGAAATTCAATTTTTTCTAATACAAAAATAAAATAAAACTGAAAGTGATCACAAAGTTGTATTAACTAAGTGCCTTCATGTTCCTAGAAGAGAACATAGGCCTCACTGCTCACGAAGGATTTTGGTGAAATTGGGGACACAATTGAATCATTATAATCATGCAACATCGCATATGAATGTTTACAGTAGGCTGTGTAGTGTCCGCTATAGGAGATCTCACTATGATTAGACAATGCATACAGACTATAACAGCAAGGAGCTACATTTACGCATGTCCAGTCCCTCTGAAGGATATTCAATGGTGACATTAAATTTTTCTTGGAATTTATCTGTTAGTATGCACAACAAATTTGAAGGCAATCCGAGTCAATTGAAGATTTCATATGCTTTTTACGGAACCTCTGCAATTTCGAGTTGAATATTTTTGAAAATTAAATGACTTTCTGTTCCATTTTTATGACAAACTTTGTGTTTGAGCATATTCAAATCAGATATTTTTGAAATCAGCATGAAATTTTGCATATATAGTGCAAATTTCAAGTAAATCTGATAATTTTGCATTTTTCATGAATTTTAGGGGTCTACCCCTTAGGACTTTTTCCGTGTAATTTATTTTATTTGCCCATTGACTTGAAATTCATGGAATATTCTAATTTGATCGTTCTGAATCGATTGGCGTTTGCATAATTGCTCTATTTTCAACCGTTCTCGAGTTAGAAAGTTCAGCCGGAGTTGAGAGAGGTAATTTTCCCCCAAAAACTTTTTTTATCAGTTTTCTACTGAAATTAGTAGAATTTAATATTTTCTTAATATGCACACAAAATCTGAAGTCGATGCCGAGTCAATTGAAGATTTCATTTGCTTTTTACGGAACCTCTGCAATTTCGAGTTGAACATTTTTGAAAACTGAATTGTACGAGAGAATAATTGACTTTCTATTCCATTTTTATGACAAACTTTGTGTTTGAGCGTATTCAAATCAGATATTTTTGAAATCAGCATGAAATTTTGCATATATAGTGCAAATTTCAAGTAAATCTGATAATTTTGCATTTTTCATGAATTTTAGGGGTCTACCCCTTAGGACTTTTTCCGTGTAATTTATTTCATTTGCCCATCGACTTGAAATTCATAGCATATACTAATTTTATCGTTCTGAATCGATTGGCGTTTGCAGAATTGCTCTATTTTCAACCGTTCTCGAGTTAGAAAGTTCAGCCGGAGTTGAGAGAGGTCATTTTCCCCCAAAAACTTATTTCATTAGTTTTCTACTGAAATTCGTAGAATTTAATCTTTTCTTAATATGCACACAAAATCTGAAGTCGATGCCGAGTCAATTGAAGATTTCATTTGCTTTTTACGGAACCTCTGCAATTTCGATTTGAACATTTTTGAAAATTAATTGACTTTCTATTCCATTTTATGACAAACTTTGTGTTTGAGCATATTCAAATCAGATATTTTTGATATCAGCATGAAATTTTGCATATATAGTGCAAATTTTAAGTAAATCTGATAATTTTGCATTTTTCATGAATTTTAGGGGTCTACCCCTTAGGACTTTTTCCGTGTAATTTATTTTATTTGCCCATCGACTTGAAATTCATGGCATATACTAATTTTATCGTTCTGAATCGATTGGCGTTTGCAGAATTGCTCTATCTTCAACTGTTCTCGAGATAGAAAGTTCAGCCGGAGTTGAGAGAGGTCATTTTCCCCAAAAACTTTTTTTCCACTGAAATTCGTAGAATTTAATATTTTCTTAATATGCACACAAAATCTGAAGTCGATGCCGAGTCAATTGAAGATTTCATTTGCTTTTTACGGAACCTCTGCAATTTCGAGTTGAACATTTTTGAAAACTGAATTGTACGAGAGAATAATTGACTTTCTATTCCATTTTTATGACAAACTTTGTGTTTGAGCATATTCAAATCAGATATTTTTGAAATCAGCATGAAATTTTGCATATATAGTGCAAATTTCAAGTAAATCTGATAATTTTGCATTTTTCATGAATTTTAGGGGTCTACCCCTTAGGACTTTTTCCGTGTAATTTATTTCATTTGCCCATCGACTTGAAATTCATAGCATATACTAATTTTATCGTTCTGAATCGATTGGCGTTTGCAGCATTGCTCTATTTTCAACCGTTCTCGAGTTAGAAAGTTCAGCCGGAGTTGAGAGAGGTCATTTTCCCCCAAAAACTTATTTCATTAGTTTTCTACTGAAATTCGTAGAATTTAATCTTTTCTTAATATGCACACAAAATCTGAAGTCGATGCCGAGTCAATTGAAGATTTCATTTGCTTTTTACGGAACCTCTGCAATTTCGAGTTGAACATTTTTGAAAACTGAATTGTACGAGAGAATAATTGACTTTCTATTCCATTTTTATGACAAACTTTGTGTTTGAGCATATTCAAATCAGATATTTTTGAAATCAGCATGAAATTTTGCATATATAGTGCAAATTTCAAGTAAATCTGATAATTTTGCATTTTTCATGAATTTTAGGGGTCTACCCCTTAGGACTTTTTCCGTGTAATTTATTTTATTTGCCCATTGACTTGAAATTCATGGAATATTCTAATTTGATCGTTCTGAATCGATTGGCGTTTGCATAATTGCTCTATTTTCAACCGTTCTCGAGTTAGAAAGTTCAGCCGGAGTTGAGAGAGGTAATTTTCCCCCAAAAACTTTTTTTATCAGTTTTCTACTGAAATTAGTAGAATTTAATATTTTCTTAATATGCACACAAAATCTGAAGTCGATGCCGAGTCAATTGAAGATTTCATTTGCTTTTTACGGAACCTCTGCAATTTCGATTTGAACATTTTTGAAAACTGAATTGTACGAGAGAATAATTGACTTTCTATTCCATTTTATGACAAACTTTGTGTTTGAGCATATTCAAATCAGATATTTTTGAAATCAGCATGAAATTTTGCATATATAGTGCAAATTTTAAGTAAATCTGATAATTTTGCATTTTTCATGAATTTTAGGGGTCTACCCCTTAGGACTTTTTCCGTGTAATTTATTTTATTTGCCCATCGACTTGAAATTCATGGCATATACTAATTTTATCGTTCTGAATCGATTGGCGTTTGCAGAATTGCTCTATCTTCAACTGTTCTCGAGTTAGAAAGTTCAGCCGGAGTTGAGAGAGGTCATTTTCCCCCAAAAACTTTTTTCATCAGTTTTCTACTGAAATTCGTAGAATTTAATCCTTTCTTAATATGCACACAAAATCTGTAGTCGATGCCGAGTCAGTTGAAGATTTCATTTGCTTTTTACGGAACCTCTGCAATTTCGAGTTGAACATTTTTAAAAACTGAATTGTACGAGAGAATAATTGACTTTCTATTCCATTTTTATGATAAAATTTGTGTTTGAGCATATTCAAATCAGATATTTTTGAAATCAGCATGAAATTTTGCATATATAGTGCAAATTTCAAGTAAATCTGATAATTTTGCATTTTTCATGAATTTTAGGGGTCTACCCCTTAGGACTTTTTCCGTGTAATTTATTTTATTTGCCCATTGACTTGAAATTCATGGAATATTCTAATTTGATCGTTCTGAATCGATTGGCGTTTGCATAATTGCTCTATTTTCAACCGTTCTCGAGTTAGAAAGTTCAGCCGGAGTTGAGAGAGGTAATTTTCCCCCAAAAACTTTTTTTATCAGTTTTCTACTGAAATTAGTAGAATTTAATATTTTCTTAATATGCACACAAAATCTGAAGTCGATGCCGAGTCAATTGAAGATTTCATTTGCTTTTTACGGAACCTCTGCAATTTCGATTTGAACATTTTTGAAAACTGAATTGTACGAGAGAATAATTGACTTTCTATTCCATTTTATGACAAACTTTGTGTTTGAGCATATTCAAATCAGATATTTTTGAAATCAGCATGAAATTTTGCATATATAGTGCAAATTTTAAGTAAATCTGATAATTTTGCATTTTTCATGAATTTTAGGGGTCTACCCCTTAGGACTTTTTCCGTGTAATTTATTTTATTTGCCCATCGACTTGAAATTCATGGCATATACTAATTTTATCGTTCTGAATCGATTGGCGTTTGCAGAATTGTTCTATCTTCAACTGTTCTCGAGTTAGAAAGTTCAGCCGGAGTTGAGAGAGGTCATTTTCCCCCAAAAACTTTTTTCATTAGTTTTCTACTGAAATTCGTAGAATTTAATCTTTTCTTAATATGCACACAAAATCTGTAGTCGATGCCGAGTCAATTGAAGATTTCATTTGCTTTTTACGGAACCTCTGCAATTTCGATTTGAACATTTTTGAAAACTGAATTGTACGAGAGAATAATTGACTTTCAATCAACATGAAGTTTTTCGTATATAGTGCGAATTTTTTTCGAGAAACTTTTTGTTTTCGTCTACTATCTCAAAATTCACAAAGAATATCATTTTCATTTTTCTGAATCGACTGGCGTTCGCAGAATTTAAATTTTCTCAACCGTTCTCCAGTTGTAAAATTCATCTAGAGTTTAGAGGGGACATTTTCCGTGAAAAATTGTAAATAAAATATTCTGCTCATATCCGCCATCAAAATTTGCAATATAAAACAAACAAAAAAATATCTGAATATTCACTTGCCACTGGAACTAACCCGAAAATTTTACATTTTGGGAGATCGTATTCTACTAATTCAGGAAAATATCTTCACTCGACAGTTTTTCGAAAATTTGCAAGTATCACCTACTCTTCAGAGGGGTTAGATTTCAATTTTCTCTGCTCGCATAAAAAATTATTTTGTCGATCCTAGTCTACTGTTTCAATGAAATATCTTCACAAGAAACTTCCGGTCAACGTTTCTCGAAAAATCGCAAATACAAACTACCTTCAGGAGGAGGTTGACTTCAATTTTCTCTATGGCGGTGTAAATAGTATGTTTTGATAAATTCTAGTTTACTGTTACAAAGAAGTATCTCTACGATTTAAAAACCACCGTTGACAAAATTTTACGAAAAAAGTACAAACTACCTTTTAGAAGGGTTTGATTCAAATTTCCTCCATGATGGCATGAATAGTATATTTGGGGCACTCCTAGTCTACTGCCCCAACGGAATACCTCCACTAAAATCTCCTGGTTATCAGAGTTTTTTCTTAAATCGCAGTACAAACTCCCACTGAGAAGGAGTTGATTCGAATTTTTTCTACGTTGACACGAACACTTTACTATAAACAGTTGAGTTTACGATTTTAGTTTGACTATGTATTTCCTAAGCTTGTGTTCGGCAGATTCATTATTGGCCAGCAAATGTATCCACACTCTGCATTTCATTACAATATTCAAGATTTTATTGCGTTGCCCAATTGCTTTTTGAGCTCTTTCTCAGATACCTAGCAATAAAAACTCAACTTAACCAAATTCATCAACATAAAACCGTTTTTTGTTGCATAGTGAAATCCACAAACGACGAACACCATATGGCCAACTCAAAGTCCTCGCTTTTCGCAATTACGACTGACATAGTGACATGAAACGAACGAACAGAGCAGAATCGACCCGCCTAGATATTTTCGGCTCGTAAATACTGGAACACCTGTAGCATCGAAGTATGATGCACCTCGAGGGCTATTGAAAGGATATAAAGAAAATGGCACACTTACACGAACACTCTCTAAAGTTTTCGACAAATTACATCGACCCGTGTAACACTTTTTCGAACACGCCGGACTAAATCTGATCGGAACGCACTCGCTTCACGAGTAAAGGCGGTTTTGCTTTCGTAGTGCCGGAATGAGGATTCTAGGGGTTTTAAGGCAACGTACACGTGACTGTCAGTTGGGGAATTGTTTACGGAGGTATTTACTTATGTTAATTTCAATAAATTTTTTACCTGAACTGGTTCCGTTGCATTCTATGTAGTATTGTTTGGTTAAATAATAATTTTGACGCATAGTCATAAACTAGTCAAGAAGAGACACCCGTAGAGGACTGAAGGATCAGCAGAATCAAGCAAAGTTGAACAAAAACTCTTTTGAAAACTTCCGAAAAGTCCCGGTGACCAGCAAACCGAACAGGAACATAAAACATTCAAACAATACTTTCATTTACCGAGTTATTCACAGAACAAACAAAAAACGCAAGTGATAGCAAAACAATTTGGGAAGTCATAAACACAAAAGACGCCTGACAACCATAATTGAAAAAATACAAATTGACTGTGAAACTATTCCAGACTCTGGATTCCTTCGCCCAGCTAATGTAGCTGAACCAAAAAATGCATTTATGATTTGAAGAACAGTGAAGCTCATGGACTTACAAAATAACATCAAACATCGTTAAGGAAATTACTGAGTCCATTATAAGGAAGCATATTTTTTTATACGCGACCTGGGGTGATTTCAAATTTAAATTTTCGCCCGACACGTATATATGGCCTACAGCTGATGGTGCTTGGCCACCCTGTAACCTTTCTTGATATATTTGTATCGAATATTACCGAATTGTAAACGGATATTTCTGGAGAGAAGTAAGTTAGAAAAGTTTGTTATCATGGTAACAAATTCTGAGATAGTTAATCGGAAATTCTCTTATATCACTATCTACTCTCGGTTTGTTTACAAATTTCATTCAATTTCTCTCTGTGCATCACCATCTCAAATCATTTCATACTGTATAGGATGGATGAAGATTTTGAGTAGCTGAATATTATCTGATAAGTTGCTGGCGCGTTCTACAGTCCGAACGGCATCCCTATAAATTCTCAACAACCATAAAGGTAGTTTTTGCTATGTCTTTGCAATCTTTCTCTGTTTTATATAAACCAGAGGATGGATCTAACATGGGATATATTGGCATTTGCCAAGTAGATCCATAAGATCAAAGATCATTGGTAGCTGGTAGTTGCCTTCCACGATGAGTTAATTTAACTTTCAGGTATTCAACAAAGACTCGCCATTTTCATTCACATAAAGCGTCGAACTTCTTTGGGACAACCCACACAGGGAATGACCATGGATAAAAATCGTTTATTTCCGTGGACAATACATTACAGCATCGTATAGAAAATTGTCAATCGAGAGCAAGCATGTGAAAAGAGAAACATAAATAAAAACAGAAAATAGACTGAATTACAAATATACATGAAATACATGAAACAATGATTGTTCAATATGAAACAAAAGTTATTTTAAAAATACAAACACAAACACGTGTTCTTTACGTCATGAAGTCCGTCGAATCATAAAAGCATTTTTCTAAAAGAAAAAGTTTGAGTTTCACCTTGAATAGACCCTCAGACTGACTACATCTCAATTCTTCAGGTAACAAATTAAAGATTTTCAATCCTAAGTACTTAGGTGAATTCAATGTCACATTGTATTTACAAAATGGAATATATAAGATCTTATCCTGCCTAGTTGATTTCTCACGTTTACAGTCATTGGTCAGGAACAATTTTCTGTTTTTAAACACATAAAAGGACATTTCCAAAATAAATATACATACCAGGGGTAGAATCTTGTTCTGTATGGGGAAGTATGAAGGTGAGTACCATCTTGGTCAGAGTACACAAGCGTTGTGGTAACAGTGAAAGGGTTTCAGTCATTCTTCTGAACCTGACTGATTCAATTTATTTGGATCTTCTTAGCCGAGCTGCTTACCCGTGATACTTGTGTTAGGGTTAGATTTAGGTCTCAAAAGATCGTGAAATGGTTACTACAATTTGGGATGTACTAGCACTGGCTGAGAAGTTCCCGTTATCGCCGGTACATTACCATCAAACCTGAATTCCAAGTAGTATGTTATCCACTATTGTCTGTAATGTTGCTGGCGCGTTCTTCGGTCCGAACAGTATCCCTTTAAATTCAAAATGTCAATTTTCAACAACTGTGAGAGTTTTCGATATGTCTTTGCAATCTATCTCTGTTTAATGTAAACCAGAGGCTAGATCTAACATGGCATTCGCCAAGTTGATCCAGAAGATCAAGGATCATTGGTGGTGGGAATTTGTCTTCCACTGTAAGTTCCCGTAATCGCAGAAAGTTATCATTAAACCTGCCTGGTATAGGCTAATGAAGGTTATGATACATTTTAGGTATTTCTAAATAGTTTTACCTATGATTTCGACGAAATGGAACTTCTGGACCAGACATCTCCAAGGCAAGAACACAACCGCTGAAAGTAATCGCTCCGAGCGTATAAAGAAGATGCAAAAATCAATTTAAAAATGAATGAAAATCAAATTGAATAATATCAAAGTATTTCTGCAACACGAGTTATTTTTGAGAAAACCAAAAATGTCAAGGATAAGGTCAATTTAAAAATATCTGAATTACGTTAGTTTTCCATTTATAATAATGGCAAACCAATTTCCTAAATTTTCCTCTTCCGCTATCTGAAATTGTGTATTTCAGGTAAATCGAAACCACCAAGGGGCAACCTTGATCATGAAAAAAAAAACACCGTGTCCGATGATACCGCAGAGCCTAATTCAATCTATAGAATGCTTATCGGAGCTATCCGTGTCTTCGATTAGATTTTGTGCTATCTCCGCTTCAGCGCTTTTCGACCGTTGCGTTGTAAAGAAGGCATAGACAATGAAGTTCGAGACAATAGATATGAGACGCGGGTCAATAGCTTGTAGAACTTGAATGGGTGACGTATCGAAAGGCGATGAAGAGAGCAACAAACTGGTGTACCTCCGTCAACGAAACGAATGTCGCTGAAAACGATTACCGAGGTGAAAAAATTAATTTAATAACGGTGTATCATTTTAATTACCGGGAATTAGTACTACGGCGATGTAAAAGAGTACTCGTACAGTAAAATCAAATTTTCGTCAAGCCGTAGATATCTATCGCGAACAAAAGAATATAGAGCCTACAGAACTCTGGGAGTGGAAAGATTTCAATAGGGGGTGAGGCGAGGAGCACTTTGGTACTACGAGTATGTACGCCATTAATTTTCTGGATTCCAGTCTCGGTGAATGATTGAGTATTCCATATTCATATGAAAAATCGAATAACTGAATTTATTATTGACAAAAAAATTACTGAAAATTTTCGAGATATAGAGTACCTACCACCACTGCCTTAGCATGCATAACAAATGCTGGTAATAAAAAAATAAACTGCCTTTTATCACTACATTATAGTGAACCCAACATTACTTTGTGATGAGCTAAGATACTTTGTTTTTTCAGGTTCAGCCCTTAAACTTATACCTGACTACTTGGGAAATCATCAGTATTTCACTTCTGAGGGGAAAGAATCAAATTTTCTTACAATCACCAAAGGACTCCCACAGGGCTCTATACTTGGACCTCTATCATTCACAGTCAGAGCTGTGCCAAGCATTGACGAAAAGTGCTTCTAGCACAAAGCACTCTTGATTTCGGTGGTTCAAAACTATCCTGACAGAGTAGGTGTTGAACTGTCAACTGAAAATGTTATGATAAATAGATATCAACTTGAAAAAATACAAATTTGTGGTTATGAGTTAGTAAAAAGAGTATGGTATCTATAGCGTTTAAAAATTCATCGAAATAATTGGTCTTTAAATGTATATCTTTAGATAGACGTATTCAACATTTCACCTTCTTAAACTCGTATAACATTTTACAATTTAAATATTTTCAATTAAATTAAAGTTCATTCACAATTCTCTTTGATTTTTTTTACAAGTTTTACCACTATATACGATTTTATCTTTGAATAGTTTTTTTGAGAGTTTTCTGTATTTCTTTCTTTAAGAATGTGAATAAATCAATCAGTTTTTTTTTTCTTCAATTATTTTAATTATTTGGTTTTCTTATTTCTGAAAGCTTTATCTATTGTTGATAACGAATGTATTTTTAATAAGACTTTTTATTTTTTGGTTTGGAATCTATTCCTATTATTGTTATCATTACTATTGTCATTATGGCCGTTCGTCAGATACACCCTGTTATAGACAACTTTTTCAACGATTCACCTTCGTATGTATTCTTGAACTACTTCCTTCATATGTTCTAATGACAGATGGTCTCGACGCCCTTCTTTATAAACTTCAACTAATTAATTACAAACGCATAATTAATATAATTTACACGAAATATTCCGATTCCGAACATATCCTATATGTGAGTTTCAAACAATTAACTGTATAGGACGTTATGAAACGAAATAACTCAAAATCGCAGGAAATTGCTGAAGAGGAAGCAGTGAACAAACTGAAGAGGAATGTCAGAATCGATGAAAAGCTACTGACTTGAGTTCCGCTTTTATCTGATCAATCTCTGTTTCAGAACCAAACATTTCATGATGATGATATTCAATTTTGTTCGTTGTTGCCAAATTACAAAAGATGTTTACCCAAACGAACGAACGAAGTTAGTGAATTTGGCAAGAAAATTACATGAGTCAAATTGAATTTATTATTTTCATGACGTGTTGCTATTTACTCTGACAGTGAAGCAGCTATTGAAGCAATTAGGTCCATACAAGTTGACTCAAATCATTTGTGCATTTCCCAAAAACTTATTTGCCTCCAAAAAAATTCTTAAGTATCGGTTGAAATATAATCCTTTCATAAACACAGCAAAAAATCTTATCCATGTAACAACGATAACAATATTTCACGATAATTGCAGACTGATTAGTCTGTAAACTTGGTTCGATAAGAAAATTGATTGAATGATCCCAATAACATATTTTGCTTACTGGCAGTATGAATTTATGGGGGACATGAGAAACTGACTCCACAAAATGGTAAACGTGAGACAAAAAAACGAAAAAGGGAAAAAACCCTGACTATGTCCGTATAGGAGGAGCGAAGTGATAAACAATGCAAGGAAACCGACAACTCATTGAATTGTCAAATGATTGTAGAATATTTTTTTTAGATGGGCGTTCTAAGATCTGACTGGGAGATTATCCTTTTTTGTTCTCAGGCGGGAGGGGAAACAGGACGGAAAACAGGAGTGCGAATTTTTTGGTTGAAGAGGTCGGTCCCACAAAAATATAAAACGGTGTGATAATTTTTATTTTTAGTGATTGTGTTAATTGGATAAATTTTAGTTGAAGAAAATAACTGAAGAATTAAATTGACATACGAAAACTACTTTTTCACATATTCCTCATTCTACCGGGCGCGTAAAATACCTATATGTGACTATACACCAGACGATTTCATTATGTATACCAGCACTGGGAGAGAAAAAATAACCGCGATTTTTTTTGTGTCAACCTATTTTATATTCCTGAGTTAAAATAGCCCAGGAGCTGGTGACAGGTGACGTTCCCCATTTTACACTGCATGCCTTTTTAAGGCTTGATAATGAACTCTAAATTATGAAAAATAGACGGGTTCCTGACCGCCGCACGTGTGCACTTCATAAGGAAAAGCGCTTTTCTTTTTGTGGAGAATTTTCGTGTTATTCCACGATATTATATTGACTGCCGTTGTAATATACAGAAATTCAAACAAATTGAAACGCTACTAATTGATGGTATGCAAATCGCAGTGGCCGAAAGTGCTCAAAGGGTTACGAAATATTGAAAAAAATTAAAAGGGACCTTCGTGTTCTCAAATTGCATGCCGATGTGAATAATTGAAGTTTTAGTAACGAAATCACTCTGGAAAAATTGGCATGCGCCCCTCGTCTGGCCAATGGTGGAAAATTGTGGGAAAACTCTATAAAAATTCAGTACAGGTTTTACGTGATTCCAAACTGCATGCCATTAGAAAGATACGTCATTTGTATACTTAATCAATAGTAGGTTATTTGGCATGCACACCAGGATTTCGCAAAACAAAGTCACATAAATTTTCACAGTGTTTTTCGCAACTTTCGTCATGCATGCCTCTATTTTACGTGTGCATGCCAAATTACCTACTATTTATTAATGATACAAATGATGTATCTTTCTAATAGCATGCAGTTTGGAATCACGTAAAACCTGTATTAAACTTTTACAGAGTTTTCCGGCAATTTTTCACCGTTGGTCAGAAGAGGGGCGCATGCCAATTTTTCCAGAGTACTTTTATTACTGAAACTTCAATTCTTTACATCGGCATGCAATTTGAAAATACGACAGTTCCCTTTAATTTTTTTTCAGTTTTTCGTAACCCTTCGAGCCCTTTCGACCGCTGCGGATTGCATGCCATTAATTAGTAGCGTTTCAATTTGTTTCAACTTCCGTATATTACAACGGCAGGCAGTATAATATCGCGAAAAAATACGAAAATTCTCCACACGTGGAGCGGCCAGGAACCCGTTCATTTTTCATAATTTAGAGTTAATTATCAAGCCCTCAAAAGGCATGCAGTGTAAAATGGGAGAACGTCACCTGTCACCAGCTCCCGATCGGTTGGATATTAGTTTAAAAAAAAGGTGTTGATGAAACTTGATTTCCCAGGACCCAACTTTCTCAGCAAGATCTTTCAACTGGGGAATTTGGCTCCAATCAAGATAAGCAGCTCATAACTAATTTTATTGGGAAAATATAGTGTAGACGTTGCTGATTCATTTATTTTTGTTTATTAAATCCATCTAAGAGGATTATTTTGACTGCATACCGTTCAGTAGAAACTTTTTTTTATTTCTTCTTCAAAATTTGTTAAAGCTACTCTTAAGCCCCACAGGAGAATAGTAATTTGTCCTGTGGCATTATTCAAAGAAACTTTGTGTTATATCATTTTAACTTTAAATATTTCAATGATTATTGACTCTCAACGATTATCTTTTTATTTATACAGCGGTACAGCGGTACAGCGGTTACAATTTGGTGACAGAGGTCACAAATTGGTGGCCAGCTATTACAGCTTCATATATCAAAATTTGCGTCCACGATAACGTTCAAATGAGGATTTTCAGTTGTCAATTTTTCGTTAATTAGTCATTAATTTTGTCACAGAATACTTTTCATAGAAAACTTTGTCCAAAATGTCCTATAAATGTCATGAGAAAGGATTCATTGGAGGTACTATCTACTGTAGCATGCTCGAAAAATAATTTTCAGTCATTCACGTTGAATCAAAAGTAACCCGACTTTAATTGAGCATAATTAATCGGTTCATTTTGCCTAAACAGTTATCTCACTTAAACAGATACACGTTTTTCATTCTCCGGCGTACTGTTACATTATTCTAATTGAGCGTTAGTTTTTGTTTTGTCTCTAATAGCTGCGGTCTGTGATATTACGTGACCTCCATCATAAGGCAAGACTGAAAAGAAAGTGAAACCGTGATACAAATTCCGTTTTACTAGCTTTATATATACGGGTATTCGAATGATGTTTGTGTATCGACTTTTGTTTTTCACTTGCACAAATCGAAATCGCGATATTGCATTCTAATCGCGTTTTGTACGTTGTCACTTCTTGTTTCTTTTGTCGGTTTTGCATAATATCTGCATTTTTAACGGTAGCCGGTATTGCTGAATGTCGTATGCTAATTGAGAATGTGTAATGAATGTCGATTGACATGGGGGAAGTTAGGATTGTGAATGTTTCAGTAACAGCGGGAATCTTTTTCATCTTAGAATACACTCGACTTTATGAAAAAAATAACTCAAATTCTTAATTTTTACTGTAAAAAATTTTTTTGACCGGCTAGATCTCCAGACACCCCTATGGATTATTTTCAATGGGGCTACTTGAAATAAAGAGTTTACCACCAGAGACTTTTTCAAAATATTGATCATTTGGAGAGGATTATTTCAGATTTATGCGAGGAAATTACTCCAAGAATGTTAAAGAATGTATTACGGGAATTTACTGAACGAATCAATAAATGTTTTGGAAGAAATGGTGGATCTGTTGAAGCTTCTGTGGATTGAATCAGAATTCAAATAATTTCATTTCCAATAATGTTATTAATATTACTTTCTAGTTAGCTTGATTTCTTCTGTTTAATTTTTCATTTGTAAAATGAATTATCATGGTATGTTTGCATCAATTATTTTAATGCAATAGCAGATTGTTAGATAACTTACCAATGATTTAAAAATTGAAACGGTCCATGTGCCATCCCCATTATTTTTTTAAAGTGTCAAGGCAAAATTTCTGCGATCTCTTTCGCCATACGGATGACGCAAACGACTTTGTTTTAATACCAGGAGAGGAAGTTTTCATTGAATATTTCCATTATTTATTTTTGTCACTTAGACCTTATAGAAGTTATACTATTCAATTTATTCCCAAAATTTATTAAAGATCATTTCTTCATGCTAGATGGATAATATAATAACTGCACGTAATTTTCAATTGGGATCAACTTTTTTCAATTAAGATTGTCAATATTGTAAGAAATGAAGGTACTTCACTCTTGATCAAAATTCACATTTATCGACAAACCTCGCATACGAATGCAAAAACTTTATATCTAATTATTTCATTTTGGGTTTTGGGCCATGCAGAACTTTTTATCAGAAATGACTTTTTTTCATAAAGTTAATAATAAAAAAGTTATCCATATGGTCCCGACTCAATCAGACACACTTATATAGGTATAATTTTTGCAATTTTCAGTTTGGAAATACACCCGTCGTAAGAATAATATTGATGCTATGAGTAATTGGTTTTGCCAATGATTCAAGTTCATCCTTGCGATAATATATTGAATGATTGTAAATATCAGTGGAATTGGAATTTTTTAATGATTTAATAATATCTGACACTTCAGTTCCTGTCGAATGATATGAAAATACAGAGTTACTGCTGTTATTTGTAATTCCTCCATAGTGGGTTGCTGAATCTGGAATATCAAATTCTTTTTGAAAAATGTTGAGTCCACAGGGAACAACTAGTAATTAGTAATGAACGATGAGGAATGAAACTCCTAGCTTGTTCATGTGGTTTGAAATATTGTAAAATGAGAATTTGTGAGTATTATTAAATTTTAAAAGCAGTAGGTGAGTGTTAGTTACCGAAAACACCTCCAGAAGACCTTTGAAAATTACCCATTGTCGTTTACAGGTGTCCCTTTCAAGAACAAAAAAACCCCTGTTATCATATATTTTCGCAGATTCCTGACAGTTACTTTTCAAATAGGAAATAGTTTTCTTGTTGGGTATTTCAACATCAAAAAACTTCAATATTTTTTCAAATGTTTTAAACATCTTGAACATTGTGAACGATTTATATTCTGTCTCAACTTCATAGATTTTAACAATAAGTATAGGTACACATACGGTTACGAGCTAGAAAAATAAAAAAAATTAGGGATTTTTTCATCCTGAAAAAATAGCAATTTTTTTGGATTCTCTAGATGCATTACTTTGGAGCTAGAATTCAACGAATATTTACCTCAAAGTTGTCCAAACACTATCACGGAAGTCACTCATTGATAAGAGCAAACTGACAGTAAACAATGCAATAGTTCTTTCACCAACCACTATGACACTGAGTATGCACGTACATTTACATTTATCTTTGGAAATATAATTATTTTTCGGTATCATCCAAGGCTGATTCATTAGTTTCCATAGAAAAACAAGAGATATCAACCGACCAGGAAAATAATGGTAAGAACTCTTTTGATAGTGTAAATATTTACATAGATGAAGATAGAAGGGAATTGGGAAAGAAAGTGATCTAAACGAAATAAATTGATGAAAACACTACAGAATCTGAACCAAAGAGCTGAACCACTTTGAGCTAAAATGGACTACTATCTGATATTTCATTCATCTATTGAATTGAATAACAATAATAATGGTTATTGATACGGTCTTTCAAAATTCGATGGTTTTGATATCATGAAAGCGAAAACAACATGATCGCATTTGAGATTCCTGAAGGATAACAAGATTATACCTAATATCATAAAATTCAATGCTGTCGTACAAGAAAAACTCACAGTTCATATTGATGAAATTACTATGAACTAGATATTCAATCTGCAGACTTCAAAAAGTGAATCATCACTGTAGTATTATTTGAGCCCAGTATGATTTATGTCATCAGTTTCATTTTACTGAATTCAGACAAGCATTTTCGTGCTAATGCCCAATGGTGACTGATTCGAGCCTTGCAAAAAGAGAGAAAATATATAAGCGTACCCGATTCGGTAGATAAGAGTGCGGTTGAGGCAATTGGTCGGAACGATTACAGAGGTTTAGGAAAAAAGGTCATGTAATTGACATACCTACTTATTGAACTGTATAATAAGTGTCCTCAGATTTTCAATTCTCTGTGAAATTTTAGATATTAGATATTAGATATTAGATATTTAGACTAATAAAGAGTCCAATAAAAGAAGAAAAATCTGACAATTGATCCACTATTCTTTCATTGAAATCGGTCCATAATCTAATGACAAGTGAAAGTACCCGTCAAATTTCTCATGAGAAAAAAACCTAAGAATTGTGGAGACTTTGCTGTTTTCCTAGAGACCAATACCCCTACATACAATAACATCCACTATCAAAGTACTACTTTACAAAAATAGTTGCAATAGATTTTTTTTTTTTGATAAATAATCTGTGTTTGCGTATTACTCTCAATTTCAGTATCGTGTAGAAAGTTTATTATGGTAGATATATTTGTAATAGCATATTATCATCTGTATGATACATTTTTATTTTTGCTTGCAGTGTTTATAATGGAAGAGGTCAGAATAGAAGTATTGAAATTTGACATGACTTTATGAAAATATTTTGAATTGTCCAATGAAATATGATGATTAGAAGACGACACCAAGATGAGAAATTCTACTATAATTATTTCAATAAAGTTTGTACATTTAAATATCTCAAAAATAATGAGAAAAACGCTTAACACCATAATTTTTTATTCACACAAACATTATTTGATGAAATTTGGTAAAAACTTACATTTTTATATTTTGAAGAAGCTGTAATTTTTTATGAGAAAAATATTAATTTTTTGCATTTTTTTTGAAAAAACCCTAATTTTGAATAAAAATTTTGATTTCAGGCAATTTCAGAGCGGTATTCTCTTCGTTGAAACCTCTTGTTTGAAATGGTACAAAAAATCATACCATTCATATGGAAAATTTTTGTCAAGAATGGGAAAACCCAAAAATACAAATTTTTACAAAATAAAATAATTTTTGTGGAAGATAAACCAAAATTTTCGAGGATATGTTAAAATATTATTCAAATAAAAGTTGTAGATCATTCATCTACAACTCTTTCCTTCAAGTTTTTTGATAGTTGGTCTACTTCTGTCAGAAATCGTAAAAAACATGTTTCACGTTCATGAGGGACTATTATTATCATCATTATTATTAGTTGTTGAATTTTTTACCACCCATATAATGCTAAGAATGGTCTTCAGTAACTGGATGCAGTAAACAAGTTGAAAACCAGTAGTATTTCCTTCAATTACAAGGGAAACTGCCCCTTACGACGCGTGAATCACCTCTGCCTGGTTTATCTGACAAGAAAAAGACAATAATCAGGAGGTGTTCCAAAACGAAATGAGAAAGGATAATATCGAGGAAGTAAGTACACTTCAAGGCCATGATTCAATTAATAAAACAATAGAAGTAATCCTAATACATATTTATCAAAATTTACAACAATCGGTAATTTCTATATAATCTCTTCTAGTATATAAGTGATTTAACAAAAGAGATCTAACTAATCCGAGGTCAACGTTAATGACATGTTCCTGGTCAGAACTTTTAATCAAAACGAAAGCTCTCAGTTTATATCTAAATGTCTCTGTTAGCTCCATCAACACTATCATTAACAGTTTTGTCAATGCTTTCAGGATCTCGAATTCTAGTTGTTTACCTTGTGGGTCATCCATTGCGTAACCAGTCCCATATTGTCTTTTCCAGTTCTTGAGCGCAGTAAATATTTTGAAATCTCTCATTTTGCTACAATAGTGAATGTTCGTCAGTAAATTATTGATAGTGAAATAAAAATGAGACGGCAAAAGTTGATGCTTTTGTTGATTGTGGTAGCATTTATTATTGTGTTTTTATAGTAACTCCCACTCATTTACTTTGAAATAAACGAAGGAGACCTCAAACAAAACGAGAAACTCGTATTTCCAAATTGGTTCAGATTTTGTAAGGATTTCAACTTTAAATTTGATATAATCGCTGTGAATGTTGACAAAATTATAAATTTAAATTATTTTATTTGTGCCAGTGTTGATGAGTTTTTAGTTGACATTCATTAATTTAATTGCACAATATTTTTGCTACTACGAAATATCGTTGGGTAACATTTTTAAAATTTAGATTTTTGTCTGGAAATAGCGATATTTGATTTGCAATGTGGATGGGAATGCGAATATCATAGACTTGTTGATTGTTTCAGCTCAATGTTTTGAAAACTAGTGCATGATTTTCTGGAAACATCAGTTTCAGATCTCCTATGCTTGGAGTATAGTTCCAGCTCAATTTTTTTAATACAAGCGGAAGGATTATTCATATGGTAACTCTGCGTTGTTATTTAATGACTGGAATTGCGTATATACTTTATCTGCCGTATGAAATTGATATAATTTATAACTTTGGTAATTTTGTTTCGAACCGGTTCTCTAAATATATGGCATTGGCCTTTTCCGATGCAAATGTTCGTTAGAAATAAAAATAATGAATGCGTTATTGTTATTTAACCCTGAACTGGACATTACAAAAACCATTAATGCATATCTATATTAATGTTTTTTCACTATTATTCATAAAAAATTTGAGTGACAGCCTGTTATTATTTTTTTCAATATTGGTAGTCATTGCCTATTTGATGGTTTAATCATGACCGCTTAAAACTCGCAGTTTTAACAGTTGAAAGAACTTAATTTTTCACAATATAATGGCTCACAACAGTATGTGGTTTAATGCAAAAGTTATCAATTTTTTCGACGAATCACTCGTAATCCATTAATTTAAACTTTTCGACATGTTTCTCCATCTAACTTTTTTTTTCCTTACTAGTATGTCACTCCTGCTCTCCTGATTTCGGAATTAAATTGTGGCACTGAATAATTAACTGTTTTTCTTCAAACATCTATTTCTGTGTTTTTTTATTTCGTTCACTAAATTCTCTTTCAATCCCTTTCTAAAGGCCGATTCAGAAACATGCGTGCCCATGCAGTGTTTTTGAAGTACGCGTGACCCTCACGCATTTCTCATGCAGGGTTGAAAATGCAGGGATGGCACGTATGTATCCGAATCGTCCTAATATCTGGGCCAGTTCTTATTTCGTATTCTTCCTTTGGAATCTCAATTGACATCAGTATCGCTCTTATAATTTTTCTATCATATTTTCTAACTTCTTCCTCGCCCTTTATGCCAATGTCGTCAGCTCTGTCCCCCATAGCATTATTGGTCTACTCATTGTACCTCAATTATTTATTTCAGTTGGTATATAACTTTTCAATACTCTTTTATTTACGTTCATTACTTTTTCTTGTACTTATGGTCTTCTGTACCCCATTTCGGTTATAGTTTATACTAAATATCCTCATTTTTTCGAACTTTGCCTATTTTGATATTTCCATATATTTGTTCCCTTCTCAATATTTCTTTATTGTATGCTCCATTTAGAGTCCCATTATTCTCCCTTGTCTCATAACATTTCTTTCAATACTTCTAAGGTCTTGGTATTATGTCTACTATATCATCAGCATTAGTGTAAGAATCGCTTATTTTGTTGATTATCCTTGTGTATATCTACTTTGATATGATTCCATAATGTTTTTTGTGATATTTGCCAGCCTTTTTTGAATTATTGATAAGATTATTTTGTACGCCGTATTGAGTACTCTTCGGCAATTCCTGTAGACTTCTCTCCTTCTCCTTTTCTATGAATAGTTATTATTTGTCCTGACTTCCATTATTATAGCACTTTCCCTCATTCCATATTTTCTTATCTATGTAAATATTCCCTCATTTCTGCTTACTTTATGGATTCTAGGTTGATTTCATCTTCTTCTGTTGATTAAGCAGTCTTAAATTTTACTATGATTCTTTATAACATCTCTGATGGGTTTATTTGATATATTACTTTCTACTTTATTACTTTCTTCGTCGTCCCCCTCTTATAGTACTATATGTTTATCGTTTACAGCTTCATCTATTAATAGTTCTTTGTAATATTCAATCCAAATTTGTTACTATTCTTCGTATTCTGAGTCTAGTGTATCTATTGAAACTACTCATTCCCCATCATCAGGCAAATACAAGCCATTAAGCCTGATGTAGTCCTCCTCGAACATCAAAGTAGGACGATTTTCGTCATCGAGTTTTCAGCTCCTGGCGAAACGAACATCGTCTGAAAAGAGGAGGAAAAACGGACTAAATATCGAGATATATGGCAGAAATCTTAGCCGGACGAATGCACAAGGCCATAATTCTTAGTTCACTACGTCTGCTCGGGGCACATTGTTCTCGGACCCAATCGGACGGGGTGGGGAGTGGTTATTGGGGTATATGATTCAGTACACACTCTGGAAGTGTTGAGGCTCCGGAGACAGGGCTTGACTGGAAAATTCCTAACGTATAAAAATTCTAAATATAATAATACTGTTCTTTATTTAGCATTCGCTCATAACTTTTTTGTATACATGTCTATGTTTGGTTTGCATCAGTCCTACATGTTTCTTTTTTTTCACCTGACTTTTTGATATTTCGGAGTCTGGTGCAACACCAAACACTGTTTCATAAATTATTGTTGTGAGCCGCATACTTTCATGAAACGGATTCAAAGCAAACACGGTTTTAGTGGTAACCTACAACCTTGGATCGTGATTCACTCCAGGAGTATTTCTTCGAGAAGAAGTTGCGCCATAATTTTTTCGAAATGCTCGACTAGGTGTGATTTAGAAACGACGTTACCTAATTATGCATTATGTGACTCATATTGTTCTATTATCAAACTCAAAGAGTGTGTTGTTCATGAGATAATTTCTGGCTGGTTTCATTCATTCACTAAACTTTTACAGTTACGCAAAAAATAATTGCTATAATTAGCCGAGTCGTTGTTTGATTGTGGTTGAGCTGCGGCTGAACGAAATGTGTGATGGAATGCGGCAGAAGTACCTTGATTTTGTGTAGGAACCATCTTACAACATACATCGACATTGTTCTCCTAGACTTTGATTTAAAATAACATATCACTAATGGAATGATTATGGAGGCGTGGAAGTTTTTTCATTAGTTGAATCGTCAAGATGAACATTTCACTTTCAAAAGAGTATCTAACCTTTGACATATGCATTTTATCAATTTTTTTCAAAGTGTGGTTCCCACGAAACCAAGAAGATAATTACATTGGGAATATGGCTTTCATCGATGCGGTGAGGGTCGATTTCATAGCCTCCGTTATCACTAGGCAGGCAAGCCTTTCATACATTTTGAAATTATCCAACAGTTGAATGTTTCAGTTGAGCTAAAATACCCCTTTTACATTTTTGTTCGCTCCACTAAACTCACAAGAAATGAAACCATTTAGACTCTTGATCATTGATCCAATCGGCACATTCTTATACTAACCTTTAGAATGTTTATTCTTCCAAAAGGGAGGGTAGAATCGCCAGTAGTCAGCCACTTAAGCAAAATATCATTTTGAGATCAAGATAAAAAATAAAACCCGATGGAAAGTTACTAAAATTTCTACACCATTGAATTATCTGAAGTTTTTTATGTTACATTATACTTAAATTGATACTAAACTCTTTCTGAAAAAACTGAAAAAACTCAAAAAATCCTATGGTCAGCCGTTGAAATTCTTATTTCAGCCACTATGCATGTAGTTGTCAGCCACGATAACTGAAGGGCTAGTATAATATATTATTCGGATGGGACATTATTTATTTAAGCATTTGCATGCATTGAATAAATATGTGGAAACTTAAAAAAATTAAATCCTAGAAAACTCCCCAAAAGCAACAACACTCATTAATTATTATTTTTGAAAGGGCTTTCTTTGCCTTTTTTAGTGGCAATTTTTTTTTCAACTGCGTTGGGAAAAACTTGTATATTTGCAACTTATTCTTCCTCTTTTCTAGTTAGAACCGTGCTGGGTTCTATTTCCGTGGTCCCTCTTTGACTATTCCATACAACCTGTCTTGTGTGGTACCACGGCGTACACAATATTTTTTTCCCTCGAAAAGGAAAATCCTATAATGTTCAGAGAACATCCTGAGAGCCGAAGAAAAGTAGATACGATTTGGTGTTCCTCCTGAATAATTCCCAAGGCAGATAGTTCTAAAGAGTTGCCGTTCGTTGCAAGAACGAGCTCCGGGAAAAAGATGTTCAACACGTCTCCAAAGTGACGACAAATGGATGTGAAGACAGATCGATGTGTCAGTCTTGATGGGACCGCTAATGGTTGAACGATTGTTGACATGAAAGTATCAATAAAACAGAGTAAAGTCGCTAACCTTTCTGTTGTGTTCCAGAGAAATGAGCGAGTTTGTAAACAAAGTGTTACCGACAAGACAAAACAATCTAAAAATATATGTGTGTATATTTTTTGGCTGCACTCCATGTACGGAAAGAGTATTCCAGGACAGGTCAGATTTGTGCTTTATAAATAATAATCAGTTGACGGATAAAATACCTCTTGGCACGAAAGTTTTTAAGGGGCATCTTTGGTAATGGATCTCACATGGTTTTTCCATGAAGGGTACTGCTGATGGTAATACCTATTTTATCCTCAAATAATTTTCACGAGAGTTTTTTGAGAGATTTTTCTGAATATTTATGCAACCAACGATTTCGCTATTACAAAAAAAAACAATGAAAATGATGCAGTATCCGGTGGCTGAGAACTGGAATATTCCGCAACCTCGAGTCAGCCATCATCGATAAAATATGCGTATTAAAATTTCAAAAGCTTCGAAAACGTGTTCAATATACATTTTGACGTTGCCTGAAAAAATGAAGTTCCTCGTATTAATTATTGTTCGAGCTTTGGAGCTTAATAATGGAGGGTCCAGCCACTAAGAAAATCTTATGGTTTCTTCGTTAATTGTCAGCCAACACAGCATGCTCTATCTCACACGTATGCCATTACTTTGTCGTTAACGTTATATTTGAATAATTTACGCAGTTACCGCCAAAAAGGTGGCCGAATTCAGGAAGCTCAGAATGAACTATTTTGTGTTAGTCATTTACTTATTATTTGAATATGTATGGAAGGCTGACTACTGGAAGTGGCTGGGATTAGGCGTATTTACCCGATTTAGTGTAAGAAATACTCTGTGCAATGTTATAAACGTGTCTTGTTTTGGCGTTATCCTTTTGCTGTCACATAATTTATTGTTACTGTCTTGTCTCTTTACGTCCTGTTTCTCTTCCATTATTTTCAATTTTGAATACGAAATAAGTGGATTCGCAGTAAGCTGCTTCTCCTCCGCGCCAAGCTAATTCAAACGCCGAAATGTGATATAATTTGTTTTAAGTCCTTCCAGTTCATTTTCGACATATAGTCTGGCCATTGCAAATACTTATTAAGATCTGATGCACTAGATTTTCTTTTTTCGTATTGTGCTTGCAGTAATACTCAAATAGAACTGAAGGTAACATCTTTTCATAATGTTATCCCTCAAATCATGACATTATTGCCATGTCGCAATTTTTCAAGGATACAATAAGCTGTCAGCTAGATTTTGATATCTGTCGGGTAGATTCATGGCAACCAAAACCCAAAAATACTGTATTGGATGAAATATATGACAATAAAAAGGCAATTGAAATGTTGCTTGTTGCTTGTTGGGAGCATCGTTGTCGATATAGTCTTGTCAGTACGACAACGCTGCTTTGATATTTGACAGAACAATCATGGAACAATTTGGAAAAGAGAAAAATTAATGAATTATGAAAAAACATGTCAATTAGAGCATCGGCTCAAAATCCTGTGGAGATTATTTCATCATAATTTCAGGTTTTCATTCCATATTGTGTTTCCATTATTTCAATTTTATTTAAACTCAATATTTCTGTTAAAAACGTACGACACTGCCGTTGGGGGAAGATGTCTCTTATAGACCAAGAGCCCAGTCAAAAATTTTGTAAGGATAAACGCATGAAAAATTTCAACTGGAAACGATAGTTCATGTACCAAAGTGCTAAAATTTATCCAAGCAACGTGTCATTGCCGTGGCTTTACATTGCCGCCTGGCCCCTTAAGTAGCTATAAAAAAAACAAAATGCATTATAAGTGCAAAGTTGATCCTGGGGAAGGTGTCAGTATATAATGAAACATTGCTAAAAATGCAATGCCGCCAGCCCCACAGCGTGGCTTAACCGTGCCGCCAGGTCCCTTGAGTAGTAAAAAAAAACAAATTGCATCATCAGTGTAGAGTTGAGCTTGGAAAAGGTGTTAGAATATAATGAAACTTTGCTAAAAATGCAATGCCGCCAGCCTCACAGCGTGGCTTAACATTGCCGCCAGCGGCGGTTACATTGCGTGGAACTCTGCCGCGTGTCACGGTTTTCTCTTAACTACTCATCAAAATGACGTCAATTTTATAGAAAAATTATGGAATACCTTGATGATGGAAATTAAATTATCTATCAGTTACCATTTTCAACAAATTTTTAGTGAAAACGTCATTTTGATGAGTAGTTAAGAGAGAACCGTGACACGCGGCGGCTGACTGCAGGAGTTCCGCGCAATGTAACCGCCGCTGGCGGCAATGTTAAGCCACGCTGTGAGGCTGGCGGTATTGCATTTTTAGCAAAGTTTCATTATACCGGGTGGCTACGGAAGTATTGCCTACGGAATATCTCAGTTATTGTATGAAGTAGGTTTGTGAAATTTGGAGCGTCGATATAATGACATAAGAGCTAGAATTTGAGCATATTAACATGTCGAAGTTAACTTCCGGTCTGACCGGAAGTAACATCAACTTTCTTATTTTAAATGGAAACCCTATTTTTTTTTCTTTTCGCTTTATTCAGCATTCAATTCCCTTTCTAATGACATATCACAAGTTGGTATCTAACCAGAAACTAGATCAGAAAAAAATTATTATTGAAATTCACCGAGTAGGCCGTGGAAGCAAAATGAAAGCCAAAAATTGAAAAGTTGGCTATGGAAACCATACGTCACTTGATAACAGTTGCTACTACTGTGATATTTTATTTTCATTCGTCGGCGTTATAAAAAGCCGACAAAAAAAATATTGGAAAAATTGGGAAAAAAACAATACTCTGTAGGTCCATAACTTAAATAGGAACATACAACTTTTTCTTGCCTGTACTATTCAGCATAACCATTCCTTTCTAATGATATAATAGAAAGTAATTTTTTGAAATGAAATACCAAAAAATCCAATTATTATTATTCAAATAACAAAAAAACAGATTTATCGAAAAAAAAAAATTCAAATTGATAGGATTAAAGATAAAATAAATTCAAAACAAATGTTCGAAATGCATTCCCTCAGCGTCAATACATTTATTGACTCTGGTGATATTTTCATGTAAAACGTTTCTCAACATTTGGGGCGTGATATCTTGGAAAGCTCTACGAATTTTTACTTCTAGCTCAAGTAGAGTTGTAGGCTGTGTGGAATACACCCTATTTTTAAGATGCCCCCGTAGAAAAAAGTCGCACGGAGTAAGATCAGGTGACCTTGGTGGCCACCTGACTGGACCATGGGTTGTTATAAGTCTCTCTTGAAAGCGATTTTGAAGATAATTTCTCTCTATTCTTGAGTTATGCGGAGGGGCGCCATCTTGCTGTAAGTACATTCTCTCAGTTATTTCCGCTGGTAGGTTGTTAATGAATTCCGAAATTTGATTCTTTAAAAAATTAAAGTATCTCTCTCCGGTTAGTTGGCCTTGAAAAAGAATGGGGCCAACAATATGAGTTCCAACTATTCCTGCCCAAACATTCACACCAAATCTCTCCTGGAAGCCACCTTGTCGAAACCGGTGCTCGTTTTCTATCGCCCAGTACCTGAAACAAAAGACCGTTCACACTTTTAGCACTTTACACTTCGACTATCGACAATAATCCAAATAAAGTACAGTACCTACCTTGTATTATTCCTGTTAAATAATCCATTGTTGGTAAATCTTGACTCGTCCGTAAACAAGATATAATAGTTAAATAGGTGATTCTCAGCATTTTGTCGAAGAAACCAATTACTATATTCCAGGCGCCTTTCACCGTCATTTTCATACAAATGTTGATGCAACTGATACTTGAAGGATTTAAATCGATGTTTTTTCAAAATTTTCCTAGCAGAGTCCTTACTTATAGCTAATTCGGCGCCAATCTGCCTTGAGGAAATTGTGCTATCATATTGTACTGAAGCTAATACATTAATTTCAGTTTCCTCATTAATAACAAATGCTTCTTGGTCTTCGTGAACATCAGGCTCAGTTCTTAATTTCTCTTCAAGCCACTGGAAATACCTTCTTGACGGTTGCTGCCTCCCTGGATATCGCTCTAAATACAATCGTTCAGCGGCATAAGAATTTTTTAAACATTCACCATAAATGAGAAGCATGTCAATTTGTTCGGTTCGTGAATAACGGGGCATTTTTTGAATATTCCACTAACTGATTTCGATTTCCAAAACCTTTTAAAATGGCAGAATCAAAAACACTACTTCGAACGTCAAAATAATATGGATAGCAGCGTTCGTGAGAGCTCTCGTTTCTTTTTTGATTCATTCCAAAATACATCTTAATCAGCCTACTTGTTAATATTTTGGTTCGAATGAATATTGCAATGGAATGATTATTCTGAATAGCACAAACATCCATAGGTAGATATTAGAATATCTATGGACGATGGCACAGACCAAGTACGTTTATGTTCCTATTTAACTTAGAACCTACAGGATATAATTTATCATTCCACATTATTTTTAATGTTATTTTTGCGTATGGCGATAATCTGTTTTGTTATTTGAAGAATAATAATTGGATTTTTTAGTATTTCATTTCAAAAAATTACTTTCTATTATATCATTAGAAAGGAATGGTTATGCTGAATAGTACAGGCAAGAAAAAGTTGCATGTTCCTATTTAAGTTATGGACCTACAGAGTATTGTTTTTTTCCCAATTTTTCCAATATTTTTTTTGGCGGCTTTTTATAACGCCGACGAATGAAAATAAAATATCACAGTAGTAGCAACTGTTATCAAGTGACGTATGGTTTCCATAGCCAACTTTTCAATTTTTGGCTTTCATTTTGCTTCTACGGCCTACTCGGTGAATTTCAATAATATTTTTTTTCTGATCTAGTTTCTGGTTAGATACTAACTTGTGATATGTCATTAGAAAGGGAATTGAATGCTGAATAAAGCGAAAAAAAAAATAGGGTTTCCATTTAAAATAAGAAAGTTGATGTTACTTCCGGTCAGACCGGAAGTTAACTTCGACATGTCAATATGCTCAAATTCTAGCTCTTATGTCATTATATCGACGCTCCAAATTTCACAAACCTACTTCATACAATAACTGAGATATTCCGTAGGCAATACTTCCGTAGCCACCCGGTATTCTAACACCTTCTCCAAGCTCAACTTTACACTGATGATGCAATTTGTTATTTTTTACTACTCAAGGGACCTGGCGGCACTGTTAAGCCACGCTGTGAGGCTGGCGGCATTGCATTTTCAGCAATGTTTCATTATATTTTAACACCTTCCCCAGGATCAACTTTGCACTTATAATGCATTTTGTTTTTTTTTATCGCTACTCAAGGGGCCAGGCGGCAATGTAAAGCCACGGCAATGAAACGTTGCTTGGATAAATTTTAGCACTTTGGTACATGAACTATCATTTCCAGTTGAAATTTTTCATGCGGCTGATGATAACGCTTTTTTGACTGGGCTCTTGGTCTATTACATACAAATCTTAATGCGTACTCATCTAGGTTATGTTATTCGATCGGAGGATTAGACTGAACATCGGTGAAATGGTTGAATAGCATTTCAACAGTTGTGTTTCAAATTGTCTTTTGCCGCTGTCAAAGTGACATTGGCACTGTGACATGCATATGCGGTTTTTTTATACATAAGTTGAATTGTCTTCATTATGCATTTGAATTTGAGAATAAATATTCGATAAGGTGGACTGATTGATCGATTTTATCATCATAATTGTCCTAATCAATAATACGTAACCAACAAAATGAATACAACAAATACCACGAAAGTTGGCGAAGGAAAGAATAGGCGTGTGTTTCATTATTATGAATGTCTTTTACATAGTTTTACTCCCAATCAGATTCAAATTATTCGATATCATAGCTTCATGTTTATTGACACATACAATGGCCTAAATACTGCTTACATTTTTCACTGACAGATTTTATGTTCGAGGACAGAGTTATTGCAATATGTAGTGCTCTAGCCGTGGGTAACTGTTTCAATATTTATTATATAACTGCCTGTATTGGATACATTTAGTGAAATCAATCACTCCGATATCAATCTTCTACTTTTCGAGATCATACTTATGATGATCTATATTTATAAAGATGTATTACGTGTGGACGATATGTTGTCTGTCGGAATATATTTTTCTTATTTGTTTGCTTCACTTGCCTCATTGATGAATATTGACAAAATCGCAACAAATTCCGATTGAACGAGGATATTTCAATCTGTTCTTAACATATTTTCTTCAACTGGTTTCTTTGGAAAACTTCTATTGAAATCAAAAGGTTCAACTGCAAGTATGTAAGTATGAATCGGTTTTTCTGGAATACGTGAATTGAAGTATGAAGACTTATGATAATAAATTCTTCAGTGTTTTGGTGAACAAACTGCCAATTCAAAAACAATAAGCTACTCACTCATATGGCACCGAATACCTTACGTGTGACGCTTTGAGAATGTGACTCACCTACAAGAAAAATGGCTGTTCTATTGGTAATGCAATGTTTCATTGTTCATAAACTTGTTCTCCTTTGTGTTATATATTCCAAAGAATCAGAGGTAGATTATTTCCTCGTTATTCATGATAACTTATGACGAGTTCATGGTGTTGAAAACAGCATTATAAATTCAAGGCGATTCAATCCAAAACGTGAATCTTTCAGGACTGGGTCGGAATTTATGGTTTTGTTGAATTTTCTACTTTACAGTCGATTTAGTCGGATGATTCCCAACGGCCTCAAAGTTATATAATCCGTTCGTCCTTTCACAGAACAGTTGAACGGTCACCTTTCTATAAAATGATTTACCAATGTGAAGAGCGACAATTTTCAATGGTTGCCTCCCATAATTTAATTATTTTCAACGGAAATTGTCAGTGGTGGGTCAACATAAATGATATCTCAAAAATTGGGATTTTACGCGAATGTTATGCCAAAAGATGCCACTGAAACTGTATTTCTGGCATATTTTCAAGAACTGGTAAGGTATTTGACAGTGTAAAATGTTTCTTTTTGGTATTAGAGGGTGAGCTCTACATCCCGTAACTTTTTATCCCAAAAATAAGTATCAATGTGTCACTGTACTGGATTCTAAAACCTATCTCATATCCGAAAAACCACTGATTACTCGAGGTGTACCTCAAGGATCAGTACTGGGCCCTTTACTGTATATACTTCATACAAATAATGCTCCTGAAGTTATTAGCGAATATATGGTGTAATATGCTGATTATATACAATTGTCAGAATCCAAATTCATTACAATATAAGATAATTTTGAATACAAAGGAGGAATATTTCACAATGCATAATCTGAGACTAAATACTAGTGAAACCTAAATAATCTCTTTCTCCCGAAATGGCAACCATGGCTTCAACCATGGCACAGTCTCTCTGAATCCTGTATCCAAACTTTCTGAAAACTTATCAAGATACTGCTATGCCTTGAGAGTCATTTTACAAAATATATCCACAGAGGCAGCATTACTAGCATATTATGCAAAGATTAGATATGGTATTATTTTCAGAGGAACATCTATTGACGTTAGGAATATATCCATACTACAGAAGCGATGCTTGAGAAATATATTTAATTTACCATTAAGTGTAACCAGAGGATTGATATATGAAGCAGTTATATTTGTAACTGAAAATAAGGAGCTTCACAAATGTCAAATTCAACGATGATACATACAATAGGCCGTGATGGTCATGATGGTCTCTTAACCTAAGGGTCATGGGCTCGATTCCCAGCATGGTCATCGGTCTCGTGCATGGCATCACACGTTGAAAGGTAAGTGCTGCGTCTTCCCTAGCTCGGACAAGTCTTTAGAAGACTTTTGAGGATTGTACTCTTAAGGATGTGCAGCTGGTTGGAGGAAATAACAACAATAACAATAAAACAACAATATTATTGTTGCTGTAAGTCAGATTTGATATATTCACATCGGTGTTGCCATATCTCAAAATATGAGTAGCAATCCTAATAAGAGATGAACTAATTTTCTACGGTTTAAGTCACAATCGTTCTCAAGTTCTGGTATTGGTTGTGATTTCATTAATGCCTTAGGATTGTCCTCTCTGTGGGAACAAATAAATTTAGAAAATGATATCGAACTTCTTTGCAAGATAACAATGATAAATCAGCAGGCTTTCAATAGTTAAAGTACAGATAATGGGTTTGCGAAGAAGTAGTGTCCAATATCTTCAGAACTCGATTTCCGAAATGTTCTTTTTATCTCATATACTTCCATTATTAGTTATTTTTATCTATCAATTACTAATCGTTATTGCCCTAACGGCCACTAAAATTCATCATATCTCAAAACGAAACTTATCGCAAGTCTAACGACCGACAATAACTTCAAGTCGTTTGCACTAACAAATCTCGATTTTTCTATCTCGGAACGGTAATCGCCGGTAATGGGTCAATGAAGGAAACGAACTTATCTGAAAACCGGCACGAAAGAGGTATGAATCAGCCGTGTTATCGCCGAATCGTGACTCATTTCGGGTATTCGTCGGAAACATTTTTGAACGTGCCTACCGAGGAGGAGAGCAGGTCCCCGAAGCGGAACTAGCAGGTAGGAGTATGCTTTGTCGAAGGTGACCGTTAAAAAACCGGCAGACGAAGTCGGCGTACAACCTACGAGGGTCAAGATTCCACGAAGACGTTGGGGTGTACAGGGCAGGACATTGGAAACTGCGCGTCCTTATTTTGCACACACTTGAAAACTATCATCGTTTCTTTCAGAAACAAGGCGTAAAAGTAGCATTCAAGATAAATAACAATTTGCATTTATTTATAAAAAATTCAAAATCAGCACGACACAAATTCAAATTATTTGGAGTTTATAAGCAATGCCTTTTATATAGGTCAGACAGGCCGCAGTTTCAACCAGAGATTTGATGAACATTTTTTGAGAAGTTACAGATTAAATAAACAGGATTCAAACTATGCCAATCACCTCATAGAAAATATTCACAATTTCACAAGAAATACAGAAATTCTACAAATTCAACCAAAAAGTCTTAAATTGAATATATTGAAATCTTTAGAAATCAAAAAACATTTGGCTAATAGAAACAACGGTTCTGAATGATCAAATAGACCTGTAAAATTCACCAATTATTAATTATCCCTATGATATTTCTTTTCTTTGTCATTCTGAATCGCTTGGCGTTCTCAGAATTGCTCTATCTCAAACCGTTCTTGATTTGAAAAGTTCATATAAAGTTGAGAGCTGTTATTTCCCGCCAAAAAAGTATTTTCAATTCATTTCTTCCCATTTTCGTAAAACTCAATCTTTTTTGTATATGCTGACCAAATTTGAAATCGGTTTCGAGTCAAAAAGAGTTTTGTTAGGCTTTTTATGGAGCCTCTGCAATTTCGATATATCGTTTTTTCGAAAATCTCAATTTTACATTTTTCAAAAAATCGCTCACTGACCTCTTACGTGTCTCGACGAGTTGATTTCAAATTTTGTATCAAAACTTGAATTCCACTGAGGATTAACGAAATGAATAAAATTTTTGCGATTTTGACCAAATCATTTTTAGTTCTCACTCAATTCTTGATATAATTAATTCATGTTTGATGATATATTCGGAATCAGCTCGAAAAGATACGTAAGATAGCGGTTTGCAATTTTTTGAAAAATGAAAAATAAACATTTTCAAAATAACGATGGTGCGAGGGAATTTTTGATGATATATAGCTGTTTTATGGTACACCTTGTATCTGAGCATATCCAAATCATAGATTTTTGGAATCAGCGTGAAATTTTGAGTATATGGTGGTAATTTCAAGTGATTCTGAAGATTTTGTACTTTTCATGATTTTTAGGGACTTTTTTCAAGTAATAATATTTTTGCCGCCGATCAACTTGAAATCTACAGACTATACTAATTTAGTCATTCTGAATCGATTGGCGTTCTCAGAATTACTCTATCTCAAACCGTTCTCAATTTGAAAAATTCATCTGAAGTTGAGAGCTGTTATTTCCCGGCAAAAATTTTTTTCAATGTATTTCTTTTTATTTTCGTATAACCCAAACTTTTTTGTATATGCTCACCGAATTTGAAATTGATATAGAATCAATTAAAGATTTGTTAGGCATTTTACGGAGCCTCTGCAATTTCGAAATATTGTTTTTTCGAAAATCTCAATTTAACATTTTTCAAAAAATCGCTCACCGACCACTTACGTGTCTCGACGAGTTGATTTCAAATTTTGTATCAAAACTTGAATTCCACTGAGGATTAACGAAATGACTAAAATTTTTGCGATTTTGACCAAATCATTTTTAGTTCTCACTCAATTCTTGATATAATTAATTCATGTTTGATGATATATTCGGAATCAGCTCGAAAAGATACGTGATAGCGGTTTGCAATTTTTTGAAAAATGAAAAATAAACATTTTCAAAATAACGATGGTGCGAGGGAATTTTTGATGATATATAGCTGTTTTATGGTACACCTTGTATCTGAGCATATCCAAATCATAGATTTTTGGAATCAGCGTGAAATTTTGAGTATATGGTGGTAATTTCAAGTGATTCTGAAGATTTTGTACTTTTCATGATTTTTAGGGGTATACCCCTTGGACTTTTTTCAACCAATAATATTTTTGCCGCCGATCAACTTGAAATCTACAGACTATACTAATTTAGTCATTCTGAATCGATTGGCGTTCTCAGAATTGCTCTATCTCAAATCGTTCTCAATTTGAAAAATTCATCTGAAGTTGAGAGCTGTTATTTCCCGCCAAAATTTTTTTTTCAATGTATTTCTTTTTATTTTCGTAAAACCCAAACTTTTTTGTATATGCTCACCGAATTTGAAATTGATATAGAATCAATTAAAGATTTGTTAGGCTTTTTACGGAGCCTCTGCAATTTCGAAATATCGTTTTTTCGAAAATCTCAATTTAACATTTTTCAAAAAATCGCTCACCGACCTTTTACGTGTCTCGACGAGTTGATTTCAAATTTTGTATCAAAACTTGAATTCCACTGAGGATTAACGAAATGACTAAAATTTTTGCGATTTTGACCAAATCATTTTTAGTTCTCACTCAATTCTTGATATAATTAATTCATGTTTGATGATATATTCGGAATCAGCTCGAAAAGATACGTAAGATAGCGGTTTGCAATTGTTCGAAAAATGAAAAATAAATATTTTCGAAATAACGATGGTGCGAGGGAATTTTTGATGATATATAGCTGTTTTATGGTACACCTTGTATCTGAGCATATCCAAATCATAGATTTTTGGAATCAGCATGAAATTTTGAGTATATGGTGGTAATTTCAAGTGATTCTGAAGATTTTGTACTTTTCATGATTTTTAGGGGTATACCCCTTGGACTTTTTTCAAGTAATAATATTTTTGCCGCCGATCAACTTGAAATCTACAGACTATACTAATTTAGTCATTCTGAATCGATTGGCGTTCTCAGAATTGCTCTATCTCAAATCGTTCTCAATTTGAAAAATTCATCTGAAGTTGAGAGCTGTTATTTCCCGCCAAAATTTTTTTTTCAATGTATTTCTTTTTATTTTCGTAAAAACCAAACTTTTTTGTATATGCTCACCGAATTTGAAATTGATATAGAATCAATTAAAGATTTGTTAGGCTTTTTACGGAGCCTCTGCAATTTCGAAATATCGTTTTTTCGAAAATCTCAATTTAACATTTTTCAAAAAATCGCTCACCGACCTTTTACGTGTCTCGACGAGTTGATTTCAAATTTTGTATCAAAACTTGAATTCCACTGAGGATTAACGAAATGACTAAAATTTTTGCGATTTTGACCAAATCATTTTTAGTTCTCACTCAATTCTTGATATAATTAATTCATATTTGATGATATATTCGGAATCAGCTCGAAAAGATACGTAAGATTTGCAATTGTTCGAAAAAATGAAAAATAAATATTTTCGAAATAACGATGGTGCGAGGGAATTTTTGATGATATATAGCTGTTTTATGGTACACCTTGTATCTGAGCATATCCAAATCATAGATTTTTGGAATCAGCGTGAAATTTTGAGTATATGGTGGTAATTTCAAGTGATTCTGAAGATTTTGTACTTTTCATTATTTTTAGGGGTATACCCCTTGGACTTTTATCAAGTAATAATATTTTTGCCGCCGATCAACTTGAAATCTACAGACTATACTAATTTAGTCATTCTGAATCGATTGGCGTTCTCAGAATTGCTCTATCTCAAACCGTTCTCAATTTGAAAAATTCATCTGAAGTTGAGAGCTGTTATTTCCCGCCAAATTTTTTTTTCAATGTATTTCTTTTTATTTTCGTATAACCTAAACTTTTTTGTATATGCTCACCGAATTTGAAATTGATATAGAATCAATTAAAGATTTGTTAGGCTTATTACGGAGCCTCTGCAATTTCGAAATATTGTTTTTTCGAAAGTCTCAATTTAACATTTTTCAAAAAATCGCTCACCGACCACTTACGTGTCTCGACGAGTTGATTTCAAATTTTGTATCAAAACTTGAATTCCACTGAGGATTAACGAAATGACTAAAATTTTTGCGATTTTGACCAAATCATTTTTAGTTCTCACTCAATTCTTGATATAATTAATTCATGTTTGATGATATAGTCGGAATCAGCTCGAAAAGATACGTAAGATAGCGGTTTGCAATTTTTTGAAAAATGAAAAATAAACATTTTCAAAATAACGATGGTGCGAGGGAATTTTTGATGATATATACCTGTTTTATGGTACACCTTGTATCTGAGCATATCCAAATCATAGATTTTTGGAATCAGCGTGAAATTTTGAGTATATGGTGGTAATTTCAAATGATACTGAAGATTTTGTACTTTTCATGACTTTTAGGGGTATATCCCTTGGACTTTTTTCAAGTAATAATATTTTTGCCGCCGATCAACTTGAAATCTACAGACCATACTAATTTAGTCATTCTGAATCGATTGGTGTTCTCAGAATTGCTCTATCTCAAACCGTTCTCGATTTGAAAAATTCATCTGAAGTTGAGAGCTGTTATTTCCCGCCAAAATTTTTTTTCAATGTATTTCTTTTTATTTTCGTATAACCCAAACTTTTTTGTATATGCTCACCGAATTTGAAATTGATATAGAATCAATTAAAGATTTGTTAGGCTTTTTACGGAGCCTCTGCAATTTCGAAATATCGTTTTTTCGAAAATCTCAATTTAACATTTTTTAAAAAATCACTCACCGACCTCTTACGTTTCTCGACGAGTTGATTTCAAATTTTGTACCAAAACTTGAATTCCACTGAGGATTAACTAAATGACTAGAATTTTTGCGATTTCGACAAAGTAATTTTTAGTTCTCGCTCAATCCTTCATCTAATTTCATTTTGATTATATATTCGGAATCAGCTCGACGTGTTACGTTCGAGGTTACTTTGGAATTTTCCAGAAAATGAAAAATAAAAAATATAGAAAATTTGCTGTATTTTTTTTTTTTATTGCTTTATGTTCTAGGCATTGTGTGAGTGTGTGTTTGATAAGTCTTCTATTACTGTGTACATAAAAAATGTTGTCTATTGATATATCCGTTTGAAATTACAGCTTTTATGTAATTGAAATAATAGTTCAATATTTCCAAAATACTCAACTTGACATTTGAAAAAATGCAATAAAAAATACAGATACGTATTTTATAATGTAAAGTTGATGGTGTCCCAATTTGTACGATACTTTAGTTTCTATTCGATTTTTTCTGTACAACTCGAATTTGAATAAACCTCTATAAGTATGTAATAGTATATTCTGTAACAAGGTTAGAATGAAAATTCGATGCGAGTGGAAAGTTCCGAGCGCGAGTCGAAGGCGAGCGGGAGGAACCACGATCTCTTCTCATTCTAACCGAGTAGACTATAGTTTTTCCACGATAATTTTTTTTTAAATATTTTCAAATGGAAACGAACAAAAGATAATTTCCACACGAAATAATAACTATTATTTATAAACACTGTTTAAAAGAAAAGACTAACCCTGGACTAACCAGAACTATTGTTTTTTTCGAAAAGATTCATTAGGAATAAACTATTAAATTAAAAAAAATTGCCTTGTCGGTGGCTTGAATCCACAATCTCTCGTCTACTATGCTACACCATCTGAGCCATCCGGCCGCTCATAATATGTTGATAAATATTATATTAAAATTATTCGGGTGTTTTGATAGTAAACTTTCCAGTATATTATTTGTACACTTTGTAATTTCAGGTGGTGTATTTTCACACTCTGATTCTGAATTACTGAATAAATTCATGGTACTTTTTATATTTTCGAATGAAAACGTGACAGCAATAATCTTGACACTACTGAAATTTGCCACTACGGTGACAATCAACTGCGTCAAGGCCAATGTTATTTTTGCCAACTAGTGTGAGAGTATTATTACAAGAGAGAGAATGTTAATACATTTGAATTGCATGGGGGCAGAGGTGTTGCAAAATATTTCTTCAATCTCAAGAGAGAGAATTCCAACATTCTGTAATCAAATTTCATTTCAGAATTAGCAAATTCTGTGATGATCGTGGAGAAAGCTAGTTTCTATGACAGATTCCAGTTTCCCTCATCCACCTTCCTCAGTCATCAACTAGATTTCAGCCCGTTCCTATTCACTTGTTATTCTAAGATAATGTTTCTTCTAGTAACAAGGTCAATATGAACTGTTTCTTCCCGTACGTTCATTTTTTATTGCACGCTTATATTTAGCTACACCTGTATGTATGTAGGGTTTGTAACCGACATCTTTGCACTCGATTTTCACCCACATTAAAGAGACAGATTTAATTGAAGCTCTGTACACTTATCAAGAACCAGTTACAGTTCGATAGTTTGATGAGTTTGTGTCATTATCCTGATCAGGATCGCCAGAATTAAATAAATTGCCTATATGCTCTGTGTAATTATTGCGCCTGCTGCTTTCCTTGGATAGGTTCGCTGTTTTTTTCAGGCTCTCGGGAAATATTTTTTTTAATAATAAATTGAGAACTAAAAAGTAAAAAATAATCGTTTTTGTAGGCAGGAAATATCAATAAATGAAAAATATTAGTATAACTATGAAAAAAGTGTGGAGTGCTCGATATACGAAAATATGAATCAAAGCGCCCCACGATTTTTTCATGGTATTAATATTTTTCATTTATTATTATTTTCTGCCTATATGAACAATTATTTTTTACTTTTTAGTTCGATGTGTTATAAAAGAATGTTTTTTAGTTATTCTAAACTATATTTCATTTCATCCTAAGCGTGTTATGCATGAATATTTCATTCAAGTCTACGCTAGCGGATTCAAGCCAGTTTTGGGGTTCACCCGACCGGCAATTACATCCAAAAACGTTGATATAACATCAAAAATCCGTATACAATTATAATTAGATGCTCATCCTAGCAAATAGCGAAGAATCGTCACAATTCCAAAATGGTAGTGTGTTGGTTCAGTTAACATATACGTACGAGTTTATGTTAATGGAAAAACAAACGAATAACGCGATACGTGCTAAATAAAAGTGAGTAATTCGAACTCGTTTCGCCGTTTTCGATTTCGTCGGCACTCCGTCTCAAATATCGCTAGGTGTCCAATTCGGATTCTTGAACGTTTCAAATTTGCCAGCTTTTCAAAATATCGCAACCATTCACGGCGAGATGGAGAGCGAATATTTACCTGGTATCGTCGGAGAAGTTAGAAATCGCAATAGAAATCCAGTATTGTAATTCAATAATGTTTTTAGTATAGGTATGTTAAATTTATTGAATACATACGATCTCTCTTCTTACTGCGATTTAATCTATTTACATTTTCACTCGTGACTTGTAGATGAGGTACTCAAAAGGTCGCTTGAGGTAAACATCTTATTATAATCCTTCGGTTTACAAGAGTTTTACTTTCTTTCCTAGTCTTGTATAAGAAATATTTAAGGATAATTGCTTCTAAATAAACTGGTCAAATTACTCTCATCATTCACAGGAAACCTTGGGAAATAAAAATGTCCAAATATGATCCAGTTATGGAAGCCTTACAGTTGAAAGTTACATATTGGAAATTTCAGAACCACATGTAATGCCATTTGCCATATATAGAGCAAGGATTTTTGTTAATGCAAGATAATGCCAGACCCCACGCTACCCGAGTTTTGAGAAATTATTCAGAGGGAGTCGGTATCGTTACCATGGTATGGCCAGCTCGGAACCCGGATTCAGATCCCATAGAGAATATCTGGGATATTCATGAGTGAAGATTGCAAGAGGAACGTAACTTGAATACTTTGGAAGACGTACGGCAGAAACTGGTTGCAATTTGGAAAGACCTGGACCAAAATGACATTAGGTCTCTTATTTTAAGTATGGGGGCCATCTTTGACAAGAAGTTATTCATGCCAGAGGTGGAAATACTCGCTACTGATACTATCTCTCTCTTTCTTTTGTTTCGTTTTTTCGTTGTTTTTGGATCTTTATTTTCCATAAAATCATGTTATGCTATAAAATGGCTGAAGTGCTAGTTTAATTCTAACTTGATAATGTAGTTGTTACATCCTACAGGGTGGTACAAAGTTTATGAAAAATCCGGTATTTATAAAACACAGATTTTAATGCGCATCCAGTTTACACACCAACGTTTAGTTGGAAAAAACATGTCATTCAAAATGAAAACGTCCAAATCAGACAAGGAGTTATGACGAAAAAGTATCTTGAACTTTTGCCTAATTTTTGGTGGTGCGTTAATTTCTTGGAAAAGTGTATATCGGGATATTTTTTGTTTGATGAAGCTTCTGCTTCTTCTAGGATGCTTTAGCCCCCTTGCCGAAACTTCAATCTGGGTGCGCCTTGATTCGATCGATATTGGCCGTGATGGTCAATGGGCCGTGATGGTCATGATGGTAGAGCGCTTGTCTCTTGACCTAAGGGTCATGGGTTCGATTCCCAGCATGGTCATCGGTCTTGTGCATGGTATCACACGTTAAAAGGTAAAGGCTGCGTCTTCCCTAGCTCGAACAAGTCTTTCGAAGATTTTTGAGGGTTGTACTCTTAAAGGTGTGTAGCTGGTTGAAGGAAATAACAATTTAATTTTAAGATTAGATGTAATAATAGTAGTATCACTTTACTTTACTGTTCGGTATATATATTGTTACGAACCTGGTAGTAGATAGAAAAATCATGAATCCTTCTGTTTGCCTTCTAGAAACCCATTAGAATGTACTAGAATCATTAAAGTTTATTTGAGAACTTAGTAAGGAATGTTCTGTTGAAAGTTCTATAGCTTCTAGAATAATGTTATCCTATAAATACGATCAGATTTGCCAAGTTTGGGAAGTTTTTGAGTTTTGTTTACTTTTTAACATTTGACTGTTGTAACGTTACCAAGTGAAGTTTGAAGTATTTATTTGAACTGCAAAGTGTCAAACAGTGTTGTCAGTTGTATTATTTGTTCTGTGACAATAAAGGCGATTTTATAAGTAAGTGTACCACTTATTGACCCTGAAAAACGCAACATTTGGTGGCAGCGGTGGGATAAGTGGTACTGAAGAAAGAAGAGTGGAGCAGATTTACAGTATCTGATGGTGAATACTCGAGCACAGAATTACGACGAGATGGCGACCTTAGACATAATCCAGTTTTTGAAGGAACAAGAAGCGAAAAGAAAACTGGAACAAGAAGAGCTTCTCAAACAATTTGAAATACACAGAAAAGAAGATCAAAACAAACAAGAAGGGCTTTTTCAACAATTTGAACTGCGCAGAAAACAGGAGCAAGAGGATCAAGAAGCTAAAAGAAAACAAGAGCAAGAGGAACAAGAAGCTAAAAGAAGACAAGAACAAGAGGAGCAAGAGGCGCGGTTAGTCCAACGGTTACAACAGCAGCATGTCGATCTCTTGCAACAGTTTAGTCACAGCCAACAGTGCTTCCAGAATGAAATCACCGAAAAAGTCCAGGAAGTCAGAGGAAGAGTCCAGGAGGTCGAAATTGAACTGTCCAAAATGAATGAACGGGTGGCACAAGAAGTAAACAAGAAATTCAACGAAGAAGTGGATAGGATCAAGGAGAGGATAGAAACAATACACCTTCCACACAAGCGGGCTCCCTCTGAGGAAATTTCTCCCACTAGTGAAAGGCAATTTTCACTGACATATCCAAGGCCTGCTCAAGCAAAAATTTTGAAGCTTCCAACATTTGATGGGCAATCTTCGTGGTCTATGTATCGACGTCAATTTGAGGCGGCAGCAAACGCAAACGGCTGGTCCGAGGAAGAAAAGGCCACTTCACTAGTCCTGTGTCTGCGAGGCCAAGCGTTAGAGATATTGCAGAATATCCCCGAGAATATGCAGAAGGAGTATTCTAGAATCGTGGAAGCTTTAGAGATAAGATATGGACAGCAGTATCTTAAACAAGTGTTCCAGAGTCAGCTAAAGAGTCGATCCCAAAAACCAAACGAATCACTGCAGGAATATGGAGCAGATGTGGAGCGACTCATTAATTTGGCCTATCCACAAGCACCGAAAGAGTTCATAGAACAAATTGGAGTGTAAACCTTCATCGACGGCCTAAGAGATCCTGACATGCAGCAAGCCCTTCGACTAGGACGTCTTCAGACCATAAACGGGTTACTAATAGCATCATTGGAGTTCGAAGCGGCTAAAAATGCATCAAGAAATACGAGATCCAAGTTACGAGAAGTCAAATTCATCGAAGATTCTTCTACGAGCGAGGCGCTGTTGAATAAGTTATTGGACTCCATATCGGCATCAGGTAAACAAATGACTTCTGAAGAAAATAAAAGGAGGCGCTGCTATAGCTGCGGAAAAACTGGTCATCTACAAAGAAGCTGCTGGGAAAGATCAAGGTCCAGAAGTTTAATGAGGGTAAGGACGACATCTACAAGCAATGAAGCGAGATCGAGATCCCCAAGCCCCAAGATTACTATCTCGACGTTGAAGAGAAATGGACAAAGTCTACTAGTCCAAGGCCAATTAGAAGATCGAAGATGCACCTTCACTATAGATACAGAAGCTTCCAGAACAGTTGTTCGTCCAGACCTCATACAATAATCTGTAAAGCCGATAAAGAGGAATATGGTTTTGGAAACAGCTACGGGACAAACCTCACCAATTATTGGAGAGACGCTTGTACGCATCCAGATAGGCCCCATTACCATGGAACATATTATGTTGGTTGCAGACATAAAGGATGAATGTGTTTTGGGTCTATATATCATGGAGAAGAACGACTTCATCCTTAATGTCAGAAAGAAAATATTGCGGATCGGCAATGAAGAAATCTTCCTGAACAGATACGAAGAAAAACTCCAACCAATGAAGATTTATGTTGAGGAAGTCATCCATATTCCGAAAAACTCCGAAACCATTGTTATGGCCAGACTGGAAGGTGAACCTGGGGATTTGAGCACTGGAATAATTGAAAACGATGAATACCGTAACGATGGACTTCTAATTGCCCGATGTCTTGTGAACACGGAACAACAAATTCCTGTCAGGGTTGCCAATACTACAGATATCAAAGTTTTCCTGAGGAAAATCGACCAATTGGGCATCTGCAAACCCGTCACTCGAGTCATCAATTGTGAAAACCAAACTCGAACACTTCGAAGAAAAACTACCAACATCGATCAGAGAACAATCGACAAAATGATGGAATCCACGGAACACCTATTTCTAGAAGGCAAACAGAAGGATTCATGATTTTTCTATCTACTACCAGGTTCGTAACAATATATATATATATATATATATATATATATATATATATATATATATATATAGTATTGCCTACGGAATATCTCAGTTATTGTATGAAGTAGGTTTGTGAAATTTGGAGCGTCGATATAATGACAGAATTTGAGCATATTGACATGTCGAAGTTAACTTCCGGTCTGACCGGAAGTAACATCAACTTTCTTATTTAAAATGGAAACACTATTTTTTTTCTTTTCGCTTTATTCAGCATTCAATTCCCTTTCTAATGACATATCACAAGTTGGTATCTAACCAGAAACTAGATCAGAAAAAATTATTATTGAAACTCACCGAGTAGGCCGTGGAAGCAAAATGAAAGCCAAAAATTGAAAAGTTGGCTATGGAAACCATACGTCACTTGATAACAGTTGCTACTACTGTGATATTTTATTTTCATTCGTCGGCGTTATAAAAAGCCGCCAAAAAAAATATTGGAAAAATTGGGAAAAAAACAATACTCTGTAGGTCCATAACTTAAATAGGAACATGCAACTTTTTCTTGCCTGTACTATTCAGCATAACCATTCCTTTCTAATGATCTAATAGAAAGTAATTTTTTGAAATGAAATACCAAAAAATCCAATTATTATTATTCAAATAACAAAAAAACAGATTTATCGAAAAAAATAATTCAAATTGATAGTATTAAAGATAAAATAAATTCAAAACAAATGTTCGAAATGAATTCCCTCAGCGTCAATACATTTATTGACTCTGGTGATATTTTCATGTAAAACGTTTCTCAACATTTGAGGCGTGATATCTTGGAAAGCTCTACGAATTTTTACTTCTAGCTCATGTAGAGTTGTAGGCTGTGTGGAATACACCCTATTTTTAAGATGCCCCCATAGAAAAAAGTCGCAAAGTCGCACGGAGTAAGATCAGGTGACCTTGGTGGCCACCTGACTGGACCATGGGTTGTTATAAGTCTCTCTTGAAAGCGATTTTGAAGATAATTTCTCGCTATTCTTGAATTATGCGGAGGGGCGCCATCTTGCTGGAAGTACATTCCCTCAGTTATTTCCGCTGGTAGGTTGTTAATGAATTCCGAAATTTCATTCGTTAAAAAATTAAAGTATCTCTCTCCGGTTAGTTGGCCTTGAAAAAGAATGGGGCCAACAATATGAGTTCCAACTATTCCTGCCCAAACATTCACACCAAATCTCTCCTGGAAGCCACCTTGTCGAAACCGGTGCTCGTTTTCTATCGCCCAGTACCTGAAACAAAAGACCGTTCACACTTTTATTAGTACTTTACACTTCGACTATCGACAATAATCCAAATAAAGTACAGTACCTACCTTGTATTATTCCTGTTAAATATTCCATTGTTGGTAAATCTTGACTCGTCCGTAAACAAGATATAATAGTTAAATAGGTGATTCTCAGCATTTTGTCGAAGAAACCAATTACAATATTCCAGGCGCCGTCATTTTCATACAAATGTTGATGCAACTGATACTTGAAGGATTTAAATCGATGTTTTTTCAAAATTTTCCTAGCAGAGTCCTTACTTATAGCTAATTCGGCGCCAATCTGCCTTGAGGAAATTGTGCTATCCTATTGTACTAAAGCTAATACATTAATTTCAGTTTCCTCATTAATATCAAATGCTTCTTGGTCTTCGTGAACATCAGGCTCAGTTCTTAATTTTTCTTCAAGCCACTGGAAATACCTTCTTGACGGTTGCTGCCTCCCTGGATATCGCTCTAAATACAATCGTTCAGCGGCATAAGAATTTTTTAAACATTCACCATAAATGAGAAGCATGTCAATTTGTTCGGTTCGTGAATAACGGGGCATTTTTTGAATATTCCACTAACTTATTTCGATTTCCAAACCCTTTTAAAATGGCAGAATCAAAAACACTACTTCGAACGTCAAAATAATATGGATAGCAGCGTTCGTGAGAGCTCTCGTTTCTTTTCTGTTTCATTCCAAAATACATCTTAATCAGCCTACTTGTTAATATTTTGGTTCGAATGATTATTGCAATGGAATGATTATTCTGAATAGCACAAACATCGTCCATAGTTAGATATTAGAATATCTATGGACGATGGCACAGACCAAGTACGTTTATGTTCCTATTTAACCTAGAACCTACAGGATATTTATCATTCCACATTATTTTTAATGTTATTTTTGCGTATGGCGATAATCTGTTTTGTTATTTGAAGAATAATAATTGGATTTTTTGGTATTTCATTTCAAAAAATTACTTTCTATTATATCATTAGAAAGGAATGGTTATGCTGAATAGTACAGGCAAGAAAAAGTTGTATGTTCCTATTTAAGTTATGGACCTACAGAGTATTGTTTTTTTCCCAATTTTTCCAATATTTTTTTTGGCGGCTTTTTATAACGCCGACGAATGAAAATAAAATATCACAGTAGTAGCAACTGTTATCAAGTGACGTATGGTTTCCATAGCCAACTTTTCAATTTTTGGCTTTCATTTTGCTTCCACGGCCTACTCGGTGAATTTCAATAATAATTTTTTTCTGATCTAGTTTCTGGTTAGATACCAACTTGTGGTATGTCATTAGAAAGGGAATTGAATGCTGAATAAAGCGAAAAGAAAAAAAATAGTGTTTCCATTTAAAATAAGAAAGTTGATGTTACTTCCGGTCAGAACGGAAGTTAACTTCGACATGTCAATATGCTCAAATTCTAGCTCTTATGTCATTATATCGACGCTCCAAATTTCACAAACCTACTTCATACAATAACTGAGATATTCCGTAGGCAATACTTCCGTAGCCACCCGGTATATTCGACATACTCTTCCCTATCCGAACTAATAAACTAAGGGTTGACGTAGTCCTATTTTCGAACCACTCTGTAAAGAAATTTATTCTCACTTAACTTCGATCAAGATTGAGGGAGTGCATTAGGGCTGAATTGAACTTTTGGTTCTCATCAGAGAACTCACACTAGTGGCTTTGAAATTAATCTAATTGAATTTTTCATTGTTCACCCTGTTGTAGAGAACATAAGGAAAAAATAAAATGGATAAGAGATCAAGGTGGCATTGTACCATCATTGAGGCATGGTATTCCCAGCAGAAATAGGCGTTTTGTCAATTCTCAGATTTGTTGAAAACTCTGAGTGGAAAGTTTCACTTTTCATCTTCGACACCATATATCTTGAAAACTACTCGGCCGATTTTTTGTGCCCTTAGAACAAAAAATTCAGGGAATTTGACCGAAAGCTGTTTGACAAATGGATGGATGGTGCAGGGTCCTAATTGTTAGTAAGATTTTGGAGGAAATCTGCTTCTAACTAAATTATTCACGAACGTTTCGCCTCATGCGTTTTCACTTTATCAGTATGCATACAATGTTGTATTCTAAAGAATTCCGTCAACAATTATTACGCTTTTTGGAACATTCTTATCGCAATTGTTCACGCCAAGATCGTAACGAACAAAAACGAACAAAAATAACACGGAATTGAAATTTACGCCCGAACAAACATGGCGCTGGATGCACCATGTGAAACACCAGTCAACAATTCCAATTGTTATAATTTTCTGATGCAACATGTATGGCACAATAATATATGTGATTTAATTAATAAAAGAACCGAACAACGGTATTACATTGTTTTTCGATTGCTGCTTTTATAACGGATATATTGGAATTATCTCACGTGTAATGTTTTTTCACCTTCTCGTCTAGGCGTACGTAATACTGAATGGAAACATCCCGGTCCGTGGAAATTACCTTGCACCAATCATGCAGGAAGCAATTGAAATATTGAAGATATTTCCGTAACTGATACCTTCTCTATGAATAACAAATTCACCCGAATTAAAAGAAGCCATCAGGAATATGAAAAAATAAAATAACAACAACACCACCGACGCCATCTCTACATTCCTGCAGTTGTTGTATAACAAGTTCAACAATGGGGAAGTCACTGCGGCTAACCTATGCGACTTTTCTAAGGCATTTGACTGCGTCAATCACAATATATTACTTCGCAAACTTGAAAAATATAGTTTCAGAGGCAACAGTCATGCTTGGATTAAATCATATCTCCTCGAAAGGAAGCGAATTGTTGGAATATCATCCGACTCGAATATTAATAACGTAAAATGTGGTATACCCAAAGGTTCTGTGCTGGGCCCTATCTTGTTTCTTCTATATTTTGGAAATTTTACTATATTTGCAGACGATATCACAAATAATAATAACAGGCTGCATACAAGGATGTAAGAAGATATGAATGAAGTGAAAAATTGGTGTGATTTCAATCTCCTAACATTCAACGCTGGGAAAATAAATGTGATAGCATTCAAAAGCAATATTCCTGATATCTCTTTAGGAGTAAATACAATAGAAAATTGTATCACTCCAAAATTCTTAGGTCTTCACTCGGATGAAAATCGTATAATTGAAAAACACATCAAGCACCTAAACAAAAAGTTAGCATCAGGCTACTATGCGCTGAGGAATGTTTTCAAAGAACACGGGTACAAGAATGCAAAAACTGTTTACTATGCGCTCGTAGAATCCCAGCTACGATATGGTATACTTTTCTAACGGTAATCTCAATCTATATTTCTATATAGTCGAAACAGTAATACATGAAAATAAAAGGGATTTATGAAATTTTTGGCATTGCCTGCACTTACACGCATCCTTGACGAAGACATTTTTACTTTTCTGTCTCCCCTGGTAGGAGATGACGTACCGTTGCCCAAAGTGAAGAGACCGAACGATATTATTCAAATTACAATTTTCTAGGAACACCAACATCTGCATGGAATTAATCTTCAAAACTTTCTTTGTGAAATCTAGGAAGCATTTTCCCCAAATTCGCGTCTATAAAGGCCTCAGCCAACGACTAGTTCCTGGTTATCCAAATTAGTCACTCTTCCTTTCCATCACGGAATGCAGAATTCAAATCTTGCATAAAGAGAAATGAGTATTCAAGAACGTCGTCGATGGCGGTATGACTAACGAGTTTCTTGAAATTCTCAACGTATCTCTGGAGCTTTACCTAGTCACAAGACGAAAAAATTTAATTACGTCTTACATTATACATTTCCAAGCTGTTGGTAATGCCAGTAGAACGCTTGGAATATATTAAGCGGGTATGCGCGCGCACCTCTTGATACATAGGTAGGACAAGTAAAAGTGACAATAATTATGAACCGTTTACAAATATCTTCGAGCAAGGTCTTAGCGCGAAGTTGAGGGAGAAATTGAAAAGCTGTTCGAAGACAATATGTTCGTGGAAGGAACGATTTTGAATCGGAAATATCAATATTCCAACAGAAAGTTGACTATATTTGCGATAATTTTTTTGTCTTGTTCTCACGCAAGGAAAATGCTGTCATGTTCAGAAAACATCGTGAGAGCCGAGAAAAAACTGGTGTTTGTTTTCTAGGATGCCTCAGGGGAGACATTCAGAGGCGTTAGTTACAAATCTAACTTTGGGAAAGGGATACCTTTATTAATTTGGATATTGGATACTGATCTCTCAATTGCTTCCATATTTCGGAGGCATGAATTTTGAGAATATTTTCCATGAGTGACCATGGCAAAGAAGAAGTCTCAATAAATTCCACTGAATGCTCTGATACTTGTTGATAGGTAAAATTTTGCAATGTCTGTCATGTCCCCATGGCAGAGTATCATATGAGCCGGCAGTCAAAAATCGTTTGTCATTATGCGGGCTCAGAGAAATTTTTGTTAGTTCAACACGAGCGAACGAGCGTATACAGAGTCATTTTTTCTGACTGATTTTGCCAACATTCAACATAGTCTTCAAAGGTGATTTTATTTTGGACAACGCTGTTTCACTCATTTGGGAAATCCGTCATAATTTGGCCGTTTGCTTCATGTTTCATCAAGCAGGTGGATTTTTAGGTTTTGATTTGATAAAATTTTCATAAATGTCGTCTGTCTTTGCCATCTCGATAGCGATGAGGTCCTCATCAAAAATAGTGCGATTCAAAAAATTCAAACTGAAAATTAAATTTTTTGCGCCATATCGCTCGTCCCACTTGGAGACTATTTGCACTAGACGGTGCTTCCGTATGTTTTCCATCGTTTTTCCAAATAGTGCGTTATTGGCAAGTTTGTAGTTATTTTTACCAAAAGTTGTTTTTGCTTCTGCTCGTCGTATTTAATTCAATGTAGGGTTTGAACCAGGCGGACTACTCGAATTGCAGTACCTTATGAAACTTTGAGTCGTAACACAATTAAAAGTTTTTTTCTTCAAATAGCATATTTTGGTGTATATTAACAAATTATGGCACTTTAATGCGGTGCTGTCATCATATTTATTTATCAGGAATGAAAAAAAATCCCAATGATACGATGTACTTTCATAAAAGGAAGAGCTATAAAATGGGCTTGAATCAATTTTATATTTTGTATACGAACAGATCTTAGGCATCACTGCATCAAAGTTTCCAAGCAGCTGAAGTAAAAACTGTAATAATTATCATTGTTGTGAATAATCAAGTTGCCTGAAGGACCAAAAAATATCCAAATAAGATACCACTCAACATCACTCGCTATCTAGACTATTATTTCAGGTCAATGAAATTTACGCAATAAAAAAAAATATCTAACTAGCTGGATAGGATTGCATTCTTTGATAAACTTTTTGTCAATATACTTGAATCCGAAAAGGATGTAGACTTTCACTAATATCAGCTAAAAATTATTCATAATCACTTTCTTCAAATTCACAATTTTCACCTATTTTCATTCCTGAAGTTGAGATGAATAGAGTTATTTAAACAGAACGCAATTATCGAAAGTTTCTCACTAACTAGGTATAAATTGATTGAGTTATAACACCTTCGAACATATTAGTGATGTCCTTTTACAGTGAATAGAATGCCTTTTACTTGAAACTAAAGACTGTCCATTAGTTCAGGAAAATGAGGACAATATAAATACAATTACTTATGAGAATCCAACGGAAATTAAACTCGCCATGAAAATAACAATACAAAATTAAAGTTTTAATGGGTTTGTTTATACTTTACTTCAGCACCTACGTTGATTAATGAAAATTAGCGGTATTTTCTATCATTGTGATTGATGTTTTTTTGTTCTAATCATCGTCCGGCTGTACCTTTACGAACAACCGTCTTAAATCTTCTGGATACTCGCGCGAGCTGGGAATGACCAGAGTCTTACCAAAATACTCGAAAAATCGTATATTTTGTAAACTTTTGAGGTGTCTTTTGATATCGAATGATATTCAATGGTATTGTATCGAATATTTCTAAATACAAAAAATGTTGGGTGCTACGAATAGGCCAACTAATAAAAATTAGGATAGTTCGTAGATGGAAATTCTTGTATCGGTCTCAGCAAAATTGTTGTGGAATTTTCCTTAACTATAATAAATATTTTCCAAATTATCACCGTTTTGGTTTTTTACTAATAGAATAGAATAGAATAGAATAGAATAGAATAGAACTTTATCAATCCATAAAATCCACATACATGGTGTTGGACAGGTCCAAGAGTTAAAAACTAGCGTTTAAAACCAGTATATCTTGAATAGTTTCAAAGGAGTCATTTCACAATTTCCGGAAATTTTGTAGAGAATTGAAAAATCGATCGATGATAGGGGTGAAATAGGCCTACAATTTGAAACATTTTCACTATCGCCGTTTTTTGTAATAATTCAAAAAGTTTCAGCTTCGATTCCATCAAGACCGGGTGCTTTTTTATTCCTAGAATTAATTAGGAATTCTCAACCTCAGTGATATTTGTTGGTGTGGGAATGAAATAATTTTTAGTTATACAGGATGTTCCTAAACATTATGTACATTCAAAAGAGGGGAATGCTTTGGCTTATTTTACGTATAAACATAGGTCCGCAAACGCTTCGTTACCGATCTACGGGGTGTTGAAATTTAAAGATTTTTGTTTGTTTTTTCTTTATAGATCCTGCAGGTTTTGAGATAATTGATAACGCCAATTATACAAATTCTGATATGACTGATATGCATTTTATTCATGACCTTGCGGATGGAAATGCAAGGGAAGCCCAATTTTGACTATAAATTCATATTTACCGACGGAGTCAATTTTTCTAGAAATAAAATTATGAATTTTCACAACAACCACATATTGGCCAAAGAAAATCCACATGAAATTGTAGAAACGCATTTTCAAGAGTAGTTCTCGATAAATGTATGGGGTATAGTTGGGGATCGTTCAACTGCCCCTTTATTTTTAACTGGTCGACTTACTGTCACTCATACAGGATCTTTTTGCATCACGAATTGCTTTTATTACTTGAAGGCTTACCTCTTGCTCAGAAATCAAAAGTGGTATATGCACGATGACGCCCTAACATATTTTTCAGTTTTGGTTCGGCAATATTTGAATGAAGTGTTTGAGATCAAGTTGATAGGACGGGGTGGACCTCAACTATGGCCCCCTAGACTTAAATAGCCTAGATTTTTTCCCATGTGGGCATCTCAAATGTCTAGTGTATACAACACCAATAGAATACCATTGAAGACTTCCGAAATCGAATATTAAATGCATTTGAAACTGTTAGAAATACTCCAGGGGTGTCAATGAGAAGAGCGGACGCAAGTATAAGGATTGGGGGAGGTTACTTTGAACAATTGTTATAACGTAATTTCCTTGTTAATGCTTTCATTTAGATGTTTTGTATAATAAATTGCTGTTGCAGAAGTTTTCAGCTTTATTTTTTAGTATACAGAGACGAATAACTTTTTGGCAAGTTACAACAAATTATTTCCTATTTTTTCTCGATAACGGTCCTAGAAAACGGAAAAACTACAAGAAAAAAAATATTTTGTAAACAAACCACAAAATTCATATTGTATCTTAGAATTTACCAGCGGCGTCCCACAAAAAAGTTCAGGGGAAGAAAAGAGGGCACGAACCATAAAAAATATCACCCGGTAGATTCTCAGAAACAACTGAGATGTCCGTTGATGTAATCCCTATGATATAACGTTTGCTATGAATTTGAGCTGATTATCTCAAAAACTGCAGGATATATGAGAACAAAATAGAAATTTCAACGATTGGTAACAAAGCGTACGTTTATATGAATTTTTAATAAAAAAATGAGCAAAAGAATTTCCCACTTTCGGATGTACATGATGTTTAGGAACACCTTGTATACTTTTTACCTCTGTAGTTTGTATTTCGTCTTATGTTCTTTACCAAATTTTCCCCCACTTTCCGAAGAAGTTATTGAATATGTCAGCAGCATATTTTTAATCTGTGATGGTTTCATTATCTTCATTTGCAATATCAGTTATTTTTCTTTCTGTTTTGATATTAAAGATTCCATTAAAAGTGTTCCAGAGTTCTTTGCGTAGCTTTTTTGATCTCAGAGAAACGCACTTCTATCCTCTAACTGTTTCCATTCATTAACGATATAAATGACTTTTTAAACACCTTCAATCGAATTAGAGATGTCCTTTTACAGTTAATAGATGCCTTTTACTCGAGATACTAAAGTGTAGTAACATTATATACGGACAGTTCACTGTTTTTATTTGTCGCAATCCACTGGGAAAAACAGCGGTCGTTATAACGATGAAATCAATCACTAGTGAAACCGCGGAACCAGCATCGTAACTGCATACATTATCACAGGAGATACCAGAGAAATTACACCCAGCGAGCAGCGCAATCCGTTTGCATGATGGAACATATTGTACCATTCTCCGAGTTACGTTGAACTTTCACATAAACTTCTGACATCCATTATTTTTTCGCAATTAAAACCGTGCACGACTCGCATCTCTATTGTTTCCTCCGCGACTCCCGTTGCGAGGATTCGGCGGGTGCAACGTGGGGCAAACGCCCAGGGGCAATCGCCCCGGAACAAAGACTCACCTGAAAGTCAGTGGGCCGTCTCCATAAAATCCGGGAATCCTGGGTGGTGCGGGGCGACACTTATCACACAACCACTGTACCGCTCCGGTTTTGTCACTGTTCGGCGAGAACTGAAGATTCGTTTTCGAACACTTGTTGCTTGCTCTGTGCGACTACGAACTGCGAACTGCGGGTCTGCGGAGGCTGTGCCGGGCAGGCAGGTAAGAGTAGTTCACCTGTTGGAGCTACCGGGTGGACCTGCTGAGTCGGGCGGTCGGTGCGGCGGTTTCGGTCGAAGTGGCGCGGTGTTGTATTTTTTTTCGAGTTTCTTGCGGTTGGGGAAATACGCGCGGGGTTCCATAAGGGGCTTCGGGAATTATTGATGGAAAAATCGGTATTTTATTTGTAGTTTTGGTATCATCATTCACTGTTGTTTATTTTTCTTGTAGATGTCAAAGTACATGGCTTTTTTGCCACGTTTCAATTTGAATTAATCATTAGTCAGTTTGTAATTCACAATGACTATCGCTGAATACTTTACTACTGAACTGATGAATATTTGTCATTGTCATATTGATATGTTTACATCTGAATGTACCTACATTTCTGTAGCAGTTTTCAATGAATGACTTGAAAGTTTGAAAATCGTCTTATTTTCAATTTATAGGTATCTCAACTTTGATTCATTTTTTATTTTTTATGAATTGTTCATAAAATATTGTTCGCAGACATCTGAAAGATATGTTTTAGGGATTTCCATAAAATGTCATTCAGGAATATAATAATAAATAATAATAATAAATTTATTTGCCATCAATAAATGTAAACAACAATGTAAAACTATGAGTAGAATACAATTTCAGCAAATAAATAGAGTTGTTGCCCATAAAAGGTAAAACCTTGTGCATGAGCAAGTTGACTAGTTACATACGTGAAACTTTGCAAAGTTACTAACAATATATTAAACTAAATACTTAATTAAACATTAATCAAAGAATTCAGAATTGCAAAAATGTAAGAATGTAGTTACGATTGTGAAAATATAGAAATATAAAGCTATTAAATGTGAAATAATCACGTCTGAGCATCGCAATAGTATACAGTCAATATTGTACCACGATTATTCTCAAATTGGAGTTTCATATTGGATATTCAATGGGTTTCAAGCTGAATGCATTAAAATTATTTATAATTCATTTTTTTTATACAATTTTTTTTAATGCTATTTTTTAATACTGGAAATAGATTAATTTTTTTTTTTCAGCATATTTCTTCGTGGTAATTTTTCAGTACATCCTTCTCTCAATAATTTGATTAACCCTTTCTACAGGTAATGTTCGAAGCCAACCTTTAATCTTCCTCTTGAATATGTGTAGATTAGTGGTATGTTTTATCTCATTGGGTATTTCAGCATATACTATAGGATTCAGATTAGTCAGAAACTTTTGGTTTTTTGTTGTTTCCACTTTGGGTATTTTCGATGTTTTTTGTTTGAATCTTGTGTCATAAGTATGTTCAATGGTAACCATTGATTGTTTGTTTTTATGATAGATATAGATAGATAGCTAGATTCAGGAAATATAATTGTCGACAAGTGAACGTTTGTGACTCTTCAAAAAGTTTTAGTGATGCATATGTGCGTGTTTTGTTATATATAATTTTTAACAGCCATTTTTGGGTCACTTCAATTATATTCAAATAGTTATTTGTTATTCCTCCCCAGACAGATTTTGCATAGTTTATATGCGTTTGAACCAAACTGGAATATAAGATTTTTAACTGCGTTATATCAAATATTTTTTTGTAGAACTTGAATTTATTTAATAGAGATCTTAATTTCCTTGCGACGTATTCTGCGTGTTTGTTCCATCGCAGGTTTTTATCTATAATTAACCCTAGGTACTTTATATGTGGTAACATAGTTATTTCAATGATGGTCCCATCGTTGTTAAAGGAGAGTGTGGCATAGTTAGGTAAGTTGTTGTAGTTTGCGAATGGAACAAAAAAGGTCTTGGGGAAATTAATTGTGAGTATTCTGCTCTCGAACCACTGAATTATATTAATGAAATCTATCTCAACTTTACTCTTAAGATTTGTCCAATTTTTTTCGCGATATAATACAGCGGTATCGTCAGCAAAACTGACTACAGTTCCATCAATATTGGATTCATAAAGAACGTTAATATATATATTAAACAATAATGGCCCAAGAACTGTACCCTGTGGCACTCCGTATTCTATATATTGATTAGAGCTGTATGAGTTTTCAATCTGGACACATTGCTTTCTATTTAGTAAGTAGCTGCTGAAGAGTTTCGAAGAGATGCCTCTAAATCCAACATTTTCCAGAACTTCCAATAATTTTTCATGGGACACGATGTCGAAAGCTTTGGCCAAATTTACAAAAATGCATAACGTTGCTTCATCTTTGTCCATAGCGTCATAAATATCTTTGGTGAGCTTTATCATTGCATCTTGGGTCGATTTGGCTTCTCGGAAACCATACTGGTTATCTGAAAGTATTCGGTATTTCTTCAAAAATTTGTCCATTCTGATTTTTAACAACTTTTCAAATATCTTTGCTATATGACTAATGAGTGATATGGGTCTGTAGTTTATAACTTTCATCTTATTTCCCGTTTTATAAATGGGTTTTATAATGGAATGCTTAAAAATATCTGGGAATATACCTGACTGAATTGCTTTGTTCATCATGAAGGTAATGGGTGCTGTTAGATAATCGACAAATTCTATTAATATTTCTGATTTTATTCCATCAATTCCAGGAGATTTGCCAGTTTTAGCTCGAGTATTATTTCTCCATTCGATCTTATAAGGAGATATCAATTTAAAATATTTATGGAAATACGATCGCATACATCAATTTCAATTCTGAATAACGCACTTTTATAGCTTGTATGGCTTGATTTGCAATATGCAGTAGAATATCAATACAATAATGGTGATTTTTTTCGGAACTTCCCTTAAACTTTGTAATGGTTTGAATATGACCTTTGACTAGCTGATTTTATTTCAATTCATTATTGATCTGGTACATATATGGAGTCTGCAAGTTCAAGAACTACTTACTTAGATTTAAATATCTGCTGGTCAAACAATATACACAATTTTTCAATATATCATAAACATTCACATACAGATACAACTATTCACAATCAATATATGCACCCATACTCTCACCATACCACTAAATAATAATAATAATAATAAGCTTTATTCACGTTAATTACATTAAATATATAAAAAAAATGTGCTCAAAAATATCGTGAGTAAAGAGAGAAGAGTGATAAGTGCTAAAGCACTTGTTTCACAATTATACAAACAATATAACCTGTATAAAAATAGTATGTAAGTAAAACTATGAAAATTTAATATAGTGAATAATAGTAATAGATAAATAAAATACAACAATCAGTCACACACCTATACACGCATATACATATAATAAAGTTAAAATGTTCATTGTGATTCAATATAAAATTATAAAATTATAAAAAGTAGATATATGAGAGCTGGGTACAGTACATAGATTAAAATGGGTGAAAGTCGTATATAAAAGTAAATAATAGATAATTAACAACACAATAGAATGGTATATGTGAAATTATTTAAAAAAAGTTTATGCAAAATGGTGATAAGAAAGCAAATAATCAAATCAAATCAAATCAAATCAAATAAGCAAATGATACAGATACTCCTAAATATCCCGCAAAACCAGTCAAATTTCCAAAAAGAATTTAACATAATCAAACAGATTGCCGTCAATAATCGATATAAAACCTCCACCGTAGACAAAAATCTGAAGCAAAAACAAAATCGCAAAACTTTGATTTTAATCTACCCTCAAATCAGAGAGAAAAACGACCATCGATTTGCATGTCTAACATATCTCGGTAATTCAACAAACCAAATACCTCGTTTCCTTCAGAAACAAGGCGTAGAAGAAGCATTCAAGAAAAATAACAATTTGCATTCATTCATAATTAATTCAAAGTCAACACGAGACAAATTAAAAAAACTGGGGTCTACAAGCTTAAGTGCGATGACTGCAATGCCTAATATATAGGCCAGACAGGCCTCAGTTTCAACCAGAGATTCGATGAACATTTGAGAAGTTACAGATTAAATGAACCGGATTCAAACTATGCCCACCACAGAAAATTCTCAAATTAAAAATATTGAAATCTTTAGAAATAAAAAACATCTGGCTAATAGAAACAACATAGTTCTGAATGATCAAATAGACCTGCATAATTCACCAATTATTAATAATATTTATTATAGTAATTTCCCAAACACCTCGTGGCCCCTCTCTATATACCTCTATTTCTTCCAGTAATAACTCGCTCAGAATTCGTAATTTTCAACGCAGAACCATGAACTTCAGGATCGATAGGAACACTAGAAATACACTCACTGTATAAAAGTGGTCATCCTACCTGATATACACCACACGCCAGTATCGATGGAACTACTAATTATATAAAATAAAAAAAAAGAATACATAAGAAATGTATTGATGAAATATTCCTATTGAATTCGATAATTAGATGAAAACAAGATTGGGAGCAAAACTTTGTAATTTTTTCAGGCAATAACAAAAATATCCTTTTTCTATGAGCATTTTTTGAATTCTATTTCAAATTCACACGCTTTGTCAATAAGAATTCCAATTCTTTGGTAACAAAGCATATTGTGTCTGTTTGTTCGAAATCATTCAGAAGTTAGTGGAGGTTATTACCTACAAACGTAATGTTAGAATATTTCTTGGTCCACTCTATCTAAGGTGGGTCACCACGAACAGCAGTTCGAAAGGCGAATGCTTTGTTGTCAAATTGCTCGTAATATCCGACGAAGATGAGTTTTTGTTTTGTTTTTCCTTGAGGAACTGAAAAGACTACTCAATTTCTCTACCGAAATATTTAACGACCCGAATTGAAAAATATTCTTGGGGACTTAAACTTGTCTATGAGGATCAAAGATGAAATGAAGAATAGCAAACTGCTAGTTACAAATGATCATCTCGCTCAAAGTCGACAAAAATACAGGAGAATTTAATATAATATAAAGAGTACTTTTACAGTGTGATACAGAAATGTAATATTTTTGTCTGGTAATGATATTGATACAGGAATTCTCGGCTGTCCTTGGGATCGCACGTTGAAAGGTAAGACCCCCCGTCACTCCCAGTTCGCACAAATCTCCTGAAGGCTTCAGAGGGTTGCTCGTAGACGACTCGATATCAAATTGTTCAGCCTAAACATAATTCAGTGTCATCGTCATATCTATATTCAATATAGTTATTAGATTTCTCATCTGATACGCTATCGAATTCAGTCATGGGATCAGATGATCCGAATGTTAAACAATGATCCAAATATGTACTCACTATGAGGTTGTTATCATTTGTCTTGATGTGATGAAAGACAAGCTGATTGGAATCTCATCATTTTTCCATTTTTATAAATAGTTTACTACATTTTTCTGTTGAATCAATATGGCTCTCATACTAGAGACGTGTTATCAGCATAAAGTCTGAAGATAGCTGATATGTCGATGGCATTATCATCAATTCTCTAAATTAAAGTCGTTATAAATAGTGAATAAATAGTGAGCATTGAGCCCTTGAAGAAGGTAACTTTGTTGGCGAAACGTGCTCAGTGTGAAATTGACGTAGTTTTGGTGTTTATTTGGTTTTAATGCACTGAATCATTAAATTGTTGATTGGTTGCACTATTGAACCCTTTTCGTGGCAGAATAGTCATCTCCTCAAATCTCAGGTACCTTTAAGTGGATACATCCATAACAGGCTAATATTATTGGTCTCGAATAGCTTTTCAGACTGTCTGTATCAAAGTACCAGGGAGGAAACTCTGTGCAAAGATCACTCAATTCTGTACTGATGTTTTCACAATCACAGACAAGTATCTTAAATTTTGGAGTGGAGTTATCTCTGTTGCAGACAATTCCATCAATGTAGAGGGTGTGGTTCCCATTTCATATTACTTTCAAATCATAAAGTTTATTAATTAGGGCGTATTTCAATATAACACCAAAGTAGGATACCAGTTACTAGCCTAACCTCACAAAAACAACCCTAATTACAATCTCAATTACGTGATTCCTTCCTTCAAATTGTGTTATCAATTAGTTATTAAAGATTATTTGATTTGTTCATCAATAACGAAACTTTCTGAATCTATTCATAAAGCATTTGTTCCTAATGAAAACAATATCAAAGTCTTCGGCAAGTGTAGTTTTTTTGTCATCAAAAGAGGTTGAATTAATGCTTCTTCACTATTTGGAGGTTTTACCAGTTTTTAAAATGTAAAATTTAGGATAAGATTCTACACCGTAAGTGAATCTTTAAAACTTTTCTGATTTTTCCACTTTTATCTTTTTTCCATTGTTGGTCAAAAATATCATTTGTCGTAGAAGCAATATTACGACGACCTTGTTATTTCATTAAATTCCCATTGATTCTCAATGCAATCGATGACTAATATTTTGGTTAATCTACAAGGAAAGGGGATTTTCTTTAATTGCATTCATTCATTTGTGTGCAGGGGCGTTGTCCTGCAAAAACAAAACACCTTTGGATAGCTTTCCGCGTCTTTTCTCTTTATTTTTTTTTCCGTAAAGTGGTCAGTAATGTCGAATAGTAATCTCCAGTTATTGTTCTACCCTTATCCAAAAAATCAATCATGATTACTCCATGGCAATCCCAAAAAACTGAAGCAAGAACTTTTCCAGCAGATTTTTGGACACGAAACTTCTTAGGTCTTGGAGAACCGGAGTGTCGCCATTCCATCGATTGTTGCTTTGTTTCTGGATCGTAGAAATGTACCCAAGTCTCATCCATAGTAACAATTCGGTTTAAGAAGTCTACATCGTTTTCAAATCGAGCACAGATCGAACGCGATGCTACTACCCTTGCACGCTTTTGGTCAACATTCAAACATTTGGAGATCCATTTTGCAGCAATTTTTCTCATGTCCAAATTGACGTGAACTATATGATGATCGCGTTCGTATGAAATATTGAGTAGGTACTTCAGATACCCGTTTTAGCCCAATTCGACGGTCTGTTAAAATCATGTCATGAACTGCATCGATATTTTTGTAGACTGACACAGAAACTGGCCTTCCCAATCGGTCATCATCTTCAATGGAAAATTTACCTCTTTTGAAGCTTGCAGTCCAATTTTTCACGGTCGCATACGAAGGACATTGATCACCAAGGGTATTAAGCATATCTTCGTTAATCTGCTTACCTCCTAACCCTTTTAAATACAGGTACTTGATGATGGCTCGATACTCCCATTTTTCGATTTTCACAATTTCGGTGGACATATTTTTTCTTTTGATTTATTGCGTAACTCTGGTTTACTTTTTTGACGTCAAACTTTACACTGATACTTCTAATAAGTTATTGTACGTTGCTATGGTAACGCAATATTTTGTTTATGCAGGGAACTGGTCTAGGCTATCTAGATATCAATACATCCTCGTAAATTTACTTTCGGATGAATAAAAAATCCATCCTGAAAAAGAATATCCTCAGTTTTGTGAGTGGCGAAATACAGAACAGGTTCAAGGTGCTTGGGAAACGAAAGTTCCTACATTATGTACCACCATTTGGTTTTGGACAAATATTTGATTCTGAAGTTTCGCTGTTGCATAGAGAATTGAAAGACGTTTCGAATGAAATATCATTCGACCATCAATGGTACATAAAAAAATCTATTGTGATCAACAAGCAGGTTACGGAGTACCATTTGACCAGTAAAATATCAAAAAATAATGCCAGTTCGTTCAAAAACTAATATGGACAGACTGTGTATTGAACTGAATTGGACCTCAAACGGTTCCTTGTGGCACCCCGTACTCGATTTTGTTATTTTTTCTAAGCATGTATACTCTCACAGACTGAAATGTATTGGTTAGCAGGTGTAGCCTATGACTTACTGTATCAGATGCTTTCATTATTAACTCAAGAATAAGGCAATTGTTTCTCTTAGGTGATTGGTACTTCAATCGGTATTAGTTAAAGAAATTGATCCCTTATTAACACATTCATGGTTTCTGTGGTTGCTGAAAGTTTGCATGAATGTTTACATGAATTTTCAAGTTCTGATCAAGTCTGTTCAGTATTTCAATTCAAACAGATTTTGTTAATGAAGGAAATCGTTCTGCAGAGACATTGACAACGCTGTAAGTATATGTTTTATGATTGTCCCCCTCTCTTGAGTTCAGCAGCTCGTGGTAGAGGGTGTGTTGAATAAATTGAATTATTTTATTGCCTTCTGCAATAACTCGACTTTTGCTTTTTTACGGTTTCTCCAGGAGAGAACGTCTGGGCCTACGAGGTCATTTAAAATCCAATTTTCAATGGTTCTGAAAGAACATTTTTAGATTTTTAGGTGTCTTGTGTTTTCATTTTCACATCTCCAAGGAATTCCTCGATATTTACTGCTCGTAGATTGAAGTTTGTTTGTTAATTAGAAGTTTTAAGAAAAGGAATGACGAGAGCCTCACCTTTATACGTACGACCCCAATCCCAAGTATATAAATATATAAGAGGACTGTGATCAACAAAGCACAGAGATTTCGTCAAGCAGAGCCCTGAGGAAGAAGTGCAACCGTAGACACGAGTTTCGGGTATGTTGGCCACACTCAGTACTGTGTCGTCAAGTGCAAGGATGTGCAACACTCGATTGCAAGGGAAAAAACAAACTGTATTGATGAGAAACTTAAAAATATTTGAATAGCATTGAGTACATCACTATTAGCCTTGTCAATAGATATTCCCGAAACATTTTTCTCAGTTATAAAACGGTAAAATTACATAAATTAAAACTTAAACAATAACTTTGTAAAATTAGTGCTCTCAACCTCTCTATATCACGGAACTAGGTGGCACAAACTTTTGAATACACCCATACAGAGTCAAGTAGCGTCAGGTATGGAGGTCTGGCTGGCCAATTCGTCGGACCCCATCTACAGATCCATCTCCCAGGATACCTTGCATACACATTGTCTCTCACATGTCTTCCATATTGCAGATATAGGTACCCCATTTGTTCAATGAATAAAACAGCCCCAAAAAATATTATCATTTCCTTGTAGTACCGAAATAATCATTATTTTCCAGCCAGACCACGAAGAAGATCGATAATATGATCTTCAAGCATATATCCTTATAATGTTCTCTGTGGTGATCAAAATACGAATGAATATCGATAAATGTGTCGGTTGATATTTTTGCCAAAGGAAAAGAATTTTATACCACCAAATTGTGATTTATGATGCCTATTATCTCGTTCATCTTCTTTAAATGCTGAATTTCTGTTTGAGAATTCTATAAACACTAGTTCCTTATGACAGCCATCTAAAACTGTTGATTCAGTGATTAAGAGTAGTTTCATATAGTCAATGTTTTATACAACCAGTTCCATGATACTATCTCACTCTTTGCACTATGATTTTATAGATTCTTTCCAGGATAATTTTTATTGAAATGATTAGCAGTAGTTCTGGCACCTTCATTATGACGAAAATCTTAAAAGTTCTATTCCTTCACCACCAACACAATACTACATTTGTCATGTTAGCTTTTGAATGAGAAACCCTGTATAGGTTTGAAAAAATTCATATTTATATGTTCATATCGATAAATGATTCTTATTACACTCAACATACTGATACTAAATATTATAATTTCCAGCATGCTTCTAGAGAAATCTATTCATTAATTTACCTCAACGTGCCTGGTGTTTTTCACGACTATAATAGTAATTACACTGTAATACCAATGATTACAATGATTATTTTTGTGGTTGATAACAAAAAGGTTGATTACTGATTGCTCATTAATTTTTATTGGTTGGGCAGCTTGTAAATCTTGATATTTCAACTCCTTGAAACATTGAAAGTTTTCCAATGAGAAATTGGAAAACTAGCAAGTTCAATTTTCATATGAAGCATAATTTTTCCCAACTATTCAAAATTTGTAGTGATTAGGCTATATGAGTAAACTATTTGAACTCCATTTCATAACAGAGAATATGAAACTCATCATCTCCCTCTCTAAAAAAAGTTGAAAATGTATCTGACTTCTGATAAATACCGTCATGTCATCTAAGTCATCCAAGCTCGTGAATGATTGGTGTATCGTTTCATAACGAAAATGGGCTCATATCGGGTGATATTGGTGGCCAAAGTTGTGGTTAACCACGCCCAGCCAACCAAGCAGTAATTATCTCCAATGCTGCAAGCAAGCTGAAAGATGCTGGAGCCACATCATGCGTAAACCAGATTCACATAATTTCCTCTAATGGGATATCTTTTATTGCAGATCATATTCACCGTTATGCCTAAGCAGCCTTGACGAGAAGGGGCACTGGTGTAATTTCCCCCAGGTCCGGGCTCTTTTGGGAGTCCGATCTCTAAACTACAGTTGATGATTCTGATAGGGAATGTTCAGTTGTGAAAAAATGATGCTGAATGAAAAAACACAGAGCGTATGACATCACAGAGTGTGGCAAATTGTTTTGATATAAGTTGGAAACTATCTATTTTTCCATATTTACTTTATTACATTCATATTTACCACTTTGTATTGTAAACGTGTTTGTTTAATTTCGATTTTCAGAATTATCTTCATAATATTAATGGACCACATTCTCTGTATGTTCATGTTAGGCTTCAGAAATAAGAGATTCTATTCTGATTGGAACACCTGGTACACAGAATGCAAATGTAGTTTTGTTCTTGGAACATTTTTCCAAAATTATTACATTCTAAAGAATGTTCGTGTAGCATCAAGAATATTTTGTACCTTGCCAGTTTCTGTAACCTTACGCTCTTTCTGCTCTCTATGTTTTACAGAATTAAAGAATGTCCTTCATTCAACACAAAATTACTAGACGAGGATCGCAATACTGTGATGATTCAGCATTTGTGATATAAATAGATTTTAATATTTCATTTAATAGGTACATTTGCCTTGGCAAAAGTACGGAAAGCCATTTTAATATTCTACATCTATAATTAATTGATGTACGTTGGAGCTAGGATAGTTATTGATGTGATGATTCCGAACAGAGTTCAAAATAGTGTGTCAGACTGTCTCAAATGAATGAAAGATATCATTTTAACGACACGTAACATCGAATTACCCTTCCCTCAACACATTTTTCCACGAAGAGGTAGATGTGATGCAACTTTTGTTGGCAACTGAAAATGAGCTCTCAGAAATGAGAATTTATAAAAATGTCAAAATTTTAATGCAGGTGCCATTCAGTGTAATGTGGTCAGTGCCGCATTTTTTAGAGGTTTTGTTCAAGATGGCATGAATTGGAAAGTGTCTTTACTGGTTGATTCTCTCAACGTTTTTTCAAGAGACATGCTTTAAAAATAACATCATGAGTAACGAAAGCTATTTGGTTAACGTTTTCCATAAAACAGATGATGAAAGAAACATACAAAGTGCTGACAAGGTTCAAACTAGCTAAATATAAGATGGCAGGTGCTGTAGGTTTTTCAGCTGAAAAGTGAATACGCCAGCAAAAATCAGTAAGTCGCCCCGGAGCGCCACGGCAAATAATCCTCTACCTGCACAGGCTATGCCTTTGGGTACAGTCACCGAGTATTTATAAGGGAGTATTATTATCATTACTTGGAAACTTATAGAGGATTACTCAACTTCACTAATAAATCCATCAAAATGAAAAATAATGCTTATTCTGTCAATCCATTTGATGATAATATCCCTAAGGATATCTAATTAATATATACAAATTTCCATTGATTCCATTTCTTCCAATGAGCCATCTGAGAAGGTCATGAACTATCACCACTGGTAATAATGATTATTAATTCCTTTTTATTTAGTTACATATGAATTTAATTTCTTAAATTCTTTTTCTTTTCTCAGAATGAGTTCGTTGCTTTTGAAAGTTGAACCATAAAGTGGGTTAGTTTTTTTTCACTTAAGACCTGAACAAAAGCACCACCCAGTGTATAGGAGTCGTAGAAAAATTATAGTACGTACGTACGTACGTGCGAAATATACCATTTCGTTAAAAAAGTGTTATGTAATTTAGTTTTCATTATCACCTTGCGATTTATAAGTAAGAAAATTTCTCCAATAGGTACTGATTTTTTCATTGTGATTAGAGCTACAACACTTCATTACTCAATGATTCTTTTTTGGGTTGGTTCTTTTCTACAAAAAGCAGTCACTTCTTTGATGAACATTCATCTCATCCATTTGCATTTGTTAATTAGTTATTTATGATTAAAAATATAATTTATGAGATTTTATTTGACATCTATTATAATACATACTAGTTCACATTACGAATATACAAAAGTCATACATACATTTTTGTAATCTCTGCATTCAAAATATAAATATCGTAAGAATAAAAACATTCCTTATTAAAAAATACGTTAAAATTACAGTCTCATATTTTACGGAAGCCTAGAGCTGAAAAACAACATTGTGGAGCCTGATCAATTTAACTTTTGGTTTCAATTCATCCATTTTAATACGAAAGGCATAAAATAAAGCAAACGGGTGAAAGTATACCGTTTCCTGAGACATGAGCCTCTGTTATATATTTCTTAAATGTGTTGAAAGTTAATAATAAATTCAAACGTTTTTGTCAAAAAATGACTATTGAACTAGGAAACAAAGGAAGAATTGAATTCCTATTGGTCGGAAAACTTCCAAATAGAATCCGTTTCAAGATGAACCAAGTCTAAATGTAGTGCTTGAATGCTTTCTCGAACTTTTCGTTTCGCTGCTTTATGCCCTTATTATCAATTACAATGGAAAAGTAAAAACCATCAGGCGTTCTTCAATGTTTTTTCCTTCTGATATAGTCAGTTGATAAGACATGTCTGTCAACATAAATCGATCAACAATACTATCCCACTCCACGTTTAACCTGGTTTTTCCACGCTCCCATAAAACATAATTCATTAAAATTTTAAAAAATTCGTCTTTTTCTCTCGGTTCAAGCGACTCCCTGTAAATACGAAGGCGAAGTGGCTGAACCATTCTTTTGGTTGACCGCTCCGTAACTGTAGCTGTACGGCCCGATACTTAAGCTCGAACCTTCTCGTTTCGGCCAAGCTTGGGACTTGTAGCTGTTGCAGGCAATCAGGCTGTTCATGCCTGGAGGGCGACTTTTCTCTATCGAAATACCATTGCCTAATGAGCGTATACTGAAACAGAATGATGATGTATCAACAGGTTTCCAGATTTTTCATATTTGCTGAAAAAAATTTAAGTGAAGCTGATCGAAGCACAGTTTTATAGCCTTAGAATTAGTATGAATATAAGAGCTTTACAAAATATTTGTGAGTCCCTAGCAGTTCCAAGAGAATATGTGAAATGGTCAAGGGTAATAAAAGAAGACCTTGATAAATGGTTGACTATTTTTATTGCATCTAAATTTCGACTGTATTTTATAATAATTTAACGAGACATTATTTTGGCATTAATAATCTGATGAAAACCCGAGAGCGAAGCTCGAGGGCTTTCATCTCTGATTATTAATGCCAAAATAATGTCGAGTAAAATTAATAATTACAAGAGAAATTTAGCAGCAATAAAATAGTCGACAATTGATCAAGGTAGTGTTATATTTATGAAGATTATTTCTTGAATCCAATCCTTTGTATCAGTCATATGAATGACACTGTATTGTGAGGGATTGTAGCCTCGATTACCCTATCTATCTCTTCGTTTTATTTTCAAATACTTATACAGCTTCAACTGCCAGATGCACAGGTTCCTTGATATATAGGTATCATGCTGAATAGTCGGTGACTATTGCAAACCAGGCAAATAGTCGTAGGTACTATCCCAAGACCATGACAAATAGCCGACTATTATTTTCTTCATAATTTTATCGAGAGTACCTTTTATTTTGACAATTTAATGAGATCATATCTGAATAACTCCCGAGAGCTTTAACTCGAGGGAATTATTCTTTGATTATTAATGTTCATATGGTCGAATTGAATTGTCTCAAGATACAAGTTACTCGAGATGAATTAAAGAAAATAATAGTCTCTATTTGTCATGGTCGAGTGATATTCAGGAAGATTATTTCATGATCAGTATAAAATCATTCAAATATACTCGTTCATATACTCTTTACTCTTCACGGTATTTTCTGGGATGGATTTGCTTATATATGCATTGATTTCTGTCATAGAAGACAACCCAAAACGAGACATTTCAATTTTGAGCCACTGAGTTGTCAACGTTTGACACTTATACAAACAAAAGAAAGCTTTGTTTACATGAATAGCCGTGTTTACCCAAATATCCGGTTGTTTGCCTAAATAGCCGCTCATATCACATATTATGTGACTTCAGTCATGAAATTTCATTGGTATAGCAACGTGTGAATGAAATAATCAGTAGTAATACTATAAGTACTTCAAAATAATCAGGTTATACATCGATAACTTGTTGCATAATTATAAAGAGTGTCAGTTTGACAGTTTAATTAAAATGACCGCGAAGCGGGAGGATTATTTTGTCAAACTGACACGACTTGTACGTATTGTATTTGATACGATTATTTTTTGAGTAAATTAAGTAAATATATAAACAATTTATTAATTTAAATACAAATTGGTGCAATGAAAGTTACAATTATTATATACTACGTTTTTTTAATTGAGTTATTTTCGGCGCAGGAAACGTGGCCACTGCTCATTGAAGTGCTGGAAATACTGGAGGTGTTATTGCTTGAACCCGCAGCGTTTTTAAAATTGGATCTCATCTTATTTATTATGTTTTGGTGATGTTGTTCATCTATCTGTAGGTAGGGTTTGATAGAATTGCTATTACCATGTTCTGTTATTTTAATAAGTTCTTGTTCCGATACACCTGCTTTTGCCAATTGTGAAACAGCAGTGGCTCGGTGAGAATGATTTGAAAATTTTTTGTTTGTCATATTCAAATTTGCCAATTCTGCAGACTTTTTGGTCCATTTACTAATTTCATGCACTCCAATTGGCATATTTTTGTACCCGCCAAGGGTTTTTTCTTTTCTCCAGTTGGGATTTACTGTCAGAAATAACCTATCTGTTTTAATATTGATGTTTTCGCTTCTTTTCATCATTAACTCATCTAGAAGTCTCACTGGACAACGACTCACTTCATTATGTTTAGGTACAAGCCATTTATTATTAGCACATGGTTTTACTCCTCCCTGTGTGGTTTTGGTAAAAATAGGATTATATTGTATTCTACCAGTTAGAGTATCATCATTTCCAGTTTCATTTTGAAAATAGTGAGTCAAGCATGACGCTCCTTCATTTCCTCTCCTCGCAAGTTCTACAGAAGCAATTGAGAAAATTTTTATTTGTAATCCTTCCGGTGTATTTTCATCCCACGCTTCTATCATTGCTATGTACTCGTTATCTTTAAATGCTGATGCACTAACCTTTTTCTTGTCCGGTATCATTTGAAGTTCCCTTCTTTTTGAATTTCTTGCGTTTCGTGCGGCTAAAAATATGGGACCAGAGAATGGATCAATTACTCTATTAAACTCCTTCATATATTTTTCTTGTACTTGTTTTGCCGTAATGTTCCACATCGTTTTAACCACATTTTCTTTATAATTTTCTCCAATACATTTTCGCCTATAGCACATAGTTTCTTTCACGGCAAAACGTAAGAAATTGTTTCCATTCGTACTTTTTTGTTTTCGCTGTATTATGAGGCTCAGTATTTTGCATACTTTCGTCTATTGCATTGATGATAAATCTCCGAATCGACTAATTTTTGAACAATTCGTCACGTCACAATTTGACAGTTCTGTTTGTTGTATATTGATGTCGATGTGGTTACCATGAAAATGAAATTATTTTAAAATTTTCGATTGGTGGAGCTACTCTATGTATAATCAGGTATTATCGAAATTATACGAGGTAACTTAACTAAATTGGACATTCTGATTGGTTGAAAATCATACGAAAAAAATAATCGCTAATAGAGCGGGTTAATTGTTCCTGTCAAATAGGAAACAAACGTATGATTGGTTGATGATATTTAATGGACGAAAAAATAATCAGTGAGAAAGGAAAATTGACCGAATAATTTAGTCGAATATAATCCCGAAAGTAGTTCATATCCATTAATATTCACATTAGGATATTTAATGCCACCGAAAGATGATCTGTACATAAGCTTAAACTGTATCAATTTCATAACAAGTGAAAATTATGACTTCAGTGTGAAGAAAAGCATACTATCCTCAGTTAATTAATTGAATTTCTAGACCTGTTAGTTAATTATTATTTCATACCGAAGATGTGACCGCAAAATTCGTGCAAATTATAGTTAATCAATGTATAAGTGTTTTAGATAGCATTTTATCCACACAAGAATGTTTCAGCGTTTCATTATCTCAAGCGAATACAATTTATCTGTATGCAATACAATGTTATATTCACAATCACATTGAAATCATTGAAATTACGTACAAAAATAAAGGGAGGCGTTGAATGATTGTTGTTTATTTTCGATTGTTCATCGACTCCATTCTTAAACATTTTTGAAGTTGGCAAAAAATGCAAGTAAATGATTCTGTCCTGATATAATCCTTGAAGAAGCTAAAGAAGCAACACGCCAATTGTTTTTTGTTCTGTTAAAATTGTTATTTCCGTCAACCAGCTGCACACCCTTAAGAGTACAACCCTCAAAAGTCTTCGAAAGACTTGTCCGAGCTAGGGAAGACGCAGCCCTTACCTTTTAACGTGTGATGCCCATGCACGAGACCGATGACCATGCTGGGAATCGAACCCATGACCCTTAGGTTAAGAGACAAGCGCTCTACCATCATGACCATCACGGCCAAGTCCAGGAAACAACATGAAAAAGTATTTCCCGAATTTATTGAATGGAAAGAAAACTGAGGGTAACGACAATGAATGAGGAAGTCCTTCTATCGTATTTCTCAAATTTGAAGGAGTATGGAATTTCATCCATACTGAAGGCCACTATAAAACTGTAAAAACAATCCGTAGTACTCACTGAATAAGCGTGCACTCGTGAATCAGAACTACCTGTACCTTGAACCATGGCCAGCCTCGTCGCATAATAATAATAATAACAGTCCATAAATATCCAATGCTCACCTGCTCATACTTTCCGTGACGCTGTTTTGTGACTTCATATAGCTGTACTTATCCAGGTCCTTTTCGTCCTTCAATTCCACGTAGGCGGAGTGTGTCTTAGACAAACAGAGGAAAATTGTGACGATGGCGCCTACGAAGAGGTGTAGTACTACGACGAACATAGTAGAGTTGCGGAAGCCTATGACGTCGAAGAGTATGCCGCTTATGGAGGGCCCGATGAAGGCACCCAGAGCGAAAGTGCTCGTCCACAGGCCGGAAATCAAGCCGAAGGTTTCGATGTTGTTCGGGAAGCCGTGTGTTCTGGAAAATGATGATTCAATCAGGGGATTCATTTTGAAATAGTATAGTGTGCAACTATTGTGTGAAATGACTCTCTTTACATTTGGTATCACATATTACAAGTACCAAAAATGCTTTCAACTCTGGCAGCGTAAACATCTTAAGATCCTTGGTTACATATTTGGAACATACGGAATATCAAACAATGGAACCATAGATTGAATGAATGGAACCAACCGTTAATTCTTTCACGTTGTTCACGCCATCTATTGACAACTTGTGGAAGTTTCGAATTCAGTATTCTAGCGAATAGCACATAAACTAAATTTTCAACACTGAGTAGTTATATAATATTATTATTGAGTTCGTTGCAGGTAACATCAGATGAGTTTGTTACAGCAGCACAACTTTTTTTTCTGAAAATACTTTATTTCATTGTCGATATTGCTTTCTTTTATGTATGGAGTATTGACCTTCATAATAATAATATTAATACAGGTTGATTATTAACTATAAACTACGAAGGATTGATTTCATGATAAAAAGTTCATGTGAATATGTGTCTGTGAATGTTTTTTCGTTTCGGGTATTGAAGTTGAAATTATATTTTCAATTATTTCAATTAACTTCTCCAAAGAATGAATTTTTTTCACCAAATTTGGTGATCGGTGTTTTTTTGAATTAATCCAGCACTATATAAGAGGAAAACTTGATTGGACCTAACTAATTGGAGTGTGTTTCTAGGCTTAAAACGTATTTTCTACAATTTGTGGCCACAGTAGGTAGATCACTCATCGAAAAAAATCAATATTAACGTTACAGATAACTGGAAGATATACCACCTTCACCTCAACAATTTTTTTACATCCCCTCAGAAATATTGAGGAAAACATCAAAAACCCATTTTTATTAATTTTGAAAAACTTTCATTAACTGAGAGAGCAGCTGAACAACATTGCTACAGGGCAGCAAAGTCTGTTGGAAGTAATCTAATCGCCTATGGTTTCTTCTTCAGATAAGCGTGTTTTGTAATCAGTTTTGTTACGGTTGATATCAGCATTGTTTATAGAAAAAGAATATTTTCTATAATTTTTTTTTCAGGTTTTTGATAACAGTTAGTAGCTGGTTCCAACCTTTGTGACTTCGTAGTTTAGCTACTGAATGATAGATGTCGCCACAGGTACAATTTTGCAATAAATTCACCTAAAGTTCAATTTCTGGATTAAACTCTATCCAAAATGTTGACCCATAATATAACCATTATACCATATCACCTGTTCAATGAAAATTCCAAAAATAGTACTTTTTTTTTCGTTTCAAACGATTTCTACTAGGCCCGAGTTGCAGATATATTATCGCCCCTCTTTGCCAATAATTCTATCAACATCTTAAGAGCAGTACACCAATTTTTAATTTGTTGTCAATAATATTTGTGGCATGGAATTACCCAAAAAAATTGTTGTTTTCTGTTATGTATTTGCGGGGAACTTTTAGGACCGAGTCAGAGATTTTTATCTTACTTGGTGTTTGGAAGGAATCAGTGTTTCTCTAAAATTGTAACTTAGTAGATTGGTGTAAATGAAATACTCACATGCTGGTCCTTAGAGCGTCTGTGAAAGAAGCTACAAGCTGAGCAGCCATCCCAATCCCGTGAAGGACTAGACCCAACATGGTCAACCACAATTGCCTAAAAAAAATATCATAGAAATATTCAATTCTACGTTCAAATAGGTTTTCTCAAGTTGGGATATCACTCAGGCAAATTATACTGGAAATATAGTTTCCCCAGTGAAGCTAAATTAAAGGCGTTTCGAATAAAATTACTAATAATTTTCGAATGTATATATAAATAGTTTTCTGAAATTCCATTGTATTCAAATCTTGAAGACTCGAATCGTCGACTTGAAAGTCATCACTGGAAAACATAGAGCAAAAAAAATAAAAAATTGAAAATTAGTAGATTGGTTGCATGTACTTTGACAATAATAGTTTCGAAATCAATTTGTCATAAAAACGCAAGCGAAAGGCACATATGGGAATTCTCATACAGTTTTCAGGCACAAATGCATATTCGTGTAAATCGCACGTGCTTCAAAAACCCAGCATAGGCACGAATGTATCTCAACCGACTATTTCAATAACTTAAATCAATTAAATTAGTATGTTTGGGCAACAAACGAAACACGAGTTTGGTTAATTGGTTGCATATCAGATTCACTTGAAATTGTATATGGTCATATAATAAAAGGTGGAATTTTTACGAAAATCAATAAAAATGTTACGAGAACAAAATGTTGGAGGAAAATTACTTCTTTCAATTCTAGATAAACTTTTCAACTCGAGAAGGGTTGAAGATAGATGTGATTACTTAGGTTTTGGACGTTCATCGTCTTAAAGGTTTGAAAGATGTTTGATTCCTTCCACTTTTTCACAACGTTTCAATTGCTTGTAAAAAAATGGAAGGAGTCAACTGATTGAGACGATGAACATCCGAAACCTATAAGTAATCAAGTTACTATATCGTTCACAACCTTCAAACGAACGGATATAGATATCCTCTACACAAAATTTATTTTGGGAAGTATAATGCAATACTTTCCAAATTTCATTTATGGACAGGTTTTTGGGATTTTGCAACACTTTCAATAACTTAAATTAATTAAATTAGTATGTTTGGGCAACAAACGAAACACGAGTTTGGTCAATTGGTTGCATATCAGATTCACTTGAAATTGTATATGGTCATATAATAAAAGGTGGAATTTTTACGAAAATCAATAAAAATGTTACGAGAACAAAATGTTGGAGGAAAATTACTTCTTTCAATTCTAGATAAACTTTTCAACTCGAGAAGGGTTGAAGATAGATGTGATTACTTAGGTTTTGGACGTTCATCGTCTTAAAGGTTTGAAAGATGTTTGATTCCTTCCACTTTTTCACAACGTTTCAATTGCTTGTAAAAAAATGGAAGGAGTCAACTGATTGAGACGATGAACATCCGAAACCTATAAGTAATCAAGTTACTATATCGTTCACAACCTTCAAACGAACGGATATAGATATCCTCTACACAAAATTTATTTTGGGAAGTATAATGCAATACTTTCCAAATTTCATTTATGGACAGGTTTTTGGGATTTTGCAACACTTTCAATAACTTAAATTAATTAAATTAGTATGTTTGGGCAACAAACGAAACACGAGTTTGGTCAATTGGTTGCATATCAGATTCACTTGAAATTGTATATAGTCATATAATAAAAGGTGGAATTTTTACGAAAATCAATAAAAATGTTACGAGATCAAAATGTTGGAGGAAAATTACTTCTTTCAATTCTAGATAAACTTTTCAACTCGAGAACGGTTGAAGATAGATGTGATTACTTAGGTTTTGGACGTTCATCGTCTTAAAGGTTTGAAAGATGTTTGATTCCTTCCACTTTTTCACAACGTTTCAATTGCTTGTAAAAAAATGGAAGGAGTCAACTGATTGAGACGATGAACATCCGAAACCTATAAGTAATCAAGTTACTATATCGTTCACAACCTTCAAACGAACGGATATAGATATCCTCTACACAAAATTTATTTTGGGAAGTATAATGCAATACTTTCCAAATTTCATTTATGGACAGGTTTTTGGGATTTTGCAACACTTTCAATAACTTAAATTAATTAAATTAGTATGTTTGGGCAACAAACGAAACACGAGTTTGGTTAATTGGTTGCCTATCAGATTCACTTGAAATTGTATATAGTCATATAATAAAAGGTGGAATTTTTACGAAAATCAATAAAAATGTTACGAGATCAAAATGTTGGAGGAAAATTACTTCTTTCAATTCTAGATAAACTTTTCAACTCGAGAACGGTTGAAGATAGATGTGATTACTTAGGTTTTGGACGTTCATCGTCTTAAAGGTTTGAAAGATGTTTGATTCCTTCCACTTTTTCACAACGTTTCAATTGCTTGTAAAAAAATGGAAGGAGTCAACTGATTGAGACGATGAACATCCGAAACCTATAAGTAATCAAGTTACTATATCGTTCACAACCTTCAAACGAACGGATATAGATATCCTCTACACAAAATTTATTTTAGGAAGTATAATGCAATACTTTCCAAATTTCATTTATGGACAGGTTTTTGGGATTTTGCAACACTTTCAATAACTTAAATTAATTAAATTAGTATGTTTGGGCAACAAACGAAACACGAGTTTGGTTAATTGGTTGCCTATCAGATTCACTTGAAATTGTATATAGTCATATAATAAAAGGTGGAATTTTTACGAAAATCAATAAAAATGTTACGAGATCAAAATGTTGGAGGAAAATTACTTCTTTCAATTCTAGATAAACTTTTCAACTCGAGAACGGTTGAAGATAGATGTGATTACTTAGGTTTTGGACGTTCATCGTCTTAAAGGTTTGAAAGATGTTTGATTCCTTCCACTTTTTCACAACGTTTCAATTGCTTGTAAAAAAATGGAAGGAGTCAACTGATTGAGACGATGAACATCCGAAACCTATAAGTAATCAAGTTACTATATCGTTCACAACCTTCAAACGAACGGATATAGATATCCTCTACACAAAATTTATTTTGGGAAGTATAATGCAATACTTTCCAAATTTCATTTATGGACAGGTTTTTGGGATTTTGCAACACTTTCAATAACTTAAATTAATTAAATTAGTATGTTTGGGCAACAAACGAAACACGAGTTTGGTCAATTGGTTGCATATCAGATTCACTTGAAATTGTATATGGTCATATAATAAAAGGTGGAATTTTTACGAAAATCAATAAAAATGTTACGAGATCAAAATGTTGGAGGAAAATTACTTCTTTCAATTCTAGATAAACTTTTCAACTCGAGAACGGTTGAAGATAGATGTGATTACTTAGGTTTTGGACGTTCATCGTCTTAAAGGTTTGAAAGATGTTTGATTCCTTCCACTTTTTCACAACGTTTCAATTGCTTGTAAAAAAATGGAAGGAGTCAACTGATTGAGACGATGAACATCCGAAACCTATAAGTAATCAAGTTACTATATCGTTCACAACCTTCAAACGAACGGATATAGATATCCTCTACACAAAATTTATTTTAGGAAGTATAATGCAATACTTTCCAAATTTCATTTATGGACAGGTTTTTGGGATTTTGCAACACTTTCAATAACTTAAATTAATTAAATTAGTATGTTTGGGCAACAAACGAAACACGAGTTTGGTCAATTGGTTGCATATCAGATTCACTTGAAATTGTATATGGTCATATAATAAAAGGTGGAATTTTTACGAAAATCAATAAAAATGTTACGAGAACAAAATGTTGGAGGAAAATTACTTCTTTCAATTCTAGATAAACTTTTCAACTCGAGAAGGGTTGAAGATAGATGTGATTACTTAGGTTTTGGACGTTCATCGTCTTAAAGGTTTGAAAGATGTTTGATTCCTTCCACTTTTTCACAACGTTTCAATTGCTTGTAAAAAAATGGAAGGAGTCAAACATCTTTCAACTGATTGAGACGATGAAAATCCGAAACCTATAAGTAACCAAGTTACTATATCGTTCACAACCTTCAAACGAACGGAGATAGATATCCTCTACACAAAATTTATTTTGGGAAGTATAATGCAATACTTTCCAAATTTCATTTATGGACAGGTTTTTGGGATTTTGCAACACTATGCGTTAGGATAAATTGGCGTTGTTTTGGTGTTGTGTTAGTTTCTACTTCTTGAATTTTATTGAAACAAAGATTTCAAATATTCGTTAATGAAATCCATACTATGACTCAACTCACTATAGTCTAGAACTAGGTAGTATGAGAACCGAAAGTTGTTCTTACGTTTCCACGGGTATAAAAGGAGCAGGTCCAATCAAGCAGAAACCGGCAGCTACCAAAACAGTCCCAGTCACTGTAAGAACTTTAGGAGAGACGAATGTATCGCAGAGCCAGCCAAATCCTGGAGCAACCATGGCGTATACCCCGCCGTTGATAATGAACATCAGTCCCAGAATGACTGGCTGCATGTGGAACGGCCTGAGGTGGGGTTCAAGAGTCGCTTGGAGAAAGCCGATAGACATGCTCGTCACGATGATGCTGATGGCTGATAATAGGATTCCAGGGATTTTCAGGGCCCTCAACATCGATGCTGGAAATTTAAAACTTACATATTTGTATCACTTGCATCTGTAAAACAGTTACATTATTTCCACAACTTTAGTACGTGCAACTGTTTGAATTGATCTAGAATTATCAATAATAATTCGTCTTGGTACTCAAAATATACTTGAGTGTCTACAAAACCAATTGACGAAGAATCAGAGGTGCAAAATATAAATGAATGAGAACATAAAATGTTCGTCAGACGACAAAAATATCACTAAATATGGTAAAGATGAGAATAAGTCTTAGAAATCTTGTAATTAGGTCCTTATGGCCCTGTTTGTATTTCTTCTACAATAAATAAATAAACCTAGTCTTCCAAGCTCAGTGATCTTCAATGATGACGAATTTAACAAATCCCTGGATATCTTGAATTCATTTGCGACATTTTTCCAGTAATCTTTCATAACCTCTATAATTTAAAAAGCAGAGGAGGTTCCTCACAACTTTCCACTTTATCCACCCCAGTTATATCGGAAGATCTTGTTTTGAAGACGTTAAAAATATTCAAACCCAGAATGACAATGCGCCCTGATAGTATATATACCTCTTTTTTACGTAAGGATTGTGCAATGATATTCGCGAAGCCGTTGACAATAATTTTTAATTTATATCTTCGATCAAATAATATGCGACACATTAAATATTATAGACCAATGTAATTTCAGTAAGTTATTTGAAATAGTTCTTCATGAATGTCTATCTGCACACATCAACTCACAAATCATTGAGTCAGCATGGTTTCATGAGCTACTTTAAAATGCATAATTCAAGTTCTAGCAAGTACTTTGGACAACGGTGGGCAGGTGGATGTTAAATACAGATTTCTCTAAAGCTATCTATCGACTTGACCATGGATTACTACTGAGTAAACACTCCTGATTTCAGTAATTCCAAAATTGATCTAGTTCTTCACGTCTTATTTGATAAACAGAAAACTTCATGTTCAGTACAGTGGATTTAGGTCACTGAAATATCAGATTTATCTGGTACTCCACAGGGATCAATTCTGGGGCCTCTTTCATTTACAATATTCATAAATGACTTTTGCCTGACTCTGTATTCTGATATCTTATTATATGCGGACGATTGTAAACTATATGAATTGTTTTGATTTTTATTATATTGACTTACTCAAACTATCATTCAATGTACTTTATATATTGTTGTTTTTCCCATCCTGTAATTGGCTTCAGCTGTTGTATGATTGAAATAAAATAAATAAAATAATATACCACTTCTGTCACCAAATTATTTCTTTGACCCATTCTGTTGTAAATTCTATATGGTGAAACTGTTTGATAAATGGGATTTGATTTGACAAGTTTACTTACGACCCACTTCTCTGTCTTCTCCTTCTTCATGTTTCGGCAACACAAACGCAGTCAGAATTGCTGACATAAAAAGTGCAGATCCCATCACTGCAAAAGGAAGAGTGTAGCCCCCTACTTGATAGAGAGCGCCACCTACGGTTGGACCGACAATGAGACCTAGTCCGAAAAATGTCTCGAGGGATGCCTGAAATCGAAACATAATACAGACACAGAAAATGATTTGGATAATATGTGGATAGAGGTATCTAGGGAAGAGGATGTAGCAAATCTAGCGATCAGCAAGGATAAGGGTGAACTTACGAATGTTGTTGCAACGTTGTTGGGAAATTCTTTGGCGATTATGGCAAAACTAGCTGTCAGGAAAGCTGCATTCCCCAGTGCCTCCACGATTCGTATGATGAAACTGAGAACGATGAAAGGATAACGTCCGCTGACTTTATCGAGAAGCCTAAAATAAAAATGACTATGTGAATAACCTAACTCATGCATTGCAGGGTAATGCTCATCTTCCAAAATGAACCAGTTTGTGAAAAATTGAAGTCACCTCGAGGCACTCGAGTCCAAACCTAAAACTACCATATTAATTTTCTTTATCGATTATCTACAACTGCTTTAGTTGTTTTTTTATGCTGATGACTTGAAGATATGCAAAGTCATCAACGACTATCAGGAATGCTAGAAACTGGTGTCCAAAAAATTATTGAACCCATGTAAGAAATTTTCCATTAGAAAAGTCAGTTTTGGCAGTTTGATATCGGATGCATAGGAACGTAACCAAGTTTTCGTAAAAAAAAAAGTTTTTCTGATAAAATAAATACCTCTTGTGGTATCACCCTCGAATATATCGGAGTGTGATGTTTCATTCCTAATCGAGAACAAAAGATAGTCAAGTTCGCCAATGATGAGAGTGTTAATGCTATTATCAGAATCAACGGGATGAAGGATCTCCAAATTACTTTCGATGAAAAGTTCATTGTCCACTAACATAAATAGTTGAATGATGGCATGCATTTGAAGTTAAATGTAAGGATTCCGATACAAAATATTAAGGGCAGACAGGAAGATCTATGAAAATAAGAAACAAAGAACACAGGTACAAAATCACTCCATACACTTTAGTACATACAAGAATAGTCAATCAAGTCAACAGCAGGCAGTTGAATGTGAATGAAAGCATGAAAATAAGTGAAAGTATGTTAAGCTAATATTACCCGAATAAAATTGCACAGATTCCTGTCGTGTAGATTCCTCCATTAAACATGACCTTCGCCCCGATCTTGTTGAGATGCTGACCGTATATTGGGCTTATTAAAAATACAATGAATTCGAAAATTCCGAAGACTAGACCATACTCGGTAGCTGTACATCCTTTGTTATGTGCCTGAAAATAAAAAGGGGGGTCAATTATGATTTCTATGTCTGTGATGTATCTTTATTCGTGACTTCTCAAATAATAATAATAATGATATTCATTCACGCGGGGAAGGTACAACACAAAATAAAAAGACAACTTAAGTGTAAATCGATGAATACTCGATAAGTGTTTTCATTATTATAACTTTATGAAGAATATTTTGATTGTTATACTTATGTTAATAATAAAAAACTTATACACATACTCATACACACATTTTATCATATATACGTCGTATAAACTTGAATAAACAATTTTAGAAGTTAATAGTCAATGATATATAAGATTTTTGTACAATGGTTGACAAAATAATAATATTTCTCCAGTAAAGTAGATTTTAAGTCCGCTTTTTCTGGTTGGCTCTATGAATATTTGACGTATTTAGAACAATTTCAGATAGAACATTTTTCTGAAAATGAAAATTGTCCAATAAAAAAAGCTAAAATTCCAGAGGTTGATTTACTTGAGCCTACAGACTACGAACAATGTTGGATACGGATCAATTGAGATTGAAACTGCGTATAATGACAGAATTTCAAATGCGGAAAAACAATGTTTGGCGGAAAATTACAGCTCTCAACTCAGGATGAACTTTTCAACTCGACAACGGTTTGAGGTAGAGCAATTCTGCGAACGCCAATCGAATCAGGATGATGAAATTACTATATTCTGTGAGTTTCAAGTCGATCAGCAAAAAATACAAGCTCACTCTAAAAAAGTCCAATGGGTATGTATACCCCTAAAAATCATGAAAAGTACAAAATAGTGAGATTGTCTTGAAATCAGCAGTATATACCAAAAGTGTTGTGCTGATTTGAAAAATATATGATTTGGATGTGCTCACATGCTAGGTGTGTCCTTAAAAATCTTCAAAACGACAAAAATACTCTCGCTCCATTGAATTTTTGAAAGTTTTTATTTTTTATTCTTAGAAAAATCTTATACACCTGATTTTGAATAATCTCTCAAAAATTGAATTCGGCAAAGGATTAACGAAATGAGGGCAATGTATTGGCCGAAAAAAAAAATTCGAAAAAAGATTCAACTCGAAATGCTAGAAGTTCCGTAAAAAGCTTGCAAAATCTCTATTTGACTCGAATTCGGTCATTGTATACAAAAAAAGGTCTAATTTTACGAATATGATGCGACAATTATTGAAAAATGGGTTTGGAGGGAAATTTGATATTTTTTATCTACCTTCTTTGAATGTATCTTGACTGATTTCTTATATTGCCTCAAAAATTGAATTCAACAAATGATTAACAAAATGAGGGCCAGGTTTTCGTCGGAATCACAAAGTTTGTCGTTATTTTGTTCGTCGAGATACTTCTGAGGAAAATTGCGATTTTTCGAAAAATTTAAATAAAAAATATGAAAAATTTTCATTTTCTTTCAAATTCACAGAGTATTCTAATTTCTGAATCGATTGGCGTTTGCAAAATTTCTTTTTTTACGTGGTTCATGTACTTTTTTCCGCTACTAGAGCATTTAATAATTTTTGGATTCCTTTTGTATTTGAAAGGATTCAAATGAAAAATAGTCTGCGTGAAAACAAATGAATGAAAATTCAATAAATTGGATAGATATTTCCTAACATCAATTGCACTGTGAATTTTAATCCATAAATATTCTTCATTCCTTCTACATATATTTAGTAAGTCACTATTTTCAATTATTTGTGTCAAACACAGCATAAATGATGACATCTTCTGATACTGGTAGTGGAATAGAAATTATCATCTTTAGTCATGGATAAAAATTATTTCGTGTTGTCCTTAGTGCTATATTTTGGTTACATATGAATGAAAACTTCACTGAATTCGATGACTCTTGATTTGCTTGAAAAGTATAATAACAAAATTTAGTACTGAACATACTTAATGCAGTCGTCGAAAAAGTAAGATATTCAAGTAGTATTGAGAGCACTTTCCAGATCAATTCGTGTAACTATTCTTATATTTTCGATACTAGTTGCATGATAGTCTATTCTGAAATGGTGAAGGTTCACATATAAAAAATAAAAATAAAATGTACTCACTTCTTGGGGATAAAATGGCGCTTGGAGAGACACACAAATAGCGTTACAGAAGTCCGCAATACTTATCACTATCAGTGTCAACCACTGCCTCCTGGTGAATTTGCCCATCTTCTATAAACAGCCTGACTTCTCGAACAGAGCTCGGATACTAAGACTGAAGAGTTTCGAGTAGCAGAAAAATCACTTGACCGCCTACTTCTATCTGGTTGATCTTCTCAGTTTTCGTGGAAATACGATAATTCCATCAAAATCAAAAAGTTGAGGTAGAGATATTTGCGGACTACCATATTTAACAAAACAACGTCCGGCGATTGTAAACTATTCCTGCTGTCAAACTGAATACATACAAAATCTTGGAGAACGAACTGCTTTTTGCTTCATGTCACGAGCCACCACTTTTTCGAAGTGATTAAGGAATCCAAAATCGAGGGAAGACGTTTGTGTTCTTGTCGATCATTGGCGTAGAAAAGGGGTTTATTTCCAAATGAGATCCTTGAAATACGCACCATTTCAATCTTTCTAGAAAATATCGTTATGCCTGTAGAAACCCTAAATAGTTCACAGGAAATCATCCTGAGGGGCCAGAGGAGAGCAGCACCCGATAGATCCCTGGAGTTAGGGGTCCAAGATTGAAAAAAAAAAAAAATTGTTAACCAGCTGTCATCCCCCTTCAAACGACAGCCCTCAGAAGTCGAAACTTGTGCGAGCTAAGGATAAACGAGGTCTTACCTTTTAACATGCGATCCCTAGCACGAAAGAAATCGAACCCACGTCCCTCTGATTAATAGACTAGCGCCCTACCATCATGACCAATGGGGCCATTGAATTGAACTGATGGATACAGTTCATTTAGTTCAAAACGAGACACCCTCGGGAAAAATATGAAATAGACTGGTAGATTCTTCGATTTTGATAGTCTATTGTCTTGGATAACATCAAGGATATGCGACTCTTGACAAAAAAGATCGCATGGATATCTCCTTTCCTTATTCAACAAAAGTTTCAAGAAACGCTTTTCAAAGATTTCAAGAGGTTGGAGGTACCTTTTCGCCACCCCTTCCCATCCTAAGATACCATACCGTGACTTTCTACCAGACTGTTATAGATAATTTTGTTTGTAGAACTGAGATAATTTGATTTGCCGATACTAAGATATAATCTTTATGTGGATTCTATTCCATATGGCTATCTAATATGATTTCTAGATGTTTTATTTTTCTTACAGAATACAGCTTGATGCTATTTTAAACAGTAATTTGTGAAATACGTGGCAAACATGAATTTCTGTTGACAAAAAGTGAAAAAAAGTTAATGGATGACAGTTTGCTATCAAACCAGTCTCTGATAATATTCAGATCTAACTCTGCATCACTTCTGACTTTATCCCAATTATCTCCCGTATACAATATTGCAGTATCATCTGCGAAGCTAATTATTTCGCCCTCTGTTGGCAAATAAACTGATCCATTGATATAAATAGAGAGAGAATCGTCCCCAGTACTGTTCCCTGTGGAATATTCCACTCATCTCATCATTGATCTTAATACATTGTTTTCTTTCATCAAGATATGTTCTGAAGAGTTTCTTTGAATCATTTCTAATTCCCATGTTGATAATAATACAGGATGACCTACGGTATCGAAGGCTTTTACAAGGTCTACGAGTACAGTCATGTATTGCTTACTTTATCGAGGGCTTCATGAATTTCTGATGTCAATTCCAGTATGGTGTCTTGAGTAGATTTACCGTCTTTGAAACCAAATTGAATAGCAGAAAGTGGGTTATTTTTATTAAGGTAGATTGTGGATGATTTGCAGTATTTAACCTTTTTATCATTTGGGCAAAAATGAGAAGGAGCCTGATTTGAGACTGCAAGATATATCTGAGTAGGAATTTTGATTGTCCTGAGACTTAAAGTGCATTTTATATGAAAGATGATTCTATCATCCATCATAACTAACTCCCAAAAAATGGGGAAATGATTCAAGAGAGCGACAAGTTATATTGCCAGCTACCTCATTCATAACTTCTGTGATAGAAGCTGGATGTAAAATACTATTACTGATAATGTCGAAGAACTTGTCAACACCAGGGAAAGGTGTTTTTCACTACTCAGAGCAGGATCGCACATTGAAAACTAAGATCTTCGTCTCCCTCATCTTACATAAGTCTCACGAAGACTTTTTAAGAGCTGCTCGTGAGATAGCAGTGGATTAACAAAAAGAAGAGGTGGAATATGTTTTTATAATATTTCGACTGTTCAGGTAATTTTTTATCAAGTGGTTAAGGTATTGGAAGTGACTTTGTCGTATGTTATTTTACTTTTTTTGACTTCTTTTGATTCGATTTTTCTACTCGTATTTTCGAGAACCTCATTTAATTTTTGTGCTGTGGTTTTATGAAAATTGTTAGATAAATGCTTTTCACTTTCTACATTCTCTGAAATAGCGAATAGTGAATTGTTTTCTTGAGGTGAGAATTTCGATCCGATCCCATGTTCATTCCAATTTGACCTTCCTCGACCTTGGACACTCTACGCTCATGTGAGTGGACAATAAAATAGGGTCCGTAGTTCAAAGATTATCTGTCTTTGCAGAAGAGATAAGGCCTTATTGTGAATAGAATTATATTATTGAATGTATAATGAAGTCGAAAAGATTTGAAGATATGCCTCTTTGTATGAACGGTTTGTTGAATATCTATCTAATTTGTTATCGACATAAACAATTTCGAACAAAATACGGCAATTGGGGCTTAATATGTGGAATGCTGTTGTCTCACTCGCACTTCCATGTTTCGTCCCAGCAATGGGACTTCTTTGTCTCAGTATGCAATTTTCGAAAAAAAAAAAAACGAAAAAATGGCTATGTTCCATTTAGAATATTAGTTATTATGATGATTTTGAATAGTCCCATACCATCAAATATCTCAACATTTTATGGAAATTCAGTATTTTGTGTTTTATCAAAAAACACTTCTTATTATTGAGGTTTATCAAAATGTTTTAATACTCTGCTGAAGAAATATTATTTTTCTTCAACAGACAATAATATTAATCAACTTGAATTCTTTATTTTCCTCCAAATGATAAAATTTTTGTATTGTACAGAAAGAGTCGAAACCTAGCTGACGAATATTTTATAGTATTTGTGGAGCCTTTGTTGGCGCTTCTTATGGATCAATAATATACAGGGTGTTCCATTCAAAATAAGGAAGATGCTGCACATTTTTATTCACATTGTTGTTTTTCGCACCCTGCGTATCACAGGTTGATTTTAGATATATGGTTTGACAGAGTCACCAACGTGAAATATTTGACCATGAATGAATAATATTACTTTATAATTTAAAATATTCTCAGTGCCGAATTTTGGAAAAAAAGCTGTAATGTTAAAAATCTCGAAATTTGTCAATATTTTCGAAACAAAGATATACATAAACAACCTTTCATTTCTCATGCAGAAACTGATGTACTGATGAAAAATACTGGTTGCTAAAAAAATTAAGATAAAATCCGCCCCGAAAAAACGGAACACCCTGTGAAAGTGCCAGCGTATTTTTTCCAGTACCCTATGGTCGCTTTACTCGATGGTGAAATGTTTAGTTAAAATAAAACAAAACCTGGACATAAGCAAGTTTCATCAGTTGACATCGTTCCTAAAAAAGCAAAATGTTGGTTTTCGACCATATAAAGCGCAGATTTTTACAAAAGAAGATATCCCAGTTTATGCTAGCTCCTGATGATTTATGATCTTATGATTTTTGCTCTAGCCGGTGCTCTTCGCAAAGCGGAGTTTAGGAAATCACGCTTAACGATATTTAAGATAAAGTAAACCCAAATATTATGAAAATTTCCGCTTCGAAAAACATACTTCAAGATCCTTTGTTATATCTAGACATACATGATGGCACCTTTTTGAAGCTCTATAGAAAGTATGCTCGTTTACGGCCTCCCACCACCACTCACCGTCTTTTTTTTTCAATTATAAAAAAGGCAAATGCTCTGTTCAGTGCATAGGCGTGAATACATTTTGTAAAATACCGGCAGAGATCGCTACCTACTTAGGCCTACCTAACCGAGAATGTTACACAGGTCACAGTGCTGTTGTAGGACCCTGTATATCAATTCATAATTCCATATTTACGATTATTCAGTGTATATTTAGAGCCACAAATCTCGAGTAGTTGTTCAAAGCAGTACTTTCCTAGACTTACTGTTTTCAAATGAAAATCTGGGAGTGTCCATATGGCTATTCCCACCACAATTACTTCTGACCTATCAAAAAAATTTTCGTGTGCAAAATATTCTCCTTGGACTCACAATTTTTCATGTTTATGGATAATTGACTGATTTGTTTGTCGACTAATTGTGATAACATTTCGAAAATCTGATGGAGCCAATCAAATCGGCGCCACCCTTTGACTACATGCTCTGTCTGAGAAAATACTATGAGAGTTTATTAGTATCTAGACTTGATAATAATTATAGTTAAATGGGATTGATTTATTGCCCAATTTAGCGATATAAGTATTTTGGAATTTATCTCTTATAGCGTAGTTTGAAATAAATATTAGAATGTACAGAGGAATTAGTAGCAGATGATTATTTCATTCAGGTCGAGTCAAAATTTTATGAGTCTATGAAAAAGTAGATATGAATGAATCTTAAATAAAAGAAACAGTGCTTAGGTAATAACTGCTGATTTATGAACTCACAGATTTTTCAGAATTGCAAATTCTGAAGAACAGGGGTGGTATTCCGTGTACCATAGAATTCTATAGACGACACTTACATCGTTTTCTCCCCTATGAATACAACCATGATATTATCATCCCACTCATTCTATCGACTATAGAGTTTTATGGTACACGGAATCTCACCCCAGGTAACTTCTTTTAATTAGTTGAACGATTTATATTAGAACGGATTAAAAAGAATAAAATATTTTCTTTGCAACCCCCATAAAGATTGTTCTGAAATTTGTGATTGTGAATATTTGCTAATAGTTTTAAAATTATCCAAAGATTCGAAACGAAAAATGTGTCCATCATTCCACCAAATGCCTCCCTGAAATGCATCAAGGTTGATCAACTTCCAAAACCACATATTTATGTAGTTGACCTGCCTCGTGAGGGTAGTCGTAGATCAGGTCCTCACTAGACTGAGGAAAATGAACCATGGCCTGTGAACCCTGGAGTAGATTACTCTACACAGGAAAGTCACAGGCCCTGGTCAACTATGGACCATCGCTATCGAAGATGGATCCATGACTGTATTGGAGAGGCTGGGTTTCAGACCATATTAAATAAACTCTAATCAGCAACCACAAAAAGTATGCGGAGTTCAAAGATAATCATACGATAACAATTGGTAATGAGGAAATTGAAATACTGGAAAATATTAAATACTTGGGCATTATAATCGATAGATATTTAACTTTCAAAGAACATATTTCTTACATTACCAACAAAATATCGAAGAACATAAACTTCTTATTTAGAGTGGCACCATCTTTGACACCATGGTCTAGGAAAACAGTGTACAATACTATAATATTACCCCATTTTACATTCGCTTCGTCTATACTGTACCTGGCAAATAAAAATGAGATGGGACGGATGCAGAAATTGCAAAATAAAGCAATGAGAATTATACTCAGTGTTCCAACAGACACGTCCATTAAGGCCATGTTACGCACTTTGAACTGGCTCTCGGTACAGTATTACATGCTATGATTCTGATCCACAAAATGAAAATTTCATTAACCCCATCATACCTGTCATCCAAATTAGTATTCAACAACAGTTTACATAATTACAACACACGAAGGAGGACAGACATAAGAGTCTCGACAAAAAACAAAAAAAGCTCCGAAAAATCAATTTTTCATAAAGGCACAGTGTGTTATAATAAATCAGAAAATTCTTTGAAAACCTGCGGAGCTATTACAACTTTCAAAAACGAATTGAAAAGATATCTATTACGAGAGTGTCATACATGATTGTCACTATTACCCTTGCCAACCAATTCATATAATAAGTCAAGTTTTAATGTGTTTAAATGACGTTTCTACAATTGTTTTATTGTATATTTTATTTCATATTTGTAGTGTGGTATATTTTTTATGTTGTGATTGTGATCAAAATTGAATTTTATTTAAACATTTTTACCTTGGAAAATGTAAATTAGCTTTTATGTGCTAAATAAAGATTATTATTATAATACTATCAGCTCAAACTTTCTGAGCAACAATATACGGTATTGGACAGTATCTTCTGATTTGAATCCATACCTGTTCACATGGCGTCGTTGTTTAGGGGATGATAAGGACTGTGCAAAAGAAGGTCGAAAGTGTATTGAAAATATATTGAGATAAAAAAACCTTGGACCAGCAGAGAACTACTGCCATATTGGATCGAAGAATACTCCATGAGGACGAGAAACCAACAAGTGGACAATTCGATGCATTCATCATTTTCTTGATTTTGCTACAGCTAGCTGCAAGATGGCTCGAGTATTGACAAAATGCATCGAGGGCAAAAGTCTCAAAAAAGGAGTTTAAAGATAATCTGGATTTTAAACTGGCCATAGCGAAATCTCTCATTGTTTCATCAAAAATGATAACCCAAGAAGTAGCATCGAAGAAAACAAAACAGGGTAGACCAAAAAGAAAAGTAACAGCGTAGTGTTCATTCAAGGCACAACAAAGACTTACAAAAGCAGAATGATTTACAGAATTCATAAACAAATCACAAACGTGTCGCTCATTCTGTAGATATCCTTAGTGCAAGAATTCAACCTTTATGAAGTGTTGCGCATGTAAAATATTCTTGTGTTGTTCTGTTGGACGAAAATCTTCTGTTCAGATCACAGACACATTCTATTCACTATTGGAACAGTTCCAAGACGAGTAGTGGAATATCGTGACTCGAAAGTTACAGACTGGAGCGCAAACAAAAATTCCCTTCAGTTGAACATTGAAGCCGGATTCACTATAATCAACAATTGTGATACGGTAGAGGCTGCAGCAAAACAAGTTCATGATGCTGTAGTCTCCTCATATCACAAATACTGTCCACTGTGGACCAAGAAAAATTACACGAACTCTCTATGTTGGAACAAAAGCCTTGAAAATTAAAAAAAAAGTTCGATGACCATTCAATCAAGCTGGGAGTCAGGCAACTAGTATCCTTATAGGGCTACAGTTATGGTGTTATGTAACTCATTCGAAGTTTTGGTATTCCATAATATCGTGGTGTTATCCACGAATAGAGTGAATTTTCTAGAGATATTTGAATTTGTTATGTCGTTGATATATACTGAAGACAATATGGGTCCTAGGACGGATCCTTGAGGCATTCTTGACATAATTTCTTTCCTGCTCGATTGTTCTGTTGTTCTCACCTTTTTTTTTTTTTCAAAGAAGTGAGTACACGTCCAAAAACTGTTATTTTGGACTCTCAGACTTTGAATTTTGTCTAATGAAACAGTATTTTTCGGACATTTTAGGTAAATTACTATTGTCTCCATCACCTGATAGGTTCAGTCTTTGCTACCCAGATGGCTTCAACTTCGAATCGAATTAGTTCAAATATTATTTGGATCTAGTCATAACAGATTAGGAAAAATTAAAAAAGCATCTATATGGATGAAACAACTCAAAATATGGTTCATGGTATGCTATACTTCTTGCAATGTTCCCCAATGGGAACAATTATAGGTATGGACCTGTTATGTTTGAACAAGGAATTGAAATAAATCGAATCATGCATTCTTCTACTCCTAACACCCACCAAGAAGTTACAGAAAAATTGAATTCATTCGTCCAGTACCGAAAAATACTTGCGGGCTCTTGACTTCACGAAATCATAAAGATATACAGACGAAATCATGAGATGTCTGCACATCACAGAATCCTTTTTTCGGTCAAATTAGTTGAGATATATAGAAAAACTATCATAGGTGTTCCTATTACAACATAATTTTGACTGCTGAGTACAATATGAAGCCATATTTTTCACTTAGAGTGTAGTGTTCCCAATTGGGAACATACGCTATAGAGAATAAAGGAAAGTGTTTAAGTATTTTGTCAGAATCTTTCTGAACGATACTTAATGTTGTTATTACTGTTTTGAGTTTTTGTGACGTCTCACCCTTCCGTGCTTTCATCAATTATATTGTTTTCTTAAATTTTTTTCAATAACGACTATAATTATAAGAATAATATCTTGGGAAATCGTAAAAAACTATGTAAAAAATGAATTTGATTCACATTCATTTTACTAATTGTTATTTCTCAACTGTTATTATTTTTATGTGTGTGATTATTATTGTTGAAACTTCGTTTCCAACTATTTCAAAACGAAAATCGTACTCATTAGTTCATAGTTATAGTCGATGAATTCGATAGATAGTTTCTGGAGTACGTTTAACTATAATAACCAAATGATTGTTTTTATCTTGTATTTTTGTTCATTTCGATTCGGTTCAAATGAAGAATTTAAAATCATCTTTGATTCAATCAACTGCGTGGCAAATGGTCGAAATTCCGTAAATCGTAAATACGATTCACGAATGATACCCTGAAGTGTTCATTTGACCCCACGAAATCCAAACTTTAACACTTTATCAACACTAATGAATTCAATATGATAGATTTGTTATATTTTTATCACGCATTCTCTGTAAACATGATGTGTGAAACTGCCTCAAATTTAGATTTGTTTTCATCAATTCAATTTTGAAGTCGATGTTTTGTCTGAGCGATTTTCTCGCAGAAATATACAAGTAATTTTGGTGAGATCAGAATAATAAGGAACAGAGGTAGTGTTAGGAGGAAATTAATATTGAACAATTCTATTTACTTAGGTACAATCACATAACGATACTTCGTCGGATTACTTGTCAACAGTCCGACCTGCCTACAATGAAAGTCACGAATGGAGCTTCCCAATTGGTCTACTACGAGTCTTTCAATTACTTTTTGTTTGTTGTAGATCTGAAGAGTGACTGATAATATTCCCCAATGGCATAGGATGTGTAAAGGACGGTTATTAATATTATTATTTGCTGTAGGTGACCAGCAATTACATTCGCTGATAATCGACCCTGATTTTAATTTAGACGTCAGAAACTATATTTTCTGATTGACTTGCTAACTTTGGAATTATGAAAAATAAAATAACATGAATTAAAACATATCATTTATTTCAAATATTTGGCAAAAAAAGAAACATTCAATAGATGGAATGTACCATGTTGACGATTTAGTTTATCTTATTGAAAATTTTCTCTGATACTTTTGGGGTGTTCTTCCGAATGCATCATCATTTACTATAATACTTTCACTGTTCATTAGTAGAAGTGCCATTCCTTCAGTCTTTCCAGGACCCGCAGTCTGTTCAATAATCTTTGTTTCACTAAAAACTTTGGCAAGAAACTTGAGTACATCACTCAGTAGGTACCACCATAACTTAAGAAATTTTTTCAGTAGGATTCTTAATTTTGTAGCACATTCTCTCCAGAGTACCTCTCAATTTTTTCAACCTTCCTCTGGCGAGTTATTAGGAACTGTTTTTGTTCAATTTGCTGAGAATTGTACAACATATATCCTTCCGGGCGTTTTTTATAATACAGAATGCCGTATTAAAACCATATCATATATTTTCGGACTCTGCATGAAATTTTACGTTAATAATTTGGATTGCTAGCGAATCTATCGATTCTGTATTTTTCATGATTTTTAGGGGTCTACCCCTTTGGAATTTTTTCGATTTTTCTCTATTGCTCTATCTTCAACCGTTCCCGAATTGAAGAGTTCATCTGGAGTGGAGAGGAGTAATTTCCCTCTGTATTTTTTTCAGTCCTATACGTGACATTTTTAACATTGTTATGCTTTTATATGCCAAAGCTTGTGTGTATATACGAATCATATTTTTTCAGAATCTGCATGAAAATGTACGTACATAGTGCGAATTTCAGGAGGGTCTGACTAAATTGGTATTTTACATGATATTCATATTGTTTTCTACCCCTATCCGTGGAATTTTTGACATTTCATCCCTTTTATATGTCAAACAGAACTGTCCGAGGACTGACATGAGCACTCTTGAAAAGTGTTCCAAAATCTCGAGAACTAGCACATTTGTTTATAAAATATTTAAACGCCTTTTCTATGACAAGGACATATTTAATTTGGTTCTGTAATAATTTTGTCAACGCTGGAGTAATGTTATTAGGGTTTTTTAAATTATCCCGATGTATTTTTCACTATATCTTTCATATCATGCAGGGTGGGTACGCATGTATCTGAATCGGGCTTAAGATACTATCCAGAGTAAACCAGTTGTTCAGGTATACATTAAAAAAGTATAGGGCCAAGGACTGGTCCCTGCGCCATCCCACATGTAACTAATTTTTTGTATACTCAAGGTTTTCTGTGGTATAAACCTTTGAGAAGAACCACTCGTGAAATCTCTGGTAAGGTTAAGTGCGATCCCTCTTATACCTAAATGTTCAAGTTTCTCTAGCAAATGCTCATGATTCCTATTCGAAAGATCTGAACAGATTCGCAATATGTGAATCTGATATTTTGCAGCCTTCTTATTTCAAAGTGTTATATTTTCTTGGTTATTTTCGTAGAGAAAGTTTGGTTGGCCTCTTATTTTATGGAAGTCTTCTGGAAATAATTTTATGCATTGATTTTTACTATTTAGAAGTTTGGATTTTTTACTAAAATGGAGGTACATTGAGCTACAATAAAATACATCACTAAGGTAACATAGAAGATAAAAAAAGAAACGGAGACACATCGCCATCCTTCCTGTGGTGTTCCAAAGAAATGAGTGAGCTTGTGAGCAAAGTATCATCGACGAAACAAATGATTAAAATAACGGAAAATGATAAAGTGGAGGTCTCATAGATTTTTTCAAACGATAAAAAATATTTTTGTCAAGGTAAAGTTTAATTTCATTTGTAATAGTCATTTTCTTTGTGCTGATAGTTGAATTGATCGCAATTGTGTCAAGTTCAGTCACTCTAAGCTACGCATTTGTTGCGGGTAATTATCTATGTAATATTAGGGTCACTGAAGGCCTATGTATTAGTTGAAATATGATAAAGAAATGTTTATTCAATAAATTAAACAGTTTGTGGAATAATTCTTTACTCGAAGGAAACCTCATAATTTTATAAGTTATGTAGGCGAAACATCGAACATCGTAAGAACAAAAATTATACAAAAATCGAATTATAACTGGTTCAAAAATAACATAATCATCCTCACGTCTAACGAAGAAGTTTTTGACATAAATCATTTATCTTCTTCAAAAATACGCCAAAAAATAATATATGATGTGGCCTTCAAATTTCCTTCGAGGAGCTCTTTGCTTGGAACTTGTTTTTTAGATGGGCAAATTCAGAATACGAGAAGTAACACACAAAATATAATTATTTTTTCGAAATAACTATTTCGTAAACGCAGTATCTCATCAAAGTAAACACATTTATTTTTGCCCCTCTAGACTAGTACAAAGTTCCCTTCTTTTGCATATTCGATGAAAGGTTACATTCTCAAGAAAACATCGTGTATTATTAACCTGCGAGGACTTTCTGTTACCTTTTATGGACTCTGTCTACAAAATGTTTTCATTTTTGACAATTAAGTTCATCTATTTTGTAGGTAATCTCGAATCAACTGAAGTCCGTTTATTTGGAAGAAAATTTTGGAGAATATTCTTATCATGTAGATTGTGGTGAATTTGTTAGAAAAATTTTAAGAAAACTAAAAGGTAATTAAATATCTTACACAATGTGTACTTGAATTTTTTTAATAAATAACAATGAAAAACAGTCTATTACAAAGTTTCCTTAATACTAATTTGCACAAGCAGAGTTCGATATTTCGTCCAAATACTATTTTGCACTTAGTATTTGTTGAAAATGGATGAATTCACACGATCTGACAGAACCAGTGTGAACCGGATGACAATGGAGTGTGCTTCACCTCTCCTATTCCTCATTTCTTGTAAACCCTGGTTATTGCGTATAGGCAAAAAAGCAGTTCATTTCCAATAGTTTCCCAATTACAGAAAATGCTATCACAACAAGCTATTGAAATCCTACCCCAACATTTTTTAGTGCAGCAAATAAACCTTTTGGGAATTCCGTCCATATATTTATTTCATAATGTAATACCCAAATATTTGTGAATAATTTTGATGAAAAAGTCGATGTCAATATTGTTCAGTTTTACTATCTGTGAGTTGAGTCGAATAGTACATTCATTATTTCATCCAACAATTATATCAACCAGAACGAAGTGAATGTTTCAACTCAAGAAACATTTCCGTGAGTCGAAACTCAATTATGCCTTCGAAGTTGTCAAAAAATTGTTCACTGTATTGAAATAGATGCACAAGGAGAGGTCAGAGATTTTTCTTTCGTTTGGTTCTGTTGTTCAATCTACTTTCAAGGGCATTTTTTCCTGAACACGTTTCTATAGAAATTCGAATGTTTTCAAAAACCTAAAACTGTTACCAAAAAATGTTCGATGGTCTATTTTACTTTATTGATTGAACCCTTAACAGTTGCTATGCATTCTAGTACTTCTGCCATTGGACTCCCTGCAGTTTTTTGAAGCCCTTATGAAATGTGCAGCCAGTTTGAAGCAAAGATCTGGTTTCAAACGGTTTTGGAAAACCAGTTCCAGTTCCACATATATTCATCATCTAATGATTCTTAGACTTGTAAGAATCAACAAGTTTACCACTGATTGCAATATGACTTGAATTGCTTGACAGAAACTCTAGTTGCAGACCCGTCCGGAGTTTGCTCCATGTTATTTATTGATTCCAGGGATGATTTATTAAGTTTGGTGCTTTAAATATACTCTACATCTGATACAAAACCAAACCTTATACACAGCCTATCCAACCTTTCAGCTTCACCTACTGGGATCAAGATGTTAGGAGGTTTCCTTAGTTCTTTTCATCTATTTCTGTTTTGCATTATCAGATTGGCTTCCTTTCAGGATATCAAGACTCTTTCCCGAACTTCCTCTGCTCTTGATCTAATAGTCTTTCATTCAAACATCTCATCTTAAAAAAAATAATTGTCTTTCGGTGTTTCTTCTTGCTCAAGCTAGCAATGGTTGTAAGTTCGAATCCTCGTAACGTGGAAAAGTTGCCTTGTTGTTTGTATCATGCCTAGATACAAATTATGACATCCAATGCTCACCGACTACCCAACCATGAGTTGTAGATATTCTAAATTTCTCTACTTGAAGCTGAAAAGTGAGCGATACGACAAATCTTGATAACCTGACGTCCTTCACCCGTACAGTCTGTTTCTGTAGCTAATACACCTCAATCGAGTATTCATCAGAGATCATACTCATTATTACCTTCATCATTATCACAGTATACTAAGGTGAAGACATATATAATTCATTAAATTGTCACAAGCAGATGTACATACTACTTGGATATATACTTAATTGACTTTGGGATATCATCAGGAAAACTTATATGGTTCGCATGTGTATGCCATGATTTCTCTGGATATTTTATAGCCCTCAAGTTGAGTGAAGCTACGTTGCTAACAGTAAGCAACTACATTTTGGGAGAGGACCTGATCATTGGACACAGATATATTTGTTTTTCTGTCATATTACTTCCGACATCTTGAAAACAGTGAACGATACAAAGTTGGTTGAATAATAACAATGAGAATGAAAGCAAGGGGTCAAAATAAATTCGGATTCCTGATGAATAATTCCTGTAAATTGCTCCACCCAGAAAGGTAGAGGAACCTACCCTTCTATGATAATGCACAACAAATTCAATAGGGAAGCCTTGTCATGAGAGAATACAGCTTCGAAAAAACTGTGTTACAAAAGGAACTGTTTCTCTAGAACTGTTCTAAACACAATGTTTATATGCGGATATGATGGTTGTAGTTGCCAATAATTCTGTGATAGAAGCATTATTAAGTCTTTCAGTCGCCATAGAATAGAATAGAATAGACCAACCAATATCTTTTAACTTATGAGAGACCCATTGACCTCTTCTTATTATGAAAATAAGGCCCAGGCAGAACTCTTGGTTATCAACGCAATTATCATAGTTGAAATATAAAAAAAACAAGTGTTTCACAAAAGTTGACGTTAATATCAATAACCTTACGAATTTTGGCTTCCAGTTTGATGTTTGGGCCAAATATCAAGATGCTGGATTTACAGTTTTTACAAAGTGTTTCCGATTGTGATTGGATTTTTACAAGAATCGTCAACATTGAGAGAAGAGAAATTGTAATAGACTATGGTGTGTCCAAAAATTTATTCGGACCTATTTGAGATATTTTTGTCGAAAGAATAGAATACAATTAGCTTTGCTCTCAAAATTGAGCCTTGTCGCACTACTTACTGAAGAGAAATCAATTTAATTTATAGGATCGAAGGGCAACATGAGCATAAGCATGAGCAACAGCAACATGAGATTTTCCAGTGAACTTGTAGGAAAAAAACTGATCCTAACTCAACGTACTTTCTCGCACTCGACTGCTTACCATAACTCCGATTTGCGTCGTTCGAGAAACGGCAGTCGCATGCGGAAAACATACTCTTTTTGTACTTGTGAGGATGATGGATATGATTGTTTTGGAACTAAGTAGATGAAAAACCTGGTATTTTTTTCCGCGATAGCGACTCTATCCGTAAAAGTAGGTTAATAGGATCACGGGACTTTACCCAGCCTCATGTTCCCTTCGGTTTTGTTCATTTTAATTTTCAATGCAATCTTTTTTATCATCAACTCTATCAGCAGAACAGAAACTTTCTTGATGTGTCATTCAGAGTTGAATTCAGGAAAATGAGTACCAACTGTCATGGATTAGGAGAAATATGAATCGTATTTGAAAAAAAAAATCTTGAAGTGCGCTCAAAGAACGAAACGTTGTATTGAGAACTGAAGTGGACCATATCGAAAAAAATGTAAAACTGAGAAGGCCTTCGTATTTCCAAACGTGAATGTGCTAGCGCGAAGCAAATGTTTATAAATCGGTAGTGATTTTTTCGATTCTGATATATCATCTAATTTTTCTCATAATGAGCAATTTCCGTCTAGTTCCACTAACTTTGTATCGTTCACATTTCCAAAGTACCAATAGGGGTACGACCTAAAAAATACGGATAGACTGTACACATGGAAGAAAACAATCATTTTCGAATCCTAAAACAACATTAATTAACTGCACCCTAAAAGTCATTCTTTACTAGTCTGTCAGGCAGAATGGAACGTTGGTGGGAGTTCTAACCCCCACTTTACGAACAAAAGTTACACTCTAACACTCATTACGAGAAAAAAAAGTTGATAATACTTTTTGAATGCTCCCCTATTATTTTTCTAATATATGCGCCGCCTCTACGACCAGAACTGTACCCTGTTGACTGAATACTGACAAATCGCCTCGATTGTAGAAATAACGCGTTGAGGATGACTTAATTTTACAAATTTTCTGTTAGTTCCAGTAGTCTTTGAATGCTCCATTTTTCCTAGGAGCTCTCAACAAGATCAGGAACATTGGAGGGCAAAGCACAACCCTGTGTCACTCTGTAAACAGTCCGGTACATTCGGAATGGTGCACTTAACGTCGAGACAATCTTTGTTTAGTCTCCGCAGGTACTCGTAAAAGTAAGAGTGCAATGATAATAATCCGTGTTTTGTTTTACAAAAGTGCTCGAATAACGTTCACAGCGACTCCTACGCGTCAGGCAACCATACTTTCAGCGGTAACTGCACGAAGGCTTTGTTCAAGAATTCCTTGAAGTACTCGGCGATGGCTTCTTTCGCTGCGGGTTTCATTTCGGCGATTATTTCGTCAGAGTTGTTGTTCAGGAACTGGTTCATGGCCTCTCCTGAAACGATAATAATTCTTCATCGGTATAATAATATTAAAAAAATTATGATCCCAGAAAGCATGAGATGAACGACCATGAGGGGACGTCAAAAACAGGTGGAAACTAGAAGACGTCGAGATCCTATAGAGTTGTAATTTTATACGCCACGGCCAATAATTATGATATGGACTTCCTCTATCTGCATAGGTTATGCACCGTAAATATATAGGCCAGTTAGGCTGTTGTGTTATTGAAAGGTTCGAGGGGCCATTTGAGAAGTTACAGATTGAATAAACAGGCTTCTTCAAACTATGCCAACTTTGACAATAACTTCAAACAGAATCCTGAAATTTTTCGCAAATACCTGAAATTGAACATGTTGGAATCCATCGAAATCAAGAAACACCTAAAATTTAGATCTGAATGATTATGTATGTATATATACCTGTATGATTCTATAATGATTAATACCTCATAGTAGCAACAACCTAATGATGATTACAATCCATACAGTTAATTATTATGTCATGAGTAATTTTTTGAATTTGCTCTTATAATCATCAAGTATTCTAGATGATATTTTGAAAGCTTGTTTAACTTACTCCATAGATGTCACTGTATGTCGAAAGAATTGTTAACTTTACTGCAGTATACATTTGTTGAGTAAATTGACAGTTTTCATTTTATTTTTAATTATCATATCAAGATTATTTTTCAACCAAAAAGATGACTATTGAAAAACTTGATGAAGCTGACAAAAGACTGCTCAGATAATATAATTGTTGAAAAATCAAAAAATAGAGCAAGCTTTTTCAATTCATTATAAAGTTGCATATGGATTCACCCCTTGATGGGTAACCTATGTTTACTGTTGGAAACTGTATGACAACCTCCACAATGAACTCAATATTCCCCGGTGTCACGTTTATACCGAGTGTCATAGGTCATAGTATAATGCTCCTAGCGTCATATTTTGCCTACGCATATAGGCTGAGATCATATAAGTTTGACAAGCTGACAGCAGATGGATTTTGATCTTTGGTGCCACGCTTTACATCTAGTGTCTGGGACCTCTATATCCATCACATGACTATGGTACACCAACTTGTTGGAGACTTTAGCCTGCTTGACCTTTTGAGGAGGTACAATTTTTGGATGGCCGCGGTCTCCAATATTCCTGAAGAAGACTTATCCGTGTGTAGATATTGAACTACCTTGGCCTCTGAAGCTTTGATATAAGCGTTTTGCTGAATGGGCTTTAACTCGGTGACTCCCATGATTATGCATCATTTTGCGAGTTTGATTACATCTCATCACTCCAAAGGAGTAAAGTAGAATTGGATCGGCAAGCATATCAGTTGTAGATGGCAACTTTTTTCTTTCCCGATAGTTCTGATGACTAGATCTGTCAGAGCTTATGCTGACTTGTCGCGGAGAGTGGTTGCTTCTCGGGAGTGGTGTTGTTCCACCCCTAGGTACGCCTCTCCAGCGTCCAGATGATGTAGGATGCTTCCGTCTACGAGCTAAACGTCCTCTCAGCATTCCTCGCATCGTCCTCTTTCAATCCCAAACTCCATTCCGACAGCATGCGAGTACGCTTGCACTATCCTTAAGGACGGATGAAGATTCTTTTCTCCGGATGCCTATAGTTTGAGGTCATCCATGTAAAACAGATGGGTGACCTCATGCCTCTGCTTTCTGGGGGTGCCTCAGTTGTATCCGCGGGTTTCCCGTAATGCAACGGACAATGGCAATGGGAAGATGTAGAAGAGATGAAGGCTGAGAGAGTCTTCCTGAAACACGCCCCTTCTAAAGATAACCTTTGATTTGACCAGACCTTATGGTGATGCGAGTCCTCCAGAGCGACTTTCGATGCCCAATGTATCTTACTATGTAATCGTGCATAGCAAGACATCTGTGCAAATGCGTAATGAGTTCATGCAATAATCGATACATGCCTGCAGACACAAAACTACCAAGAATGGAACGAGATCATTTGTTCTTCCGATATTCAGTTACTGATTACTGGTTAGGATGATATATTATTGCAAATTTGTTTTCATAAGAGCGAAGAGGAAGGTTTGCAGTACCTAATTCAGCCATTATTGGTATATGTGAGTTCATTTTCAAAATTTTCCGCCAAGACCACAAACAACAACTATTAGTTGTGGTGAGGTTGGAAGCTGAGTCACTTATATGGAAAATTACTCTTGGAACAGACCAATAGTTTATTAAAAAGTTGATAGATATATGCATACAATGAATACCTACCTAATACATTTCCGTGATTGATAATGTCTCTTATTTTGAAACGGCTCTTCTTCAGTTTGAAATCTACCATCATTTTGTCTACTTTCATGAACCTCACATTCTCTTCATTCCTGAATTCTTTTCCGTAAATTTTGGCCGCACCATGTACATCCACTGCAACATAAATCATATGAAGTATACATATACATTCTCATTGTGCAGCTTGATGGAAAGAAACATTGAATGCAAGTATAAAGAACTCCCAATGAATTCATTATATTACATGATCAAGATAGACTGGGTGCTAACTTGATTTTCAAGACATATTATCACAATGATCATAACATAGGACAGGACTGCAAGAACTTATGAGTAGAAATGCATGGTTGTGTCTACACAATTCCTATATTCCAGCTGGTCTACAAAAAAATTGTTGAAATCATCACGGGTAGCTCTAGAATTTTACAAGTGTCATTGCTTCATATGTGTGCTGCTCGATCTTATGTTTTTTGTTGTTTTGAATAGTTTGAGTGGGCGTATTTTGTCTCGGTGTCTCATTTTATTCGGGAGTATGTCCTCTTTGTGTACTTCACTAGTATCTGTGTGTTCTGTCTGAGTGTGAAAATGTGTCCGTCAATATATAGTTCTTAAATGTTTTCTAATACTTGTATCTATTACCTTTTGCTTTCATATTTTCGCTACAAATAATGCTTTTACTGTCTTTTTATGAGATATTGATAAGATATTTATTTTATGGAAATTTATGTTGAATGATGTAATAAAGAAAACTAAAATTTTGTAACTTACAGAATACTGCCCAGAAATCTCCTTTCGACCTCACTGGAAAGAGTAGAACATTACCACTGACATCGTATTTTCCTTTGCATTCAAGTCGTGGCATCTGTATGCCTAGTTCAATCACATAGTTTTCAACATCAGCCCTGGAAAAAGTAAATATATGTAGTAAGCAGTAATCTTTTATAAATATAATTGAATTGTTGGCTACTCAATTTTCCAATTTTTTTTTGCTAATCTGATAACCAAAGTATCTTTGTAACGTGACACAAGTGTATGTACATCTGCTTAAACACAATTTTTTATAGGAATACTTTGGAGATTTTCATTCAATAATTGACTGTAACTGCCCTAATATTCATTTCCATCAAAGGATGAAAGTACGTCACCTACAATTAAAATTTGTCAGTAGGCTGACGTACGACAACAAAATTCACTGGCAACTACAAAAATCGATAAGGAATCACCTCAAGGAATACCATTATAGGGTGAAGGTGATGGTAAAGCATATCGATAATGATGTGCAGTGGTTGAGAATCAGAAATATTTCCGTTGAGAATTGAACAGAACGTATTTAAAATCGATTTTATTTATTTCTTCACTATCCATTGGAAAAATTATTGAATATTCATTTGAACTTACTTGATACTTCCAACTGAATAGTTACTTGCTCCGTTTGTAGATATATTGTAGAAGCCTGCTCTGATCTTGAATGGACCCCTTCCATTCTCCATGATGAGATTGTCGATGGTGAGAGGATCTATGCTGGGAACATTAATTTCCTTGATTCCATCTCTCAGATAAGGCCTCAGGTGATTGAAAGTAGTAATGAGGCATTTGTTGATATCTGGATCTGCCTTGTGGCATGGGAGTATGTATTCAGCTGAAAATTAAGTGGACTTGAGTATAACAAAAGGCATCTTATCCGATTTTTGATGAAATATTCCGAGGAAGAATAATTTTCGTTTGAAGATGGCCGGATTCAATAATAGAGAGTGAGTTAGAGAATCTCATTCGACTTTATTTGTGTTCTCCCACAGTTGAGAAGGTAATCAAAATAAATACCGCTGGAATTTGTTGCCTTCAAGTGTTACTGGGTGATATGAAGCCTGGCCCTGTCACGAGATTCAGTATTTTGAAATATCTCGCTTATTTCTCTACTTTCGCGCAAAACGGCCTTGACACCAAGAAATGTGCGTCTGATCCGTTCCTAGTTACTTTCCCTGGTCACACAGAGTACTACAAAATTCACTCTTGGAGTTATCAACTTGCAGAACTCCCATCGGAGACGACCCAGATAGTAACTGAAGCACTGTTCTTCCAAACGAATTATGTAATTTACCAGCGTGCTACATGTTTATTGAACCTATGCGCTTTATTTCTTTTGGTACGAATCGAACGAATCTAGGCCGTCAACAAAAGACATCTAATTATTACTTACCTGCCTACCTACTTAGGTGTTATGTAATTTCTTCGAAGAGAGTGAAAGCGATATCGGAGACGAAGTGTGCAATATTGGTTGAATGTGTGTGGTACGAGAGACCTACTGAAATATTTTCTTTGCGACTTTGACGCTTTTACAGCTCATGATATGACAATAAAAATTCGCTGGCTGTTGGTGTACCTTTGAAGAGAGAATTTCCAGATCGACTAGGATTTGCACAGATATACAGGGTGGGTCACGGTCGATGGTATCTTAGAAAATTTGGTTACTTAAGTAATTGCTCTTGGCCTATCGATCTAAAATATTTTTAGTAACGAAGCGTTGCCGCTGATACCAAAAAATAGCAGCATCTTTGTTATTTCAAATAAAACACCCTACATATTACCGCATTTTTTAACTTGTCATTTCTTTATGATCATTTTGACGGTTTTTGAGATACTGAAAGTTTTCTATATTTTTAATCCAAATCATTGCTCGGATTGAATGTTAATTTCTGCGGTATTTGGATGATTAGAAAGTTAGTTTCAATTTTGTGTTTTGTTCATCAAGATCATGTACAGGGTGTTCCTTAAAGACATGCTAATATTTGAGGGGGTGATTCTTTGACTTATTTTAAGGAAAAAACTTTCTATAAACGTATGTCCTAAAAGTCCTAACTTTTGAGATACAGGGTGATAAAGTTTTGAAAAAAAATCAGTTTTTTAATAATAACTGAGATAATATTGTAGACGTTTTTATAAAATTTGGTACATATCTTCTATGCATCAAGGTGCATTTTTTAATGCACAAACATTTTCATTTTATCAACCAGTGGCGTGCGTACGGGTTTTGCATTGAATATTTTTGGAGAAAAAAATACTACGCCACTGCTTTCTCCTAAAAAAAAATACTTTTGAGATCCACATTTATTTTTGAGCAAATTTGATCTCCTGAGTTTTCTTTGTCCGCCGCATGGTTTTCGCTTAAAAAAACAAAAATCGTTTTACTTCAGGATCAATTCCTCAAAAATCTGATGTGGTGTGGAAATGATTGTGCATCGACTTAAAGCAATTAAAGGGATCAGATTCGTTCCAAAATGAATGAGAATCAAAAAAATATGGATTTCAGCTTGTACAAAAACGAATTTTATTTTATTTTATAAAAGTAAGTTTAAATGAACGGATCAAGTTCATTAATTATTGACAATACTAACACTGATTATAAAAATTGATGGAAATGGTCACCTTCACTTAATAGGCATGCTTCCGCCCGTCTACGCATGGAATTACGCACACGTTGAAATATTCCTGGCGTATTTCGAATAGTTTCACACGAGGCAACTATTCGCTCTCTTAAATCTTCTAAAGTATTAACGGGAGTTTTATACACTAGAGTTTTAAGGTGCCCCCATAAAAAGAAATCTAAACTGTTGAGATCAGGGGATCTTGCTGGCCATTGCTGAGGTCCTCCGCGACCTATCCAACGATTATGATAAACTGTATTTAAATGGTTTCGGACAATTACACTGAAATGAGCAGGGTCTCCATCGTGCATGTACCGTATTCGATTCCTTAACGCAATTGGTACATCTTCAAGCAACCCATTTAGTTCTTCTTCGAGAAAGTGTAAATAAGACCGACCATCAAGGCGTCCTGGTAGAAAAAATGGGCCTATTAGATAATCAACAATAATTCCTGCCCATACAATAACCGAAAATTGGTGTTGAAAATGGGTTTCGGTTATGGTATGGGGGTTTTCTTCTGCCCACATATGATTGTTATGGAAATTTTGAATAGCATTCCGAGAAAAATTTGCTTCGTCTGTGAACAAAATTTGTGACTCAAACTGCGGATTTAGTGCAATACTCTGAAGATACCACTGACAGAAGTTCACACGCTGTGGAAAATCTCTAGGGAGTAATGCCTGTACTCGTAAAATATGGTATGGGTATAACAAAAATCAACCAAAATACGCCAAACAATTTGATGACAAATATTCAGAGTTCTAGCGATCTTCCTCGTACTCGTCTCAGGATGTTCTTCGATTTCTTGCAGAACGGCTTCCTCAATTTCAAGAGTTCTGACGCTTAGAGGTCTACCTTCCGAAGTACCTTTCTTGAAACTACCAGTTTCCCTAAGTCGGCGATGAATATTTGAAAAGGTACGGCTATCTGGTAAGGCACGATTAGGATATCTTTCCTGATAAATGCGTCTGGCTTCTGTTGCATTACCATCAGCGAGGCCATATACGTAATGCATTGCCGCCATTTCTGCATTCATGTAATTCACCATATTTACCGATATTCAGAAAAACGGCGGACAACCAAAATAACTTCAATAACACACTTAAAAATCAAGTAAATAATTGTGCGCTTCGCTATTCCTATAGCTTTTTCAAACACAAAATGGTATTCATAACCAGTGAAAACACAATATTTATAGTGATTTGAAGAACAAAATGCTATTAATTACAGATAGGTAACTGAATTCATATCGTAAATCCATTCAGGTATGCATTTATTATGATTAATACACGCCTATTCTGACAGTCAATGAAATTAATTCAATTTCTTAGAATCGACCAATCAACGGTCGATTACACTGATAAAAACCTACCTAGGTAGCTTTCCCAATAAGTGTAAAGTAAATTTCCGGCAATAATTCAAGCACTTGGGAGATTATAAGTGAAAAGATTAAGAAGTGGTGAAAAGGAATTTCAATTATGAAGAGGTAGCTAAATTACTATCGGACGAATTATTGTCAACAAAATGTTGGGTACCTACTGCGATATGAAGCAATTTCAATTTAATCATTTTAATCAAGAACCGAGCATCTGACAAGAATTAAACATTTTTTTTGATTCTCATTCATTTTGGAACAAATCTGATCCCTCAATTTGCTTTCAGTCGATGCACAAACATTTCCACACGCATCAGATTTTTGAAGAATTGATCCTGAAATGAAACGATTTTTATGTTTTTAAGTGAAAACCATGCGGCGGACAAAGAAAACTCAAGAGATCAAATTTGCTTAAAAATTAATGAGGATCTCAAAAGTATTTTTTTTTTCAGGAGAAAGCAGTGCCGTAATATTTTTTTCTCCAAAAATATTCAATGCAAAACCCGTACGGACGCCACTGGTTGAGAAAATGAAAATGTTTGTGCATTAAAAAATGCACCTTGATACATAGAAGACATGTACCAAATTTTATAAAAACGTCTACAATATTATCTCAGTTATTATTAAAAAACTGATTTTTTTTTCAAAACTTTATCACGCTGTATCTCCAAAGTTAGGACTTTTAGGACATACGTTTATAGAAAGTTTTTTCCTTAAAATAAGTCAAAGAATCACCCCCTCAAATATTAGCATGTCTTCAAGGAACACCCTGTATATTGATTCTGTATAGAGAAGGTTATTCTGCGTCGTTCAAAAGTCATGATCTTACTACTAGATAGAAAAGGGGTTGAAAATGCGTTTTTTTAAATGGACCATGTCGTTTATTACGAAATATCCTGAAAGATAACTAAACTCCCTTCGAAATAATATATCATGTTCCTATACCTAAATAGCCAGAATTCCGAGGAAAGAGCAATTTTTAAAAAAACTCGAAATATTTTTCTCATATTCATCTAAGGTGACTATTAAACGTTATGATGGTACATGTCATTTTGAAAATTTGACAATTATGCACTATTAATAATACCTTTTTGTGTTTCTCAACGGAAGTGACTCAAAAAAATAAAATGAATTCAAATGAAGTTCTGATGAAATTGTTCATTCTTCATGGAAAATGTGAAGGAATTATAGCAAGAACGTGCTGAAAATTTGATGAAACGTACTCTGGGGTGCGAACCCTAACTTCTTGAAAAAAATTACTTGGACAAACGAATCAAAATTTTCCAGAGAAGAAATTTTTCATAGAAGGAACGAGCATTTCTGGGCTGATCAAAATCCAAATGTTGTCAAGGAAATGGGATATCAGGAAAAATATGTCATTAGAAGAGTATCGTAGCAGTTTGTTTCAGCTGGATGGAGCACCGGCTCATTGCACTAGGGAAGTAACAGAGGAGTTGTTCGAAATATTCGACGATCGCTGGTTCAGACGTTTGGGTCCGTGGAATTGGCCTGCGAGATCACCTGATCTCAGGCCACTTGATTTTTCGTTGTGGGGTAATTTAAAGAGAAAAGTTTACATAACACCAGTGCACAGTAAACTTGACCTGCGCCAACAAGTTTTCAACTGCATTGAAGAGCTAGATATCAGTGAAATAGGGAGGGCTTCAACTGTATCTCCAAATAAATGATCGGCATTGTGGAAATTTGACAGATAATTTATGAAATTATTTTGTAATCGTAAAAACTTTTTTTTGTTCTTACATTTTCCATGAAAAATAAACAATTTCATAAAAACTTCATTTGAATAGTTATTTCCCTTTATTTCAATTCTTTTTGAGTCACTTCCGTTGAGAAATACACAAAAGTATTATTAATAATGCACTAATTGTTGAATTTTCATAATGCCATGTACATTCATGACATTTAATAGCCATCTTAGATGAAAATGAATAAAAAAGTTGGATTTTTTTATAAAAATTCTCTTGGCTCGGAATTCTGGCTATTTAGGTAGGTAAAGGAAGATGATAGATATACTACTTTGAAGGGAATTCGGTCATCTTCCAAGATATTTCATAATATACAGGATGTTCCATTGAATGAAACGCACTTTCAACCCTTTTTGAAAAGGAATGATAATTGTTACTATTTATCATATTGCGGGGGACAAAATGTTTGAATTCTAATATGGTAAACAATCCTATCGAAGGTCAAACATATAATTTTTTTATTATTGTCACTTTGATGAGCAGAATAATTAGACAATAGGTTGGTTACTATCAGTAGATAGTCGTGGAGCAGCAGCAAATTTTTTATGATGAAAATTCAAGGTTAAAACAAATACATTTAACCTCATTCACGAAATTCAAAAATTTATACAAAAATTATCTTCTACTGAATTAGAATAAAAATGCCTGATTTTGTATTCAAATCTTATGAGTAATTATAGTAAATCGTTTGAAAAAATAGGTGAAATTTGAGTTTAAGTACCAAGATTTCTTATTGAGTGAATTTGCAAATTGAAAAAAAATTTTTGTTGTACAATAATCCTCTAAGTTAGAAGGGATATTAGGCAAATAACCGACATAAAGTAACTACTTACCTGGCTACTATCGAGACGGATATTGAGTTACCTCTGACAGATACTTGTGCAATGCTTTCAAGGAAATTAAAGTGCGTGGCTATATGTAATCGAACTGCAGAACTTTTTTAAAGAAAATTGCTCTAGTATGATGATAGATATGTATTCCTCATTTATTTGTATCAGTTGGTGACGGTTCATGAATTATTTCAGTGAGAAGCTGATAAATAAGTGCCCATTAACGAAGAAGTAACTTAAGTTGTGATAAAATCACTAAGGGGCTGCAGGGGAATGATGAAGTCGAGTCAACACCTTATACTCAACATTTGTTTATATTTATATGAAAAACTATTCGATAGATCGTCATTCAACACTCTACAAATATTATTGAAATCAGCTACAATCTTTCAGAATTGAAATTAAATCGTATTCCCTCGTGGTCATTGAATTAGATCTGTAAAGCACTTGAATGAAACTCTACAAGAATCTCTTTGCGATACCAATGTTCAACAGATAGCGTGCATACGTTCGATTCACAACAGGTAAGTACCTGTTTCTAGCTTGATATCAATCATCGGTACAACATTGGTCACAACTTTGGAAGTTTCCATGCATGTTCCACATGCTATACACTCTAATATTGTGAGCATAGAGTCAGTCTTCTTTGAAATATGAAAGCTCTTAGTCCATCTTCTCTGATATAGAGTAAAGTACGTTTGATTTTGAATCCATTTATCATTATAAACTAATTAGCATTCCCCTATGTAATTATGTATTATGTAATAATGAAAGCGTGTAAAAACAGTACAACCCAATGTATCAAAATCTACAGGAGCCTGGAGAAATATGCCCTACAAAGATATTATTTTTCCTCTGAAAACCACCAACAAGAATCAATTCTGGAGAACGATATGGAGTTCTAAGAGTTTCCAGAATATTCCTCGGTGTCTACCTCTAGGTCCGTAACGACATCTTCTCATCTGAACTATCTTTATTTTTCCGTAAATGAAGAGAAATTGGTGTCTATAATGAGAGCTTTCGCTTACATAATATTATAGCCGAAGACGAATGCATCTTAGCTTTCTAGGTCAATGTCAAGGCAAACGAAAATGAAACTACGTAACGCTGACGTGTGTAATTCTGCGAATATAGTAAACGTTCCATTGACCCAATGATGGTTACGTGATTCTGATATTTGAATGAAAAATAGAACACAGAAAGGCGATGACTTTTGTGTATTATTGGTGAATTCGTTGATCAAATACGCGATGTTATCCTGATTTGGTTGACGTTTCAGAGACATTTTTTCATTATCAAAGCCGTGCTGACGAGTAAGAAACTACGAAACAACTATCCACGAACGATGAGCTCTCGGAATTGAATCGAAAACACTCTGTTCACTTTATAAGTACAGTCTTAGTGAATGATATACCCTAATCTAGGCACTTGGAAAATGTGTGTTGGTTCATTTCATAACAAAATTATCGACGAATACAATCATCACCAGTCTCCAACTATTCTGATAGATGAATTGAAAATCAAGACACGTTTTGACAATGAAGCTGACGTGTCAACTTAAATACTAAGTTAAATTGGGATTCACGTGCTTAAATTGGTGCCATGTCCTTCTTGTATCCCTTTTTTGACACAACAAATGACTATTGTCTACCGTTGATGATTACGATAACGCGCAATATGCTACTTATTTTTATGTGTTCGGAACTAGCTGATATATATGCTTCGATTGTCAACTTTTGTGTGGGTTAGAGGATAATGACTTTCCTATCAGTCGGTTGAAATGGATGTTTTATTTGAGATTACTTGAAAATTCCAGAAACATTTCAACTTATAGAGCATATGATGCATTCCACCTAACAAGAAAGCAGTTTTTCGATTTACGGAAGCTGTTTTTGGAAACTGTGCAATTTGAAATTATTTCAGATGTTACTTAGTGATAGTCATTTTTCTTGACAGCAGATTGTGAGGTAGAAAATGATAACTGAATTTAACAAGTATGAACCTAGTATCGACCTAGAATGAGATGGGGGTAGGAAACCATTATCATCAAAAATAATAGAAACTATGATAAGAGGACAATATTCCCGCATGAGAATGTGCTATTGTCTCATAACACAGTAGATGGTCAAGTTCATATTTGTTCTTCCACTTGATGAGTTAGATATGTGCAACAGAAACATTGTTGGTCATTACTTTTTTGGATAACAAATCAGTGAAATCTAGCTTTCCAATTATTCAAACAATGGTTACTTAAATCTGAATATAACGTTATGATTTCTTTTTCGTAATATTTTAAAATGATGTAGGCTTTCAGTTTTTTGCTGGAATTTGTTAATGTTGTGAATTAAAAATCAGAATAACATCGTAAAAGTCCAGGTGAATTTAAAAAAAATGTTAATGTTAGAGTTTAAGGCTGATGAGTATATTATTTGTCTGAATTTTGATGAGTTCAATATGAACAACAATATAAAACAAGAGTAAGTGTTTTTAGATATGAAATATATAAAATTATTTGGTATTAATGATATATGATATGATGGCAGGATAAATGCTGAGTGTAGATTTGAAATACCTTTTGAACGATGGTTTACAGAAATAGCTATAAATACTTTGCGCAATTGAACTCACACTTTTTTTTGTTTGGAAGAATAATTTATTTTACAGGAAATTACTAACAACAACAGCCTGAGTGAAGGTGATCGATAACCTAATAGCTGACGGATGAATTCCTGGCCAGATGAATTAGTTATGTTTTTCTGCGTTAAGCTATAAATTATTAGCTGAAAATCAGTCAAAAGCTCTCGCTGCTTTTGTGTTAATTATTTCTGTTAGGCCATTTATTAGGGCTCTGGCTGATTTCAAAATTGTAATGTCATCGCATTCAGATCGGTGAATAATTTAGGAGATTGGTCCTAATATGGATCCCTGAGGAATTCCAGTCTCTATGTCTCTTTAGCTGGTCTCAGTGACTGCAAAGCATAACCAAGGAAGGTGAGGTGTTCGAATGAAAAAATAACATAAGTTCCTATCTAGGTTCCCTTAAGATTCTGAATACTAGACGATTTTCCTTTCTATAATAACCATTATAATAATATTCAACGATTTCAAAATATATAGTGCACTTCATGAGGTTGCCATTCATATGGAATAAACTTTTCAGTAATATATTATTATGGAATAGTTTTGCGTTGAAAAATATTAAACGTGATTTTTGCTACAAGCTAAAAATATTTTTTTGACAAATGATAGCGTAAATTAAGCTTATTAATTTGAGTTTAAAACAGTGTTAAAGGGATATGGTGTTTATATTTTAATTTCGTACATATATCAAAAATTTCAACGTTCTATTGCATTAATTAGTTTTTGCCAATTCTTTTGATATCTGGGAATTTGTTTGATAAATTGAAAAAGTTATTAACAAAACTGTTTTATACCACTAGTTTTATCATGCTATCAACTTTCACTACTCAATATCAATTAAAATATGTTTTTCTCTGAGAAAATAAAAAAACCTTCACAAATTATTGTTGTGTTTGAGGCAAAGTTGATGTATCGTCAGGCATTTCGAATAGACATTTATTTTAATCCTATTAACACGAAAATTATGCCAAACTCATTAATGGAAAAATAATCGAATCAATTTACGTATCTAGAACTTTTCAGACTATAAATTTTAAGGCGTTGATTGATAAGAAAAAAATTTCAACACGTAGCTGAAGTTACGTGACCCCATCCAAGTGGATTTCTCGTCTTTTTTTGAAGCATCCAATATTTTTTTTATTTGCAAATTCATTTGTCTTCCAAAAGATTTATGAATAAATAAAATTTTGTTTTTCACTTGTCCATTATTGCTCCATACCTAATACCTTGGTAACGGTAGATGTTAACAGACTGATAATGCCCGAGGGCATTATGGAAGGCATTATGGATCATAATGCCCGCTAATTATTCCATCACATGTTCAGATTTTGTCAAGTCCTGAGCAACTTTATCTGGCGCTCAAGTGATCCCATAACCTGCATCAATTCAAAAATTTGCAAATTTCTCAAAAATTATTGTCTTTAAGAGACAGAATCCCAAAAGTTCACTTTCAAAAAAGTTGGCGAGAATTTAAATAAGTAATGATAGCCTACGCAGCGCCCTCTAAGTTTAGTGTCAAAATTAATATAAAATTTTGATTTTTCACCTCAAAAAACCCGTTTACCAAATTTGTGGCGAAAAAATTATTATTCGCAAAAGTTATTCAATATAATTGAAAATAAAATTTCAATTACAACCCTGTACCTCCGAAAAGAAACATTCACGGACACATATTCATATGAACGTCTAATCTAGAATGATATCAGTAAAATAAGAGCTTAAAAAACTATCCATACATAAAAATTACGTCAATTTCGCTTGAGATTAGTTGTGCTTGAAATTGCATGGCGTAGAAAAAAAATATTTCCAAAATATCGAATTAGATTGAATTCTTCAACACGGCTCTGCAACAAGAATCACGGTAACAGAGACCATGATTTTTTATCGGGGATGAACTAAAATGAAAACAAAAAACACCCCAAACTTTCAAATTTTCTGTGGCAAGCATTTATTAGACTTATTACCGGTATTTCTTGCAGAGCCCTGATGAAGAAATTGATAAAGTTTAAAACGCTGATTTTTAAACACTAGTTTTTTTTATCTAGGCTTCACAGGCTTCACTAAAAAAAATCTATGGGTGTTGAAAGTGTTCGCTGTTCCAAATTCACAGTTCGTTTTGGTGACGTATATTTTTTCAAAATTTGGCACAGATTTTAAAATTTTCAACTTCGTCATCGTAGAAAGAAACGAAATGATGATGGAAAATCACAAAAAAAATGTACTTACGGGTTTTGAATGTGGCATTTTCTGTCGACATCGCAGCATGCGAAAGGCAAACCAAAAATATGAGCACACCGTACATTTTGGAAAAAAAATTGAGCGCCTGTTGAGATTGTTCCGCCGCTAATGAACAATGCATATTTAACGTCTCATATTCGCGGTTGATATTTAGTGAAAGCATCCGATGATTTATGTGCGGGGGGTAAAGCGGTGGGGACGGTTTCAGAACTTTTGAAATAACTATTTTTCGTAAATTCTAAATTACACATTGTCTTTGAGCATTGTAGCTATACAATTATTCGGAAAGACGGCGAGTATTCGAGAATTATATAAAGACTGGGTGTCATTTTGAAACTATATTACATAAAACGCGGGTTTCTGTTCTGCAGATAGGTATTGCGCAACGAGCATACTTTTCTTAGGTACGGGGATATGTCCGCAATTTGTTGCATATCTTTGACTCATTGGATCATTAGTGGAGTGTTACACATTAAGAATACAGTGTGCCCAAGATATGGAGGAACAGCAAGTTGGTTAAATTGGCGAAATTAAAGTGTCAATATACAGTGTCCTCCATGAAGTTCGCATCATATGGGAAAAAACTTTGATTAATAATTTATTTTGAAATTCGACTTGTGCTAAAAAAATATGGAAAATGACTTACTTGGATGTGGTCACGCAACTTTCGCTAGAACTTGAATTACCAAACGAACGTCACTTCGTTTGACAGTTTATAATTATTTTCACGGTTATACTTGAACTTCTCTCTGTAACTTAAATGAATATGGACTGTGATATCGAAATTCCAGTATTTTATAAACAACATCTATCTTAGAACAAATTCCATTCCATACTCGACATGAATTACGTATTTTTCGTTCGTTCGTTCGTCTACAAACTCTCACCTGACAAAAAAAAAACAGTATTTTCATCTCTTGTTTGAAAATATACTATTTTCAGTTATTGCTGAAAATTTGAACCTTCCATTGCAACTTTCACTTTTTGGAATTATTTTGATTACTTACCACGAAATTTCTGGAATATTAAAAGATTCGTAAATTCGACAAAACTGTTTCATAACAGTAGCTCTGATATGCGACTAACTTTCAATCAGGAATCATTAACAAAAATGAGAATTACTGCTAAACATTTCTGTTATGTTTGTATCTTCAAACATGTATATTGTAATAGAAATTCATTTGAGTAAGTCGATTTTTTCAGTAGTGAAATGATACCAAAGTCATAATTCTAAACGTATTGAAACTTCTTCACGTATCTTACCAAAGTTTCAAATCTCCAATTTATTTCTTACTAGCCTGGCCTAGGAAACTTCAATTTTGTGAAGTAGGTTATGGAAAGACAAATAAGAAAATCAAGAATTCTAGATTGTAAAGTCAAACAGAAAAAATCAAACTTCTGTAATAAAAGAAACACAAATTGTGAGTAAGAATTTTCTAAGCCACACTCAGCTTTACATTTCTGTATGTCTTCCTCCTTTTTCTTCAATACATGGTTCTTCGGTGTACATCTTGTACTGCATTTCTGATGTTTGTTTAAATATTTGCTACACATCCCAGAATATCTGCTGACAAAACTATTTTCTACCTCTAGCTCTAATAGGTATGTTGGTAACTTTCAGTTACGAATTATCAACAACAGTATATTTTTAGAAAATGAGAAATACTGTTGAAAATTTCTGTTATATTTGTTGACATATCGTCAATCATTTAGAGTAATAATTGTAATGCTAGCTTGGAGTGCACACCGACCACCCGAGGTGGTGCTGTAGGTTTTCCTATAGCTGAAAAGTGAATACATCACCTAAAACATCAGTAAGTCGCCCCAGAGCGCCACGGCAAATAATAATAATAGTCGTCCTCTACCCGCACAGGCTATGCCTTTGGGTACATTCAACGAGTGTTTGTGAGGGAGTATTATTATTATCATTTTTATTATTCAAATTGATTCTTTCAGTACTGAAATGATAACAAAGGCATCAATCAAAATATCATTAAACTATTTCAGGTATCGAACAAAAGTTCATGATATTTTATAGAACAAATTAATCTCAAATTAAATTTTTATTAGCCAGCTAAACTAGACACCTCAACATTAAACAATGTAGCAGAGTAGGCTTTGGAGGCAAGTGAAAAAGGTAGTTAATGAAAACAATTTCATATTGAGTATTTTTGACATTTAAAAACTCGATTCAATCCGTTTGAATCAAAACAACGTAATAAGGAAAACAAAAATTGAGATTGTTTTAATGTGTGGAGAAAGTATACACCCCATCGACAAGTCGCTGAAGATTTTAATATGAGTACGACGACCAGAAAAAAATATACAACAGTCGACCAATATTCAAAAGTACTGGTTCAGTTTAAAGTGATTTCAAAAAACAACATAATCCTTCGAAAAACATTGAGGAAGTGCAACTAAATGTTTGCTTGCTTAGATGTTATACAGCATGATAAGTCCAGTATTTCTTAAATTATCAGAAGAATCAATGTAAGCGAGATCAGTGTACTAGGAATTCTAAGAAAAAATTGATTTAGGCCTTACACGCCAAAATGTATTAATACCCTGAAGGAAAGGGACTTTGATGTCCAATATGGATGGGTTTTCAGCTTAAGTTGGATTTGCGGAAGGCTTCGTTGTTTTTTGGATTGGAACATGAGGGTCATATGGTTTTCGGAAGAAACAAGGATTTTAGTTTGATTATTGTTTTGGAGTTTATTCCATAATCACATCAAAATATACATTATTATCGGAAAAAAACTTATTGACAACGCTTATTGGTTTTAAGATAACGTTAAAATTTAATTAAACTAATTTAATAATAATGAACTATAATAGTGATACTCTCTACTATCTTCACATCATCCCAGATATGCGCTCCAGGGTAACTTGATAATATAATAGCGTATTTCCTATTTCAACTGCAGGAAAAACCCGGAAAAACCTACAGTATCTACCACCATTCAGTCCAATGACGAAATTGATCGACTTTATGAATTTGAAATTAAATTTTGATGGACAACATTTTTCAAATACCTTGAAAAAGTTAATTTTAGAAATTTTTATTTTTCATTTTTTGAAAAATCGCAAACGTTCCCCAAACGTTTCTCGACGAAAATATTCAAAACTAAATTGGATAAGGGATTCACCAAAGAAGCGCAATTTTTCATCTAAATCACAGAAATCATCGTTATTTCGTTGATCCTTTGTCGAATTCAATCAAATCAGGATATGCTCAGATACAAGGTGTACCATAAAAAAGCGATTAAACGTCAAAAATTCTCTCGCACGGTCGAATTTTCCAAATTTTTCATTCTTCATTTTTCGAAATATTGCAAATGTTCCTCGAACATATCCCGACGAGTTGATTCTGAATATCGTATCGAAAATGGATTTGGACAAATGATAAACCAAAAAAAAGGACAGTTTTTTCGCCGAAATCGCAAAAATTGTCGTTATTTCGTTAATCCTTCATCGAATTCAATTTTTGATGAATAATTCTAAATCGGATTCAAATTTGGTTAGCATATACAAAAAGGTTGATTTCCATGAGTTGACAAAAACATATAAAAATATTTTTTTTCGAATATCACCGCTATCAACTCCTGGTGAACTTTTCAACTCGAGAACGGTTTGAGATAGAACAATTCTGCGAACGCCAATCAATTCAAGATGACGGAATTAGTATACTCTGTGAGTTTCAATTCGATTGGCGGAAAAATCAAATAACTCGGAAAAATCCCAAGGGGTAGACCCCTAAAAATCACGAAAATCGCAAAATCATCGCATACATTTGAAATTCGCACCACATTCCCAAAATTTCATGCTGAGTCTGATAGAATATGATTTGAATATACTTTGATACAAGGTGTACCATAGAAAAACGATAAATCGTAAAAAAACCTCTCGCACCATCGAATTTTCGACATTATTTATTGTAATTTTTCGAAAAATTGTTGACATCCCACTAATGTATATCGACGAGCTGATATTGAATAACGTCTCAAAAATTTAATTCGACAAAGGATTAAGGAAATGATCAGAGTACTAAGAATTCTAAGAAAAAATTGATTTAGGCCTTACACGCCAAAATGTATTAATACCCTGAAGGAAAGGGACTTTAATGTCCAATATGGATGGGTTTTCAGCTTGGTATGAAAGAGAATATGACGAAGATTACAGATTTCCGTAGAAGAGTAGGTAATTTTCATTGGTGAAAAAATAATTGGCAATAATCGGTAACATCATTGGCCACCTCGTTCTCCTAACTCAACCCCATTGGATTTTTCCATGTGAGGTTATGTGAAGCGACAAGTATACAAGCACAGGTTATTTAACGATATTTAGCGAGATCTTCATGCTATTCATCCTTATCTGTATACAATATAACAAACTCAAACTACAGTTTTGATAATGAATTGATCAAAATATAATCCACTGAAAAATATCTTGAACTTCAATAGGATATTGTATCAATTAAAGAACACTTTTGTTATGCAGGGTGACCCAAAATAAAATACACAGTAATTCCGCCCCCCCCCATTTTTGTTTCGGTGGTAGGCGAGTTCACCTAAATTTTGTAAAAATGCGCTAGAGCTTGAGGAATCTGAAGGAAAAAAGTAGAATGAGTTATCTGGAATGGTTCTTTATTTATGAATTTTTATGTGGTCGACGATGCTATTATGATATATAAATTGGAAAAATATTACAGATAGTTCTATGAAAATCTTGTGCGTTATAACGACAATTCAATGGCGATTCAAGAACTGTAACAAAAGTGGGATGTTGCTATTTGAAAAAACAAAACTTAGTTGTGTATTTTATTTTGGGACATCTTGTATATGAATAAAAGTATTTACATAATCTAGTTCATTATCGTACCTCTCGTTTGAAAAAAAAATCAAGTCGATAGTTTAGATAAAAGAAAGTTATGTACCATGCACACACCATTGGGTCATCCTGTATGTATCTATGAAAAAAAATCTAAAAAAAATAGGTTTTCAGTAGAATTACTAATAATACATCAAGATAAGGATCATAACATATTTGATGATAAAGCGTTATTAAATTCATCGGTTTTTTCATATGACGTCATTAGTAGGTTATGACCTAAATAATATTATATAATTCTGTAACGAGTCACTGCCTAGAAGGCAATTATAAACAACATAACTGCGACCACAATAAATGCGTAAAACTCACGAAAAGACGGTTATTCAATCGAGCTAAAGACTCAGCTGAATGGGGAAACTATAGCTGGGCTCGAACCGCATACAGTGTGTGTCAGTTTGAGAAGTTACAACTCCGTATATTTCAGTATACATAATTCAAAAATTATTATTATCCCGAGGCAGCTTTCGTAGGAAGGTTTTCATTTAAATTGCGTCAACCTCCTAGCGGAGATGGAAGCAACCCCTTAAATCATGAATATACAGGCTGGTTGAATGATACCTCATTTTGAAGACCCTGCAACTACAGTTCCAGAAGTACTTAATAAACTCAACCTAAAAAGAATACTCATCTTGAATAGAAAAGTTTATTCAATTGACTAATTTCTGTACTAACATTATTATTCAATAAACCACTAATTACTATTTATTGATTTTGGTGGCGTGGTCGTAGTCTCCTTGGCGTATGAACTGAAACTGAAGCGTGGCTTCATTTTTGCGCCTTTTAGTGCTATGTGCCAGATCTTCGGTAGGTAAAACTTCAATAGAAAGTAAGAGAGAACTTGCGGAAACAGAATTTTTTGGCCCAAAAATCATCAAGCTCGACTTATCAGGATTAATGTACAGATGGTGGTCTAAATTTTTGAAGAACTTTGTTCATGATGCTACTATCTACTTCCGAATCATTCTAGTTGAAACTATAATATATTTGTGTGTCATCGGCATAACAATAAATAGAGCAGTTTTCGAGGGATTTCAGAATCGCCTGCTGGGATGAATACTGCAATATCTGTCGCAGTCTCCATATTGGCATCAGACCAGAAAGCACTCCTTTGACAATAGTTCAACAGTCAAGCGTAATGAAATGGTGAGATTTTAGGTACTAAGTGCCACTCCGTCGTGTGAAAATTGGTACACACTCCAAATCCATCCTTCTAGATGTTGAGGAGCAAAAGATAATGTTTTTCCGTTTTGTTTTATGAAAATGGAAACATTCACGTATGCACACCCTATTAGTCTTTCAGCCGATGTCATTCATGATTGACGGTATTACCAATAGACTTCACATAAGGAGTCCCAAGTACGCGTGACTCAGTGGAATAAATACAAGGTGAAGGATAGTGGCTGCGACTGAATATAAAATAGTATAATTTTGTAATAAGTATCATTGAATAGGTCTTATCTGCTGAAGGGAAGTGAAATGACTATTGAACAAGGAGAACTTTATTCAACGACATTCCACGATACTAAAAATTCAAATCAACATACAAAGTGAACAAGTTTTCGAAACAAAGATAAGTATGTAAGTACCTGAGTAGAAACTTGTTCGTTATAAAATACCTTGAATTTTGAATGTGATAGCTGTGATCAACTGTAACAATAGTCTTGTTCCCGAATATCTCCTACGTGAGCTGGATGTTTTTTTTCTGTATTGAATCATCTCCAAGTTTTCAGAGGGACTTTCTTCAGAAGCTGATATTGCGAGTTTGTACGATTGAGAAAGATCCTGGGGTGGAATTCCGTGTACCATAATTCTATGGTATATGATGAGCGAAGGTTCTGTGGTTCTACCATCACGAGAACCATGAGAAACAGAACTCTGTTGTTCCTTGGCAGTGATTGTTAGGTCAGTGTGAGAAAATTTCCGAAGTTAGTTCATCAGTAAAGAATTGATGAAATTTACTCAAAGAATACACCTGTAGAAATTGAATACATTCAATAAGCAACATAGTTTATGATCTATAGTAGCCTAACTCCCTAAGAGAACGTTATACAACATTTTTTATCGTATGAAAACATCTGGAAAAAGTGTCCAATAACAGAATAATAATTTGAATTTGGTAACAGAGTTGGAAAACCACAGAATAACAGTCGAAACAGACCTCTGAATGCCTGAGAGAAGGAATCATTATGACATTGGGAAAGGTATATCATCAATAAGGTTCGCAATGATTTCAAAATTAGGAATGACAATGCCGAAACTGATCCTACAGTATTAAATATTTCCAAAGGAATTCTCAGAATTATTATTATTTATGTCACTTTGCTATGCCTCTTTTCATTCCTACCAAACCTAGAAAAAATTCCAATTATTCACACTGGTACATTCCCGATCTTGTAAAATGTGATGCAATTTCCAGCATCATGATCCAGGTCTGAATATTTAGCTGGACAATGTTACAATTTTTACTAAATACGTTTCAAAAAAAACATCAGAAGTGACCATCTTCTGCAGGAAGATTAAAGTGCTGATTTTCGTCCAGAAGATGGTCATTTGGTGACTGAAATAAGTGACAAGATGTTGAAAATTGCAGTTTGGTGTATATTCATAGTATACGATGTTCATAATCAAAGAAAGATACTGAAAAATAATCTCTGGACCATGGTGTTCCAACATCCTTATTTAAAAAATATCTGTACTTACTCCTAGCCCTCTCAGATAAAAATACTGAAGAGTTGACATGACATCATCTATATACAGTCTTCTACGGCTATGATACTATGTTTATTAAAATATTGTTAATACTTTTGGCTAATTATGTTTCAACCCCGTTGAAAGAAATTGAGGAGGCCAAGACTGCTTCTACTCAGTATTTTATTTCGAGCAATACATTTGATTATTAATACAATATCTTATGTGATGTTTCCAGACATGAGATATAATTCATAATTTTATTATTTCATATGGCAGGTAATGAGCTTGACGTTTGAACGTTGGTTGGACGAGTATCTCTGGTCTGCCTCTATGAATAGTCTTGTTTGTTTTTTTTCACTTCCTGAATCATTTCGATATTCAGTTTATAAAAGCTGTGTTATTGTTACAATCGATTTAGCATCCTTCATTCAAGAGAAGCTTCGATTTCTGTTTTCCTTTTTCTTTTTGATATTGATTTTCACTCTACATAATGGCAAAACATTTACAAAACTGTTGATTCTGAAGAACTCATTCATGAGGCGTACTTAGCCAAACATAATGTCTAATCAATAGAATTTTTGAGCGATGTCAGCTTCTAAGTATTGTTTATCCAATGAACAACCTTTTATTATACTATTACTGGGTATTATTATTTCAAATCCAAACAATGGTTCATGTTTATGAAATATATTATTGCCCCGACATCTACGATTCAGTAGCTCAACTAACAGAATTGGAAATTTTCGAGTGCTACATGTTTTTGGTTTCTCATTGGTAGATGGCGACAAAGTCCTGTTAGAGTTTATTTTTGCTATCATTCGCAAAATAGTAGTTTTTCTATTGTGAGATAAATGTCGACACCTGTACTACTTTCGATATAATATATAATATTCAGATATTATTTACATCAATAAATTTTCGGATTTCAGGAAGTTGATGGCTTCAGTTGATTCTTTCATTTTGATTAAATGTGTTCAACGGAAAGTGATTTAAGTTTCATTTATCACGAAAATATTTTTGAAGATTCAAGTCCAGAGATATCAAGTGAAAAAATAATTTCAACGTTTTGAATATTTCATGTTCTCTGCCACTACTATAAATCGAGTGGCTTCCCATGGAAAATTGATTTTAGTTAAAATCATCGTTACGACCGTCAAATAATTCTTATAACAGATTGTCTTCAATTATTTCTTGTTATATGCACAACTAGAAATCGAAACATGGTACTGATAAAAATATATAAATATATAATTGAACATAAATATTGTATGCTTATCTTGAAAATTGCTAATTTTTCTTGGAAATGATTATTATTTGATTACACGCAATGGGCGACTTGTGTAAACCGATAGCGACTTTATTTAACATTGCAAGTAAGCAGAACTAGTTTGGAATATCATAGAACTATTATAAACATGTATAAAATCAGTTGTAGCTTCGTACATTTTCAGAAAATCGATACCAATTATTATTGGGTAAACCCAGGAAATCGATTACAGAAAATTCAAAATCGAATTCATACAATCCGAACCGGTAAAAATATGTGACGTGACAACTTTTTCATCATAGTTTTAAAAATTTTTACAATCGTATTAATTGGCTTGAAAATTTCGAAACCCATACAATCCTTATTCATAATGATTCATTAATCTCGCTCTAATTTACTGTTATTCAGTTAGACGATTTAGTTTGTCTTATTTTCTCCCATACTACACTGTTCATTAGTAGAAATGCCATTCCCTCAGTCTCTACAGGACCCTCAGTCTGTTCAATTATTTTCATTATTTTACTGAAAACTCTGGCAAGAAACTGGAAAACATGACACAGTAGATACTTGTGGGCAACGTATAAACTGTGTCTAACATCTTATGGAACTACCCCCATAACTTCAGTAATTTTTGCAGTAGAATTCAAAATTTTGTAGCACATTCACTCCAGAGTACTTTTCAATTTTTCCAACCTTCGATTTTTGCATAAATTGCTTGCTTACTAGTAATTTTCACTTTGTAGAGAATATCTAGAAATCTGTAGACCATATATTTTTATAATACAGGATGCCTATCAAAATCAAACCATATATTTTCGTAATTTTGCGTATACATATACTGCGAATATCAAGGAAATCTGAAAGTTTAATTATTTTGTTTCGCGTTAATTGACTCGAAATTCAAAGAAACTTCATCATTCTGAATCGACTGGCGTTCGCAGAATTGATCTATCTTCAACCGTTCCCGAATTAAAGAGTTCATTTGGAGTGGAAAGTAGTAATTTTTGACATTATAATCCTTTTATACGCCAAACCTTGTATCTGGGCATACACAAACCATATATTTTTGGAATCTGCATGAAATTTTGCGTATATACTGCAGATTGTAAGTGAATCTGCCGATTTTGTATTTTTCATGATTTTTAGGGTCTACCCCTTTGGAATTTTTTCGATTTTCCAAATATTTTTGTTTCACATTGATTGACTCGAAATTGACGAATTGTACTAATTTGATCATACTGAATCGACTGGCGTTCGCAGAATTGATCTATCTTCAACCGTTTCCGCATTAAAGAGTTCATTTGGAGTGGAAAGGAGTCATTTTTGACATTGCAACTCTTTTATACGCCAAACCTTGTATCTGGACATACACAAATCATATAATTTTGGAATCTGCATGAAATTTTGCGTATATAGTGCGGATTGTATTTTTCATGATTTTTGGAATTTTTTCGATCCTTCGAATATTTTTGTTTCACATTGATTGACTCGAAATTTACAAATTGTACTAATTTGATCATTCTGAATCGATTGGCTTTCGCAGAATTGATCTATCTTCAACCGTTCCCGCATTAAAGAGTTCATTTGGAGTGGAAAGGAGTAATTTCTGACATTGTAACTCTTCTATACGCCAAACCTTGTATCTGGGCATACACAAATCATATATTATTGGAATCTGCATGAAATTTTGCGTATATACTGCGGATTGTAAGTAAATCTGTCGATTTTGTATTTTTCATGATTTTAAGGGGTCTACCCCTTTGGAATTTTTTCAATTTTCCGAATATTTTTGTTTCACAGTGATTGACTCGAAATTGACGAATTGTGCTAATTTGATCATTCTGAATCGATTGGCGTTCGCAGAATTGATCTATCTTCAACCGTTTCCGCATTAAAGAGTTCATTTGGAGTGGAAAGGAGTCATTTTTGACATTGCAACTCTTTTATACACCAAACCTTGTATCTGGACATACACAAATCATATAATTTTGGAATCTGCATGAAATTTTGCGTATATAGTGCGGATTGTTAGTGAATCTGCCGATTTTGTATGTTTCATGATTTTTGGAATTTTTTCGATCCTTCGAATATTTTTGTTTCATATTGATTGACTCGAAATTTACAAATTGTACTAATTTGAACATTCTGAATCGACTGGCGTTCGCAGAATTGATCAATCTTCAACCGTTCCCGAATTAAAGAGTTCATTTGGAGTGGAAAGGAGTAATTTCTGACATTGTAACTCTTCTATACGCCAAACCTTGTATCTGGGCATACACAAATCATATATTATTGGAATCTGCATGAAATTTTGCGTATATACTGCGGATTGTAAGTAAATCTGTCGATTTTGTATTTTTCATGATTTTAAGGGGTCTACCCCTTTGGAATTTTTTCAATTTTCCGAATATTTTTGTTTCACAGTGATTGACTCGAAATTGACGAATTGTGCTAATTTGATCATTCTGAATCGATTGGCGTTCGCAGAATTGATCTATCTTCAACCGTTCCCTAATTAAAGAGTTCATTTGGAGTGGAAAGGAGTAATTTTTGACATTATAATCCTTTTATACGCCAAACCTTGTATCTGGGCATACACAAATCATATATTTTTGGAATCTGCATGAAATTTTGCGTATATACTGCGGATTGTAAGTGAATCTGCCGATTTTGTATTTTTCATGATTTTTAGGGTCTACCCCTTTGGAATTTTTTCGATTTTCCAAATATTTTTGTTTCACATTGATTGACTCGAAATTGACGAATTGTACTAATTTGATCATACTGAATCGACTGGCGTTCGCAGAATTGATCTATCTTCAACCGTTTCCGCATTAAAGAGTTCATTTGGAGTGGAAAGGAGTCATTTTTGACATTGCAACTCTTTTATACGCCAAACCTTGTATCTGGACATACACAAATCATATAATTTTGGAATCTGCATGAAATTTTGCGTATATAGTGCGGATTGTATTTTTCATGATTTTTGGAATTTTTTCGATCCTTCGAATATTTTTGTTTCACATTGATTGACTCGAAATTTACAAATTGTACTAATTTGATCATTCTGAATCGATTGGCTTTCGCAGAATTGATCTATCTTCAACCGTTCCCGCATTAAAGAGTTCATTTGGAGTGGAAAGGAGTAATTTCTGACATTGTAACTCTTCTATACGCCAAACCTTGTATCTGGGCATACACAAATCATATATTATTGGAATCTGCATGAAATTTTGCGTATATACTGCGGATTGTAAGTAAATCTGTCGATTTTGTATTTTTCATGATTTTAAGGGGTCTACCCCTTTGGAATTTTTTCAATTTTCCGAATATTTTTGTTTCACAGTGATTGACTCGAAATTGACGAATTGTGCTAATTTGATCATTCTGAATCGATTGGCGTTCGCAGAATTGATCTATCTTCAACCGTTTCCGCATTAAAGAGTTCATTTGGAGTGGAAAGGAGTCATTTTTGACATTGCAACTCTTTTATACGCCAAACCTTGTATCTGGACATACACAAATCATATAATTTTGGAATCTGCATGAAATTTTGCGTATATAGTGCGGATTGTTAGTGAATCTGCCGATTTTGTATGTTTCATGATTTTTGGAATTTTTTCGATCCTTCGAATATTTTTGTTTCATATTGATTGACTCGAAATTTACAAATTGTACTAATTTGAACATTCTGAATCGACTGGCGTTCGCAGAATTGATCAATCTTCAACCGTTCCCGAATTAAAGAGTTCATTTGGAGTGGAAAGGAGTAATTTCTGACATTGTAACTCTTCTATACGCCAAACCTTGTATCTGGGCATACACAAATCATATATTATTGGAATCTGCATGAAATTTTGCGTATATACTGCGGATTGTAAGTAAATCTGCCGATTTTGTATTTTTCATGATTTTAAGGGGTCTACCCCTTTGGAATTTTTTCAATTTTCCGAATATTTTTGTTTCACAGTGATTGACTCGAAATTGACGAATTGTGCTAATTTGATCATTCTGAATCGATTGGCGTTCGCAGAATTGATCTATCTTCAACCGTTCCCTAATTAAAGAGTTCATTTGGAGTGGAAAGGAGTAATTTTTGACATTATAATCCTTTTATACGCCAAACCTTGTATCTGGGCATACACAAATCATATATTTTTGGAATCTGCATGAAATTTTGCGTATATACTGCGGATTGTAAGTGAATCTGCCGATTTTGTATTTTTCATGATTTTTAGGGGTCTACCCCTTTGGAATTTTTTCAATTTTCCGAATATTTTTGTTTCACATTGATTGACTCGAAATTGACGAATTCTACTAATTTGATCATACTGAATCGACTGGCGTTCGCAGAATTGATCTATCTTCTACCGTTTCCGCATTAAAGAGTTCATTTGGAGTTGAAAGGAGTCATTTTTGACATTGTAACTCTTTTATACGCCAAACCTTGTATCTGGGCATACACAAATCATATATTTTTGGAATCTGCATGAAATTTTGCGTATATAGTGCGGATTGTATTTTTCATGATTTTTGGAATTTTTTCGATCCTTCGAATATTTTTGTTTCACATTGATTGACTCGAAATTGACGAATTGTGCTAATTTGATCATTCTGAATCGATTGGCGTTCGCAGAATTGATCTATCTTCAACCGTTTCCGAATTAAAGAGTTCATTTGGAGTGGAAAGGAGTAATTTCTGACATTGTAACTCTTCTATACGCCAAACCTTGTATCTGGGCATACACAAATCATATATTATTGGAATCTGCATGAAATTTTGCGTATATACTGCGGATTGTAAGTAAATCTGCCGATTTTGTATTTTTCATGATTTTAAGGGGTCTACCCCTTTGGAATTTTTTCAATTTTCCGAATATTTTTGTTTCACAGTGATTGACTCGAAATTGACGAATTGTGCTAATTTGATCATTCTGAATCGATTGGCGTTCGCAGAATTGATCTATCTTCAACCGTTCCCTAATTAAAGAGTTCATTTGGAGTGGAAAGGAGTAATTTTTGACATTATAATCCTTTTATACGCCAAACCTTGTATCTGGGCATACACAAATCATATATTTTTGGAATCTGCATGAAATTTTGCGTATATACTGCGGATTGTAAGTGAATCTGCCGATTTTGTATTTTTCATGATTTTTAGGGGTCTACCCCTTTGGAATTTTTTCAATTTTCCGAATATTTTTGTTTCACATTGATTGACTCGAAATTGACGAATTCTACTAATTTGATCATACTGAATCGACTGGCGTTCGCAGAATTGATCTATCTTCTACCGTTTCCGCATTAAAGAGTTCATTTGGAGTTGAAAGGAGTCATTTTTGACATTGTAACTCTTTTATACGCCAAACCTTGTATCTGGGCATACACAAATCATATATTTTTGGAATCTGCATGAAATTTTGCGTATATAGTGCGGATTGTATTTTTCATGATTTTTGGAATTTTTTCGATCCTTCGAATATTTTTGTTTCACATTGATTGACTCGAAATTTACAAATTGTACTAATTTGATCATTCTGAATCGATTGGCTTTCGCAGAATTGATCTATCTTCAACCGTTCCCGCATTAAAGAGTTCATTTGGAGTGGAAAGTAGTAATTTTTGACATTATAATCCTTTTATACGCCAAACCTTGTATCTGGGCCTACACAAATCATATATTTTTGGAATCTGCATGAAATTTTGCGTATATAGTGCAGATTGTTAGTGAATCTGCCGATTTTGTATTTTTCATGAATTTTAGGAAGTTTGGAATTTTTTCGATCCTTCGAATTTTTTTGTTTCACATTGATTGACTCGATATTTAGAAATTGTACTAATTGACTGAATCGATTGGCGTTCGCAGAATTGATCTATCTTCAACCGTTCCCGAATTAAAGAGTTCATTTGGAGTGGAAAGGAGTCATTTTTGACATTGTAACTCTTTTATACGCCAAACCTTGTATCTGGGCATACACAAATCATATATTTTTGGAATCTGCATGAAATTTTGCGTATATAGTGCGGATTGTTAGTGAATCTGCCGATTTTGTATTTTTCATGATTTGGAATTTTTTCGTTTTTCGAATATTTTTGTTTCACATTGATTGACTCGAAATTTACAAATTGTACTTATTTGATCATTCTGAATCGATTGGCGTTCACAGAATTGATCTATCTTCAACCATTCCCGAATTAAAGAGTTCATTTAGAGTGGAAAGTAGTAATTTTTGACATTATAATCCTTTTATACGCCAAACCTTGTATCTGGGCATACACAAATCATATATTTTTGGAATCTGCATGAAATTTTGCATATATAGTGCGGATTGTTAGTAAATCTGCCGATTTTGTATTTTTCATGATTTTTAGGGGTCTACCCCTTTGGAATTTTTTCGATCCTTCTAATATTTTTGTTTCACATTGGTTGACTCGAAATTTACAAATTGTACTAATTTGATCATTCTGAATCGATTGGTGTTCCCCGAATCGATCAATCTTCAACCGTTCCCGAATTAAAGAGTTCATTTGGAGTGGAAAGGAGTAATTTCTGACATTGTAACTCTTTTATACGCCAAACCTTGTATCTGGGCATACACAAATCATATATTATTGGAATCTGCATGAAATTTTGCGTATATACTGCGGATTGTAAGTAAATCTGCCGATTTTGTATTTTTCATGATTTTAAGGGGTCTACCCCTTTGGAATTTTTTCAATTTTCCGAATATTTTTGTTTCACAGTGATTGACTCGAAATTGACGAATTGTGCTAATTTGATCATTCTGAATCGATTGGCGTTCGCAGAATTGATCTATCTTCAACCGTTCCCTAATTAAAGAGTTCATTTGGAGTGGAAAGGAGTAATTTTTGACATTATAATCCTTTTATACGCCAAACCTTGTATCTGGGCATACACAAATCATATATTTTTGGAATCTGCATGAAATTTTGCGTATATACTGCGGATTGTAAGTGAATCTGCCGATTTTGTATTTTTCATGATTTTTAGGGGTCTACCCCTTTGGAATTTTTTCAATTTTCCGAATATTTTTGTTTCACATTGATTGACTCGAAATTGACGAATTCTACTAATTTGATCATACTGAATCGACTGGCGTTCGCAGAATTGATCTATCTTCTACCGTTTCCGCATTAAAGAGTTCATTTGGAGTTGAAAGGAGTCATTTTTGACATTGTAACTCTTTTATACGCCAAACCTTGTATCTGGGCATACACAAATCATATATTTTTGGAATCTGCATGAAATTTTGCGTATATAGTGCGGATTGTATTTTTCATGATTTTTGGAATTTTTTCGATCCTTCGAATATTTTTGTTTCACATTGATTGACTCGAAATTGACGAATTGTGCTAATTTGATCATTCTGAATCGATTGGCGTTCGCAGAATTGATCTATCTTCAACCGTTTCCGAATTAAAGAGTTCATTTGGAGTGGAAAGGAGTAATTTCTGACATTGTAACTCTTCTATACGCCAAACCTTGTATCTGGGCATACACAAATCATATATTATTGGAATCTGCATGAAATTTTGCGTATATACTGCGGATTGTAAGTAAATCTGCCGATTTTGTATTTTTCATGATTTTAAGGGGTCTACCCCTTTGGAATTTTTTCAATTTTCCGAATATTTTTGTTTCACAGTGATTGACTCGAAATTGACGAATTGTGCTAATTTGATCATTCTGAATCGATTGGCGTTCGCAGAATTGATCTATCTTCAACCGTTCCCTAATTAAAGAGTTCATTTGGAGTGGAAAGGAGTAATTTTTGACATTATAATCCTTTTATACGCCAAACCTTGTATCTGGGCATACACAAATCATATATTTTTGGAATCTGCATGAAATTTTGCGTATATACTGCGGATTGTAAGTGAATCTGCCGATTTTGTATTTTTCATGATTTTTAGGGGTCTACCCCTTTGGAATTTTTTCAATTTTCCGAATATTTTTGTTTCACATTGATTGACTCGAAATTGACGAATTCTACTAATTTGATCATACTGAATCGACTGGCGTTCGCAGAATTGATCTATCTTCTACCGTTTCCGCATTAAAGAGTTCATTTGGAGTTGAAAGGAGTCATTTTTGACATTGTAACTCTTTTATACGCCAAACCTTGTATCTGGGCATACACAAATCATATATTTTTGGAATCTGCATGAAATTTTGCGTATATAGTGCGGATTGTATTTTTCATGATTTTTGGAATTTTTTCGATCCTTCGAATATTTTTGTTTCACATTGATTGACTCGAAATTTACAAATTGTACTAATTTGATCATTCTGAATCGATTGGCTTTCGCAGAATTGATCTATCTTCAACCGTTCCCGCATTAAAGAGTTCATTTGGAGTGGAAAGTAGTAATTTTTGACATTATAATCCTTTTATACGCCAAACCTTGTATCTGGGCCTACACAAATCATATATTTTTGGAATCTGCATGAAATTTTGCGTATATAGTGCAGATTGTTAGTGAATCTGCCGATTTTGTATTTTTCATGAATTTTAGGAAGTTTGGAATTTTTTCGATCCTTCGAATTTTTTTGTTTCACATTGATTGACTCGATATTTAGAAATTGTACTAATTGACTGAATCGATTGGCGTTCGCAGAATTGATCTATCTTCAACCGTTCCCGAATTAAAGAGTTCATTTGGAGTGGAAAGGAGTCATTTTTGACATTGTAACTCTTTTATACGCCAAACCTTGTATCTGGGCATACACAAATCATATATTTTTGGAATCTGCATGAAATTTTGCGTATATAGTGCGGATTGTTAGTGAATCTGCCGATTTTGTATTTTTCATGATTTGGAATTTTTTCGTTTTTCGAATATTTTTGTTTCACATTGATTGACTCGAAATTTACAAATTGTACTTATTTGATCATTCTGAATCGATTGGCGTTCACAGAATTGATCTATCTTCAACCATTCCCGAATTAAAGAGTTCATTTAGAGTGGAAAGTAGTAATTTTTGACATTATAATCCTTTTATACGCCAAACCTTGTATCTGGGCATACACAAATCATATATTTTTGGAATCTGCATGAAATTTTGCATATATAGTGCGGATTGTTAGTAAATCTGCCGATTTTGTATTTTTCATGATTTTTAGGGGTCTACCCCTTTGGAATTTTTTCGATCCTTCTAATATTTTTGTTTCACATTGGTTGACTCGAAATTTACAAATTGTACTAATTTGATCATTCTGAATCGATTGGTGTTCCCCGAATCGATCAATCTTCAACCGTTCCCGAATTAAAGAGTTCATTTGGAGTGGAAAGGAGTAATTTCTGACATTGTAACTCTTTTATACGCCAAACCTTGTATCTGGGCATACACAAATCATATATTTTTGGAATGTGCATGAAATTTTGCGTATATAGTGCGAATTGTTAGTGAATCTGCCGATTTTGTATTTTTCATGAATTTTAGGAAGTTTGGAATTTTTTCGATCCTTCGAATTTTTTTGTTTCACATTGATTGACTCGATATTTACAAATTGTACTAATTGACTGAATCTGCATGAAATTTTGCGTATATAGTGCGGATTGTTAGTGAATCTGCCGATTTTGTATTTTTCATGATTCTTGGAATTTATTCAATTTTCCGAATATTTTTGTTTCACAGTGATTGACTCGAAATTGACGAATTGTGCTAATTTGATCATTCTGAATCGATTGGTGTTCGCAGAATTGATCTATCTTCAACCGTTCCCGAATTAAAGAGTTCATTTGGAGTGGAAAGTAGTAATTTTTGACATTATAATCCTTTTATACGCCAAACCTTGTATCTGGGCCTACACAAATCATATATTTTTGGAATCTGCATGAAATTTTGCGTATATAGTGCAGATTGTTAGTGAATCTGCCGATTTTGTATTTTTCATGAATTTTAGGAAGTTTGGAATTTTTTCGATCCTTCGAATTTTTTTGTTTCACATTGATTGACTCGATATTTACAAATTGTACTAATTGACTGAATCGATTGGCGTTCGCAGAATTGATCTATCTTCAACCGTTCCCGAATTAAAGAGTTCATTTGGAGTGGAAAGTAGTAATTTTTGACTACACAAATCATATATTTTTGGAATGTGCATGAAATTTTACTTATATAGTGCGGATTGTTAGTGAATCTGCCGATTTTGTATTTTTCATGATTTTTAGGAATTTTTTCGATCCTTCGAATATTGTTGTTTCACATTGATTGACTCGAAATGTACAAATTGTACTAATTTGATCTGGGCATACACAAATCATATATTATTGGAATCTGCATGAAATTTTACGTATATACTGCGGATTGTAAGTGAATCTGTCGATTTTGTATTTTTCATGATTTTTAGGGGTCTACCCCTTTGGAATTTTTTCGATTTGTCGAATATTTTTGTTTCACATTGATTGACTCGAATGACGTATTGTACTAATTTGATCATTCTGAATCGATTGGTGTTCGCAGAATTGATCAATCTTCAACCGTTCCCGAATTAAAGAGTTAATTTGGAGTGGAAAGGAGTAATTTCTGACATTGTAACTCTTCTATACGCCAAACCTTGTATCTGGGCATACACAAATCATATATTTTTGGAATCTGCGTGAAATTTTGCGTATATAGTGCGGATTGTAAGTGAATCTGTCGATTTTGTATTTTTCATGATTTTTAGTGGTCTACCCCTTTGGAATTTTTTCGATTCCTCTAATTAATTTATGCATACAAATGATCCAATCCGAATTTTATAGTTTTTGGAAAGCAAAATCGATTACATGTGCACCAATTTGAGTGAAGAAAATGTAACTAGCTCTGAACTGAACTGAAATATTTCTGATCATGAAGCCGTCCACTGTAATGTCAGATTTTTTGCGAAAATGTGGTATGCGAATTAAAATTTAGGGGATTAGTCAGCTAAAACCAATTGAAGATTGGAATGCGGTCCTGTATTATTATAACCACTCGTTTCTGCTTCCTTTCAATATTCTACTTTCCGATAGTTTTGAACCCCATCATTTCCCATTCAGAAAATAAGGAACAAAAATAAAAACAAAAAAGTCTGGTAAACTAAAGGAATCCGAACATGTGCAAGAAATCTGAGAAGCTTTCATTATATCAGAAAAACTCTCATGAAACTGCCTTTCATAACGATTACAACAAATATAGAAGAATTTATAAAAGTATTGTTGGGGCAACCAGAAAGGATTATTTCCCCAACAGAATATCTTAAAGTATTGTTACTGTCAAGGAAACCTGGAGAGTTATGAATTGTAGGAAAAATAACATCACATAAAATACAACACTGGATTCTAAAACACTCAATGAATTTAATTGTTCCATATTTTCCCATTATCAGACATTTTTCACAAGTACAAGCTCCAAAACCAAATGTTGTATATAAAAATCGACCTCCCTAAATCAATACACATAATTTTTGTAAATTTTATTTTTGCGGTAGGTTGGTCGCTAAATTTTCGAATTCATATGTGACCTTTCATTCACTTGTTCAATTGTTCGTTTTGCCTCATTGCTGAAACTCATATAAATAAATGGATTCGAAAGATATATTGCAGAATACTCACAAACCACATTACAATTGAAGAATTCTTCAAATTTTAATATTTTTCAAATAGTTCTTCTCTAACGAATACAATACGAAACGTCGCAAAATTGATACATTGTTTTGTTCTGTGTTATGTATGGTTCCTTTGTTTTTATGTTAATTTGAGTACCGTCCTCTCTACGTGGAAATACAGTTGAAAATGAAATTGTTTTATTAGGTGTGCTACCTAATATGCTTTGTTACGCCACTGTCCGTTCTGTGTACATGCAACATTGTAGTTATATCAAATTCGTCGACTATTAAACAATAGGTGGAAATTTAATTGTTTCAATCCCCCGAAGGCATCGATAGTCAATAATCAAAAATGCAACGTAAATTTAGGAACGTCACAAAGCGTACACGCAAAAATTAAAAACTTATTCTATTGTTACCTTTCCGACAACGGTCAACAAAAATATCAATTTGCTGCACAATAAACTACGGCCGGTGCACAAATATGCCGAGCCCATGTGAGTTGTTATTCGAAAATTACAACTGTGATGTTTTGGTGGATTTGGGCTCGCGATCGTCATCATGGAAAAATATATCAAGGTGTATATTTGCATGTGTTCATGCTTGGTAGGTATGTACCAGTACAGCTTGACTGTCATCTTTTCGGGTCAGTTTTACTTCATCTTTCTACGTGAAGGAATATCTTGTAATGTACAGAGAACATCGTGAGAATGAGGGGGAAAGAGGTAGGAATTGGTGTTATCAAATTTCTGAATGCCTCATGCTCAAGACAAAGAGTTCCAAAGTGTAATATAAACGAAACTCCTTCATACAGTGTTCTGGGAAAGGCTGGTTTTTTGATACTTTATATTATTTTTCATCGGTCAGGAATTTACCAGTCAGGCCCTGTCTCTGTGTCATCAACCCCAGTTAACACTCCCCACTTTCGTGGGGTGAGTGATTACTGGGTCCGACAATCATGTGCCCTGGGTAGGCCAAGAATTACGGCTTTCTGCATTCGTCCGACTAAGATTTCTGCCATATTACGGCTAGCCGGTATGATTTTTAAGTTTGAGAGCAGTGTGTCCATCTTTCCACTAAGGACCCCTATTATCACTACCACCATTTTAACAAAAGGGTTTGGGTAAGGCATACGAAGTTCAAAGAGTAGATCTTTAAATTCAATCCGTTTTTCCTCCTCTTTTCGGACGATGTTCGTTTCGTCGAGAGCCGAAAACTCTATGACAAAAATCGACTTTGATGGTCGAGGATATAGACCTACTATAACATGGACTGGCCGTCATGTAACTTTAACACACAGCTCGTTGCGGACTACATAAGAGAGAGAGGTACCGTGAAGGATAGACATAAGTACAAAAACATATCTGGAACTCACATATTGTTATACGCAGATGACACTTATATTGCCTGCTCTGGTGAATCACTAGCAAATCTGAACAACACATGTACTGAGGCCGCAAATTATATTAATGATTGTTGTCGAAAGAGCAACCTTTTATTAAATCAAAGCAAAACTGAATTAATCATGTTCTTAAAGGATTTGAACAAAAGTCTTATGATGAAATTACAAGATGAAATCATTGAAAAAAAGCAAGTAGTAAAGTACTAGGGTGTCTTAATAGATTCTGAACTTTCATGGACGTATCAAATCGATAACGTTCTAAAAATAATAGCGAGACATTGCTTTGTAATCTGGCAACTTCGATCAAGAATTGACACAATCTTCTGAAATTGTACCATTATTCCTACGTTTATTCAACCATGAATAATGGGATTCTAGCCTGGGGCAACAGTTCTATGAAGTTTTTATTAAACAAAAAAAGATTGTACGTAACATGATGTTCAAACCTAGGATGTTTTCGTGTCGCCAGTTGTTTAAACAAATTGAGCTTTTAACGTTCCTTTCTCTCTTCATTTACAATTGCATTGTATACAGTGAGGACCAAAAGTCCGTCGCCCCCCCTGTAACTTCTTTATTCTACATATTACAAAAAAATGTTAAATACATAAGTTGTAGGGTTTCATTCGATCTCTTTAATGGTTTAAGTTTCATTCATACAGAATTTCTCAAAAAAGCACGGTGATTTAGAAGTTATTTTTTTTTTAAATACAATACCCTGTATTTCATTGCATTATTACATTCTACGTTGAATTATGAACAAGTTTCATAAATGGTTTTCTATCAAAAAAGTTGATAGTTTTGGACTCATGAACACTTGTAAATAATTATTTCGACTACTTTTGCACCAGTTCACGAATAAATTAATGAGGTAGGCTATGCACGCTAGGCGCGTTTATTTTATCCATGACAACGAAAAAAAACTCTTATCTGTTTTTGCCAAATGTCATTGACATTTTGTAGGTTTTCAAAACTTTGTTTCAAACGGTTTTCAATTTCTCTTGTTGATTAATATGGCTCGTTCAGTAGCAGACAAAGTTGAAGCCGTTATCATATTTGGTGAAGCTAACCGAAATTATCACGCTGCTATTCGCATTTTCAATGAACGGTTTCCAGAACGTCAGATGTGTCGAAAATATCTGCAGAAATTGGTGGCAAAGTTTAACAAAACTGGCACCGTGAAAGATGCTCCGAGATCTGGGAGGCCGAAAATAATTACGGAAGATGTTGAAATTCAAGTACTAGCCGAAATGGTAAATAACCCACAACAATCAACTAAGCAAGTAGCTGAGACATGTGATGTTTCTAAAACATCAGTAAAGAGGGTTTTAAAACAAAATAAATTCCATCCTTACAAAATAAAAATTTTGCACCAATTGGTTGAAGATTATCCAGACCGGCGACTTGAATTTTGCGAGACCATGGCAGAAAGAATTGTCGCAAATCGACTTTATTTGCAACACATCTGCTTTAGTGATGAAAGCACTTTTTACCTAAATGGAAATGTGAATACCCAGAATTGTAGATATTGGAGTGATGAGAATCCCCATGAATTCCGCGAGGGGCATACTCAATTTCCCCAGAAAATTAATGTTTGGGCTGGTATTTTAGGTCACCACATTGTAGGTCCCATATTCTTGGAAGAAAATTTAAATGGTCCCAGATACCTCCAAATGCTGCAAGACACAATAAGTCCCAGTATCGATGAGATCGTTGCGCAAAACCCACATGAATTTTACTTGGATGTAACATTTCAGCAAGATGGAGCGCCACCACACTATTTTCGGGAGGTGAGAAATTACTTAGATGAAAAGTATCCAGGTAGGTGGATTGGACGTCGAGGTACAACAGCGTGGCCAGCTCGCTCACCGGACCTCTCACCGCTTGATTTCTTTCTCTGGGGCTATGTGAAATCCGTAGTTTTTAAGACAGTTTGTGGGTCGTTAGATGAACTGCGCCGTCGAATTATTGAAGTGTGTTCAGAAATAACACCTCAAACCTTGATTAATGTTAGGGAAGAGTTTACAACCCGACTATTTATGTGTCAAGAAATGCATGGTGGACATGTCGAACATCTTTTGAAATAGATAAAAACTCACCGTTTTTAGTTATAAATTAAAATATCTCTTCAGTTTTTAATGATTCTTGATCTGTATTCATGGACTACCTTATTTGTTAATAAAATGTTTCAACTTCATTTGTACTAGTTTTTCGTGAGATTCAACAACTCTAACAATTGTAAAATGGTACGACGAGGTAAGTTACACATGGTGCCATCAGCAGTTTGCAACATTGGATAGCTTTCAAAAAGTTAGGATAGGAAAGTGGAATACATTGTGATCCATTTGTTACGATTTTCTCATTGAACTGGCGCAAAAGTAGTCCAAAACCATTAACTTTATTGATAGAAAACCATTTTATCAAACTTGTTCAGAATTCAACGTAGAATGTAATAATGCAATGAAATACATGGTGTCCCATTTAAAAAAATTAACTTCTAAGTCACCGTGCTTTTTTGAGACACTCTGTATGAATGAAACTTAAAACCATTGAAGAGATCGAATGAAACCCTACAACTTATGTATTTAACATTTTTTTGTAATATGGAAAATGAAGAAGTTACGGGGGGGGCGACGGACTTTTGGTCCTCACTGTATATAAAAAATAACCCAGCTATTCTCAACCAGACTCGTGAAAATATTGCACACAACTTTAGGGAAAACTTCAATATCAATATACCATCTCGTCGTTTGTCAACTGTGGCTAATAGTCCGTTGGTTCTGCCGATCAAATTATACAACCACTTACCCACTAGGCTTAAAATATTGCCAAGTGTGAATAAATTCAAATATGAAGTTCGAAAATTTTAGTTAAGGGTGTTTTTTATTCGGTTCCAGAATACTTCTGTTGAAACCTGGTATAACCACCTTTACATGTACACTTTTATACACTGTCTTTTGTATACTTTTTTACAATCTGTTTTTTGTCTCTACACTGTTCTTTATATACATTATTATATATTTTATTACTATATATTTGTGTACAGTACTGTTCGTTTCTCAACAGATTATATAATATCCTATACTTATTTATGTATGTATAAATCTGATTGGAAATAAAGAAACTTAATTGAATTGAATTGAATAAGTAAAGGCAAAAGATTCAAATAGGCTATAGTACTACATTGTAAAACTTCGTTTTTACATTTTTTTTCAGGATAAATATTGACTATTTTTAATGAGATGATTATTGAAAAAGCCTACTGAATCACAGAAGTAACTGGATGTGACATATTTTCATGATATCTATCTTAAATATCTTTTAGAAACAAGAATTTCATTGTGCCCAATCTGAATGAAAATGAAATTGATAATTTATTTCTGTTTCAGTTTTCAGAAAGTTCAGTACTGAAAGCTTTATGGATGATTAAATTTGTATAAATAAATGAAATTAAATAAAATTTATTAAATTTGGATAATTGAATTTGTATTAAGTATCATAAAGTTATACGTACAAGCAGTGCAATATTTAAGTAAATTGGGATCCGGCGATTTCAATAATAATTGTGAAAATATCCCAAAAATTAATAGTACGTGTTATTGGGAATAAAAGTAATAAATAATAGAAGCCTCCCCATCAAGTACTACTACCCTTTTATAGGTAGTTGTTATGTAAAAGATTACTTCTGTTCACAAGAATCAATAAAAAGAATGAAAATAAATAAAACAGTAATATTATAATGAGGGTTTATTATATGAAATTCATAAAAAAATTCAAAGCAAAAGAATGATCAAAATTATATAGCAATAATAGTGCATGGCATTACAGGTTAAAAAGTAAGGGCTAAATTTTCCCTAGCTCGCGTAAGTCTCGGAAATAACAATTATTAAAACAACAACAATCACTTCATTCATAAAGATTCTTGGGGTTCCTCAAAGCAAAATATATAAAAAATAAATATATTATTTTATTCAATTTCTCAGAATGAGATTTTAATCAACCTGTTTGATTTTTTATTCATTTACATTTCAAGTTAGTTTTCATCATCATCATAGCTTCTTTCTTCAAAACTTTCGTGCCAAAGGGATTGATTTCATAGTCCTCTGCATTGAAGTGATTACTGTAGTACAATACTCTTGGCGAAGAGCCCCACATCACGCTCTGCGTGTCATCGACCTCTATTACCATCACGATTACGGTAGACGAGGGTGTTGAAGAAACCATCTTGGCAGGCATTTATGAATCCCTCGGTTTCCGACTTCAGCCCACTTGACCTGAGAAAAGCAAGTCAGTTTTCTGAATGGGCCAAGGTCTTCAATGTTCACTGAGAGAAAAGATTATTAAATATTAACGAATTAATTTGTTAGAGCCATGTAAGTTCGACAGAAATAAATGATAGACGTCCTTATGATAGTTTGTTGAATATAAACACGTGCAATAATACGCACAGCTTCCCTATGAACTTTCCATAAGTTAAACATTTTTAGGGTATATTTCTTAATTAACAAGAAAGCATATTTCGTATAAAATTATTGTTTTTAGAGATATTCAACATATTCCCTGGAAATATCTGGTAGTATTTAGGCGAAGTTTCAAATTGTTCAATATTAATAATATAATTATTAAAACATATACATATATCAATGTCAAACTACAAAATTAATTATAAGTCCATATCTGGTATTTATTTCTTAGATCTGAACAATATTTATTTCCACGGAATAAAATCTACATACACATGGATCGAGCCGAAGCCGAATCGTGAATTCACGGTCACAGTCGTGCGATTTTTGGAATGAATAATATATTCGACTCCTGTCCTCTCCCTCTCAACCCATTGTTTTGATTTTATGCAGTTTTTGTCTGTTCTTCGCAGTTAATACATGTGGTTTGAAGTTAAAATTTTTCTAGGTAGGTATAACACCTAACTGAAATGGAGACCTCGAAAAATAAAATGTTTTCCATCTGAAATTGTTTGTTGTTATATAACCTCACACCGCAATTATCACCATTAGAAAAAGTTACAAAATTTCTTTGGCAGCAAAAATGGTATCACCAAGAATATATCTCTTCACTTCCATCAATGATTTAATAAACATCATTCCACGATATTTGCTACAAAACAAAATTCAATAGAATACATATTTTTAATTAGTTGACACCAATAAATGTTCTTGGTCAAGGAAATATTTGTAATTTATATTAAATTCTATATACAGTGTGTCCCAGCTAAAACTTGTCACCCCCCTAATATCCGAACTCATGAAAAAAATTGAAAATCGCTCAGACCCGTCGATTTTTATTTCAAGGGGGAACACTTTCACCAAATACACCATCATTGTGTTGTCAACCCCCTCAACCCCAGCACCCCCTACTTCAGAATTTTCAATGGGACTACTATACTTGTGATACATCATTTTGAAGGGAATTCAATCCCAAATACATCGGTGTACTGAAATTGAGGATCGATCAAGTGTTGTTGAAGTTTTCATGAAAACTAATTTTTTACAGATATTTTTATTTTTCATCACCTCAAATGTTAGCGTCGTAAGAAAGGTTCACTGTGGGTACGCCACTGTATTGAAAAATAATATGCTGTCAGAAATAATAGTTTCGAAGGCCATGAGTTGAGAATTCTTGCTCAGCAACTGTCAAAAAAAATACAAATTATTTGAGAAATTTGTTTAATAAACATAAGTTGATTGAGTGTGTAAATCGGTACAGTAAAAAAATCAGTAGAGGGCGCCTCTGTACTGAACCTTGTTATTGTTTCCTAAAACGATGTTAACGATTTCAGATGTTTTTTCTTGATACATACCAAGTCTCAAGGTTGATCCTTGAACTCATTTTCAACTTATCAATATCATTCGGCGTTGAGTTGTTAAATTCCTCTGATAATTCTGCTGCTGAGTGATTGCGTCTCATTGCGATGTTTTTCCTTGACCCGTCATATAAATACATGTTGAACATTTGTTTTATTGATGAAATTCACATTTTCCAGAGACTGTTGAAAACACTATGGAGGATTTAGAATATGGCAAATAAGAATCGCTTTGTGTCCGTGCTCTATAAAGAAGTGATAACTTTTCCACTTTTGAGACACAAAGTCCTCATTGTTATCAATGCTAAAATTGGTATCTGACTGAGCATTACGAAGGCGTAGAAGGGCCAACAACAAAATATTTGTCAAAATAGTTGGAATTGCCACTTTGAAGTGACAATTGCCACTTTGAAGTGACAATTGCCACTTTGATATGACAATTGTCACTTTGATCTGGCAATTGCCACTTCAAAGTGACAATTGCCTGTTTAAAGTGACAATTGCCAGTTCAAAGTGACAATTGCCATTTCCAAGTGAAAATTGTCATTTCAAAGTGACAATTGTCAGATCAAAGTGGCAATTGTCACTTCAAAGTGGCAACTCCAACTATTTTGAAAAATATTTTGTCTACGCCTTCGTAGAGCATACATTTGCAGAATCAGCATAAACTTTTGTGTATACAATGCGAATTCCAAGTAAATCTTTTTTCGAATGATTTTTTTCGCCGGTCGACTTGAAATTCGCATAGTATACTTATTTCATTATCTTCAATCGATTGGCGTTCGCAGAATAGAGAATATAGAGCACTATAGAGCACTATATTTATCCGTTTGCGATATGAAGAATTTTTCAGGAGTTAAGAGTGGTAATTTCGACTGAAAAAGTTCTGAAACTATATCAATACGTCATCAAAATTTATTTATGTGATTCATATTCAACCAGCCATCTTTATTCAGTTTGAAAGATATTTTCTGATTTGCGAATTCCTCAAATAAGTCGTAGACAAGAGTTTCGTATTTTCTGAATTTTGATTTTGTACTGAGATGTCAAACATGCTCCACAAAAAAATCCCCATAATTTAATATGGATTGAATTATTGTTTAGCACAAAATTGTTTTGTCAGAGGTTTTGAAGAGATGCCTGCTACCATATATAACTTTGACTATGGTGTTGGATCTCTGTAGGAGTATATTGACTTGATTTTAATATCTGAGATCTACATCTATCTAGATATCATGGTTTCAGCTTCCTCAACGAACAGAAGAGGTACATCATTTATTAAAATACTCATATCTGACCAGCATTGTAAACAGCAAGGGTCCCAAACCTTATCCTTGTGGTACACCCCCCCTCAATGTTCTATAATGATATTGCTGATCCCAACACATCCTGTTTGATATCACCTACGTAGAAAAAAGAACTATTCCAACCTCCAGATGCTGGGAGTGCAGTAGGTGTAGCCACTGGTTTTCCTGAGTGCAACGCAAAATGGCGATAAGGAGATGCGGCAGAGAAAAGGGCTGATGAAGTTTCCCTGATATTATCATCATCATGATCATGAGTCACATTCAGATAAACAAATTGTCATCATTGAATTTTCACGGTGTAACTTGATCCTGACGATTTCAATTTCAAAATCCTTCCTTTAAAACTAACTGACGGTGAGCAAAAATGAGAAGTAAAAGTGAAACGACGCCAATGCAGAGAAATATTTCAGAAGGCTATGCATTCGCGGGAACCTACAATTATTAAATATCAATTGCAGACTGTTGGACAACTTCATATTCTCACCAATTCATCATGACATTTTAATTAAACTGTTGATATTTTTCGTTAGTATACCAGCCAGTTCGAAATTCCCCAGTTCATAACGTTTCGGAATGGGTTTGTATAAACATGTTTTCAAATGTAGACAGGAAAACCCAAACGGTCATTCCATATGCAGCTATGTTTTTTATTATTAGCATGGCACCATGACGTCATTCTTATTGTTTACATCAACATTGACCTGTGACCAGTCCGATTAGTGAAACATAACTTGTCGCGGTGACAAAAATGCTGTAATGAAAGTGATATTCCTGAGCAGCTGAGACATCAGCAAAACTTTTGTCATACCGCAACAACTTAATAAAATAGGAATTTCGTTGGCTAGCATGCAACAAAATACAGATATCAAGTTTAATCTGAGAGAACGGGCGTATTTTCCGTGAAAAAAAAATAACTTGCTCATCGTGAAGGCCCAGAAAAACCCAGTAACTGATGGTGAAGCGCTATCGAAACATGAAAAGATTGTATTAAAAACTAGTCAAGAGCAAGCAAAATAAAGTGAGAAAATGAGATAACCTTCTGTACTTGTTTCTATTTTTAAACTACTCAACACTAATTTCGTCCATGTTAAAGTCTAAATAACTCTTTTCTTCTTTAAATAATTGGAATTCTGTCCAAACTGTTTGCTAGCCCAGTCCTTCAGCTATAATCTCGTAATTCTTCAAAACACAAGTTTCGTCACACAAAATCGCTACAGGGTGTTATCTGAAACTGCAAAATTTCGGAATTTTCAATAGGATCCCATGATCTCGTTACCTTGAGATATTTTCCAAATTGTCTTCTTATCTTTTTTATCTAAAGGGTGATCTCAAAAAATTAACTTTTTGTTTTTGCAGTTATGAATTGTCTCCTCTTCAACCGATTTTCTACTTGTTTTCGAACGGATAATTCATTCTGGATACGTCCAGATCTTCCTTGCTTTCAGTTGTCAAGAATTGTGCGTGAGAAAACTCAATTAAAACGGCGTGTTTTGAAAAAATATATAAAATTCAGTATTTAGTGGGTCCTCCCCTATTGGCAATCACTTCATTGACCCTTTCCGGTATGCTGTTTATCAGAGTATCAATAAATTCCTGGGAAATAGCCATATCGATAGCTATCATCGTTTCTGAGTCACAGTATGTTTTTCGATAATGTGCGTTTTCGAAAAGTTGCTGTACTTTTCTCATTTAAAAAATTTCTTGTTTCTATGAAAACATTTCCAATAGTGTAAGTAACAAATTTTTTTGAATAAGATATCCATAGTTATTGATGGAAAAATATGTTTTTTAAATTAGACACCCTGTATATTCCTGCATATTTCAATAGAGCTCAAAATAACCTTTCCAAAAATGTAGCACACTTGATGTTTTGCTTGAGTCATCTTTGAAATACAGAGCATTAAGGTTTGTTCATGTTGACTTCGAAACGCACATTTTGAACAAGAAGGCTTTGGATGACACGGCGATAAAACAGAATGCAAATAAATGTTAACTGGTAGCTGTCAAATTTTTATTTAGTCAGTAAAGTTGCTGTTTGATTCGTGGTTTCTGTTCAATTTTCAAACACATTCGTAATGAAGTATGAGAATTATGAAAAATGGGATATGATAGTATGTTTTATATAAACCGGGAAAAATGCAGAAGCAGCAAGACATTCTCGCAGGATTGCTACACAACCTAATGGTTGATGGTGGTCAATTTTAAAAGAAAATGCCAAAATCATATGAATCAAATAGGGATAAGGAGTTGCGAGTAACAGTTTTTTAGGAGCTGTTGAAAATAATCTCAAAACGTCAACGCAAAATTTAAAAATATCAACAGGCCTACCAAGAACTAACGTAAGGCAGATTTTGAGAAAGCACAAATACAAGTCGTACAGGACCAGAAGAGTTCATAAACTCATACCAGGAGATTTTTAACGCCGCATGGACTTTTGCCAGTGGTTCCTGGAAAATTGTAACCAAGATCGTGATTTTTCGTTAAATTGTATTCGGACAAGCGATGCTTATGTGAGCAGTGCGTGCATTTTCAACCGCCACAATTCTTATACTTGGGCACAACAAAATCCTCATTCTATTTTGGGACAGACAAGTCAAGGAAGATTTGTATTTAGTGTGTGAGCAGGCGTTTTCAGGGGTAGAATTATCGGCCCGTTAATTTATAATGGCAGAATGGCACTCTCTTATCTCAGAGGTATGTACAAATTTCAAGGCAAAAAATATTGAAACCCTTGTTGATGAATTGCCACTAATGGAGCTCAGTAAAATATATTTTGAACAAGACGGGGCTTTGCCTCACAACAATGCAATTGTCACCAACTTTTTGGCTGCATATTTTGGTAATCATTGGATAGCCAACCAAGGACCCAACCGTTGGCCGGCCAGGTCACCGGACCTAACGCCTATGGACTTTTACCTCTGGGGAAGGTTGAGAGATCTTATTCTCAAATTGCCAATCATTTCTAGATACGAACTGAAAGCGGCAGTAATGCGAAGTTTGCTTCTCTCACTCCTATTGAACTAATTAATTCGGTAAAAAACGTGTCGCCTGTGTCTAGGAGAAGCTGGTAGACATTTTGAACACCTTCTCTGAAAAATTATATTTTATTGTTTGTTCATCATAATAATTATTATTGTTGGAGTTTCATATATCAGTAGTAACTATGAGTTGCAATTACTGATGTGAAAAGCTTCTTCAACATTTGATAGCTACTACTGAACAATTTCTTTCTGTTTTATCGCCGCGTCGTCCAAAGCCTACTTGTTCAAAGTGTGCGTTCCAAAGTCTACATAAAAAAAACATAAGAGCTCTGTATTTCAAAGATTACTCTAGCAAAACACCAAGTGTGCTACATTTTTGGAAAGGTAATTTTGAGCTCTATTGGTCAAAGTGATATCCATGTGATAACCGGCGACATAAACATAGATTTATTATCAGATGATGAATACATTGAAGAATATAAGGACAACTTAGAGTACTTCGAATTCATCTCCTACATAAATGATATCACTAGACTAGATACATCCACGTGCCTCGACCATTTCTTTGTAAAAACAAATATAGAATTACATGATAAAATTAGCGACCATCGACCGATTGCTCTGATGGGTGAGAGGGTTGACAATAAAACGCACAAAAATAAAAAAGTATATTTAAATTACGATAGGTTGAGATTGGAGTTGCAAACTGAAACATGGACCAACATTTACGAACAAAACGATGTCCATTCCCAATGTGAATCTTTTATCAACACACTGAAATATTATGTTAACAGAAACACAACTGAAATCAAATAGAAAAATAAAGGAAAAGTTAGAAAAAATGGATCACACTGGGGTTATCAACATCGATAAAACAAAAAAATAATATTTATAAACTACTAATGAAAAATCCAAATGATCTACAACTTAAACAAACATGTAATGATTACAAATGCAACTTAAATAAGCTTATAGAAAAAGAAAAAAAAAAACAGTATTTTCAAAACGAAATCGATAAAAATAGGAACAAATCAAGTGGACTTTGGGACAGTGTTAATGAGATTTGCAATAAAAATCGTCCCAAAACGAAAATAACAGAAATTGAATTAAAAAACCGTGATATCACTAGAAATAAACAAATTATTTCCAATGAGTTCAATAAACATTACAGTGAAATAGGCCAAAAGCTTGCTGATAAAATCGAAAAACCTAGAGCTTTCAGAGATGACACAACAGAATTGAATAAAACTATGTTTTGGTATCCCACAAACGTAGAAGAAGTTTTACAAATAATTCAACTACTAAAACTGAAAAAAGTCCTGGGGATGACGGTTTTATTGCAGAAATGTTGAAACATATAGCGGAGTTTATAACAGTCCCTCTCACCCACATATTCAATAGTTGTTTCGAAAATGGTCTATTTCCTAACATTTTAAAAACTGGCGTTATCAAACCGCTCTTCAAGAGTGGGAATAAAATACAAATTTCGAATTACAGACCAATTTCTCTGATATCGCACGTAGCAAAAATTTTAGAAAAAATAATTAAAAAAAGAATGACCCACTTTATGAAAAAATATAATATCCTGTCCGAAAAACAGTATGGGTTCAGAGAGGGAAGGTCTACAGACGATGCAATATTAGAACTAACATCTCATATATATAAATCACTCGACATCTCTAAGCCTTCGCTTTGTATCTTTGTAGACCTCTCCAAAGCCTTTGATACTGTCTGTCACCCAAGGCTTCTCGAGAAGCTAGAAAAAATGTATTGACCGGAATCAAGTAGTCGATATTGATGGTATAGTGAGTACCCCAAGGACAATAACCTACAGGATTCCCCAAGGCACAGTCTTGGGCCCTCTACTGTTCACCATCTATATAGACAGCCTATTGAAAATGACATCTGAAGGAACTATCCTTAGTTTTGCAGATGACACAGCTGTATTTTATAATGCCGACATGGGACCGTTAAATATAAATCAATGTACATCTATTCCAGAAGCCAGCTCCATAAAATACCTTGGCATAAAAATTGACCGACATATGAAATGGGATATACATATATCGTATCTCACAAGAAAACTTCGAGGATTCATATCAAGATTCAAGCTCTTGAGGGAATATCTCGATATAATTCATTTGAAAACAGTTTATTACAGTTTAATTCAGTCACAACTTACATATGGTATAATAGGATGGGGAGGAGTAAATGACAAGCACTTAAATTCCCTCAATATTGTACAAAGGAAAATCATTAAAATAATGTTAGGTAAAGGGAGGACTTACCCGAGCGACAGTGTATACAAAGAAAGTGACAATTTCGATACCAGGCAACTCTATTGCCAGAAAATGCTGCAAAGGATACATAAAAATGAAATAAAAATATCAACACCAGATCATCCATATAATACTAGAAGAAGAAAACATAGTATTGTGACTCCGAAATGTATTAAAACAGAAGGACAGAGGCATTGTAGCTATCTGGGTCCAAAAACTTGGGATTTATTGCCCGAAACCATAAAAAATAGCAAAAATTACCTAGTATTCAAAAAACAAGTTAAAAATTGGCTGAAAAGCAGTGACAGAAACATATTCCAAAGAATTATTTAACCCTAAAAACTACATCAATTCATCATAACTACCTAACTACCAAAAAATGTTATGTTAGTGAAAAATGCATATCTTTTATGATACTTACTGATTTTGACTTAAAACCGATTGTGATACCTACCGATAGGAATATTCCCGACTGTGATATTTTACACCTTATGTGATACTTACCTGGATAAGACATTTAGTCAATTGTTACATTTTGAATGTATGAATGTTATGTTAACTCAGAATTGCGAGAATGAAACCTTCCTTTAGACTTACTTTTACTATATAATTTTTGTAATTAATTATTTTCAGAGGCTAAATCACGCACAAGAAGCAATCTTCAACGATTGTTTCTTCAGTGATGCCATTGTTTATTTATCCATCTCCTAATACGACTCACATAGGAATTTGTAAACATGATTGAGAATTTTGATGAATAAACATTATTATTCTTATTATTATATTACTATAATAATATTTTAATTTATCGAAGCACATATTTTTGATATTCTCTATTTTTGTCGCATATCTTTTGTTGGACTGCACTCACTTTTCCGCTTTACAGTATTCATCTGTAATTGCTGCCGGAGTACCCGTAAAAATAAGTTACCGAGGACGAAGAGACTGGTTTTCTTTATCGAAGGATTCTTCAACCGGGTCTGCGAAAAAATCAAGCCCGTTACTGACTAGGTACCAATGTCCATCTCACCGATCTTTTATATAGGAATCGCTGCTGAATTCTTCTTGTAGAGTTGTTCGGAATATCGAAGCGTCAACATGATTGTCGCGCTGTTTATTTTAGTGGGTGTTGTTCTGCTTCCCGTCCTTTATTGGTATTATGTGGTTTATGTGAAATTCCGGTCGTTTAGAGTGCTGCCAGGACCCAAACCGCTGCCGATTATCGGCAATAAGATTGCCAATGACAGTGTCGGTAAGATAGTTTGCTGAGAGTTAAAAAATTTGTTGAAATTGTTATTTTCATCAACCGGCTGCATCCTTACGAGCGTAACCATCAGAAGTCTTCGAAAGACTTGTGCGAGCTAAGGAAGACGTAGCCCTTACTTTTCAACGTGTGATGCCATGCACGAGTTGTTTCGAAAGAATGTGAAAATTCGAATAAGAAAGGATGCCATTGTCAATAATTTGAATAATTACGAAATGTTGATTTTTTTTTCGAATGAAACTATTGCATGTCTTTTTAAGCGCCCAAAAAAATAGTCATCCAACAAATTGAAAGTTATTGAAATAACATGAAAAGTTGACATGTACTTTGTAGTTTCAACCTTCCAAGGTTTGCAAATAAAAAAAATGTAAAATCAAGGAAATCCATTAAAGCATAGAAGAAAAAGCAAATTATTTGCTTCGAGTGACATCGTCTACAAAATTGTAGTTTCGAAATGCATTTTATTTTGTCAGTAACGTATTGTATTTTGAATTTGTTACATGAACAAATTAGTTCGAAATAACTATACAGCGTGAGACGGATGCGTCAGGGTCTAATTGATCGAATATACAGGGGGGACTGAGAAGAATCTACAGGGTCAAGTGCCTTTTTCAAAATGGAATGGTGTGTATATTACTGTTTTGTTTAACAATTTTTGTGACAAGATGCTAGGAAAAATTCAAACTCGTCTCCACAATATACAGGTTGTAAATATGAAAACTTTCAATGCAAATATCTCGCGAAATAAAAAAGTTAGAAAAACGCCCCAACTGTAAAATGTTGTTGTAAAATTAAGAGGATATTTCATTTCTTTAGATGGCCACCATGTATTCCAGTTTGTTGTAAACAAAAAACAAAATCATGTTGGAGCATTCCTTCAGAATAAATAAAAAGTACTCGAAAAAGTAGAATTGCGTTTATCGGGTTCATACCTACCTATCAATGTTGGTAAAAATTTCGTCCTTTGTGCAAGGTTTTACTGTAAAGTCAGAAAATCGTCGAATTGAAATTATCTCAAACGAATTGCGAACTATTTTCTGTTCATCATGGTTTACAGTTTGCTGGAAATAATTCAGATGGTGTTTATCTATGGTTCTGAAAATCGTTGTGCCTTAAGAACTGCTGCAGCCAAAGAAACCCCGGAAAAAAAAGGAACCTGAGTGCACCTGGAGCATCACCCCACTACGTTTTGCCAGTCAGGCAATTATTTCCAGGTCAGTGGATTGGACAGAGAGGTTCAATCGAATGGCCAGCGAGATCTCCCGATCTAACACCCCTCGATTTTTTTCTCTGGAGACATTTGAAATCCGTTGCATTTAAAATACAACCTACTTCAATAGAAGATCTTCGACAACGCATTATTGCAGAATGCATATCTATTCCAAGAGATGTGTTCCAAAATGTTAGAGTGGTCGCGTACCTGTGTATGAGACCGAGTTTTTTCCTTCTTATACAAAACTTTATTGAAAGTGGACATAGCAAGCTGTCTTTATCAGTAGCTGCAACGACTGGTGGTACCTATCGATAGTATAAATTGGGCTAAGAAAAGTTGTTTCCATATTCTTTCATGAAATAAACCGGTGTGGGGTTTTTTCTTGCGGTGGGGTAAGTAAATGAATAAGAGGGAAGTAAACAACACGACAACTAGATGAATGTCGCAAGTACTATTTACCAGAATAGCAGAGACTGAAATAAAACATGACACTATTTCCATCTGCACGGGCGGAGGATATCCACAAGGGGGAGTAGCGTCCCAACTCAAGTGGAGATGGCATAATCCTAATCGCGAAAGGCAAGTTCGAGAGTATTTTCCCACAGGCTCGTGCCTGAAAAGAAGTTTTCACTGTGTAACACAAACTGGTGTTTGGAGCTAATAACTGCTTTATGTTCAAGATACTACAAACTCCGATAGAAACCCTTGAAATTTATTAGAGAGCCACCTAAGCTTCAGAAAAAAGGCAGTGATAGTGGATGGTGAGAAACGTTGTGAGAGGTCTATGCCCAGTGAACCAGAATCCATCGCATAGAAGTTGCAAAGAGTTACTGCTGGGATCTGCGACTTCGCAATGTGGATACAAAATAGAGGCACTAGTAATTATTTGCGAGTGCTTAATGTCCGCAATCACGCTCATCGCCAGTAACTACCCAAGACGTCGCGAAGCGTACATTTTTAAGTTTTTATAGACAGCCTCAAAGCGATTTCACAAAGCAGCGGTTCTTTAAAAGATTATAAAGATTTAAATGGAATTTAAATGCACCTCTCACGGAAATTTAATGAATGTACGCATTTGTAATTACTGCATTGAACTGTTGAAAGCATTCCTTTTATATTTACCGAATTGATGAAATAAATGCAGGCTTGGGAATTTCTCTGGAATGAATAAATGGAAAGCAATTTGATATAATTTTCAACATATTTATTAACACTAACTAATATAAAATAACATAAAACAACAAAATAATAACATAGTCTTCAAAAAAATATATTTATAAATATAACGAAAACAAACAAAATTTTCAATGGTGGCTAATCACATAAATCGATGCAACTAAAAGAAACTTTCTTCATCGCATGCAGCCTCCACAAACCTGAAATGAAGAGTTGAGGATAAGTTGTTGCACTATTTTAAGGCAGTAAGTAGTTTGGGGAATACATTTAATGAGCGTTATCCTAAAGGCACTGCCTGTAAAGCCATCCCCACTACACCACTACATATTCTTCAATATTTTTACTCCTCAAATAGAATATATGAGTGAAAAATATAATTATTCAGTGAACACAGCATCAGAAATCAGAAAATGGAGCTTTTTCAAAATTATGAAGTGGGGGTGGAAAAAATTATCGAATACTCTTATCAAAGAGTGAACGACCCTACTTGACGGTATATCCGCATAGACCTATACATTTTTCGTCTGCAAGTATTCAACAGAAAACAACTATTGTATTTGAAGGCATAAGAATAGATAAAAAATATTACACATCTGTCTTCAAATGTTATAATTATTTCCTCTATTATTTCGATTTGCATCTGCATATAGAAGCCCATGGCCCATCAGTACATTTTTGTATCTAACGTAATCATAATCAATAACGTTTTCAGTTATTTATAGTTGTTTTCAGTATAGATTTTCTCCGATGCTACCTCACCTTCCACTTGAAGATGAATCGCGTAATTTTTCATCAAATATGTTTATGATTTTGTTTCTTTTACGAAACGAAGTCAAAAAGTTTCACTTACCTTTAGAAAATTTGCAACATTTCTTCACCAAGGGACTGAACTATGCGCGAATACTAACAAAATACACAACTTTATAAAGTACCGATACAATAATTAAGTTTTGTTAGCAACTTACAATTCTAAAACTAAACAAACAATAGCGCTACAAGCTACGTTCATCAACATCAAAGTACAAAGTCAAAATGTCTGCCATGGGCCGGCCGTTGCCAGTTGATACCAATGATACAGAATAATGCTAATGATATCCTCTGCCTCTAGTGTCGAAAGAGGCGCTGTTCACTTCTCAAAAAAGTCGCCCGATCATAATCCATGGAACTTCTCGAGTAATATATTATTGAAAATTCAATATCACGAAATGAACGTTAATATAAAACAGTCAAAAATATATGGCATGGTGGTAACATTGTGAAAGTCCTAAGGACTTCTCTAGATTGCATTGATTTTAACTTGTTTTGAATGGTATTTTGCGAAATCACAAGGTTAATATTTATTGAATATCATTGTCCGCAATGCGAAATCGCTGGTACTAATCTGTAAAATCGCATTGTTGATCCATATAGAGACATTAAATTGCATTCCCTGCCACTTACTGCGACTTCGCTGGTTGACTGGGTAGAATACGGCGTACCACAAGGCACTGTCCTGAGTCCCATATTATTCAATTTATGTCAACAACGGCTTTTTTATTTTGTAGTCTGTCAATACACTCGACCTTTTACCGTTTGAAATTTCAAATGAATCAAACTCTGAAATGAATAATACCAAAAAGCCCATACTCTTGAAAAAACTTTATAGCATTTCTTGCTTTTTGAGTGACTACGGGCTTTGAATCAGTCCCAAACAATGATTAAAACAACGGCAAAATTGACAAATCGTTATTTTTAGGAATCCTGGTGGATATGCAGAACCTTTACGACAAATACAAACCAACGTTCGTTATATATACAGGGCCGCAAGTTCGTGTGGTTCATGCCAAACCAGAGCACATACAGTTTGTTGTGACTTCCAGTGCACACACAACCAAGTCGGATAATTTCGATGTTCTGAAAGGATGGATAGGCGAAGGATTAGCAACTAGCAAAGGTAAAGTCATATAATATTATTTCTATTACAGTGTGATTATTGTTATTTCTCAGATTGTTACTTGTCAGTGGTATACTTCATTTCCTGATGGAATGAATGTCATTCTGGTACTGTAATGGAATGATTCGAAGTAATGGAATGTATAAAAAATCTACAATTCAGCATAAAATATTATTTGTTGAGAAATCAGGTTAACTGTCACCTAGAGACGAAATAATTATTCACCCTAGCCCCAATGTGAGATTCTAATTGAAAATTATCCCTCATGCTTGTCTCATTCTTTTGTCGTCAGTCTAGATACTCGCCGAACACTACTTTTCGGGTTTTCCTACAGAAGAAAAGTGAATACGCAACCAAAAATCATTAGTCGCCACTGAGCGCTACGGCTGATAATAATAATAGCAGTTTTCTACCCACACAGGCTATGTCTTTGGGTACACTCCATGAGTGTTTTTGAGGGAATATTATTATTATGTTAGAGTCAATGACTAGTTTATATTGAAAAAAATTGGATGATGTTATATCGACTGTGTATAATGTAAACACAGTCGAAAATATCGAAAATATCCAAAAATGAATCTGTGATAACTTCTGGGTCAACTATTACCTCATTATATACACTAATTTTTATGTAATCTGGAACATTAAACAATTTTAATGTGTTTATAATTTCATGAAGTTGTTTTTATTTTACATTCAGACTAGTTGACGATTTCGATAATTTGTAGTTCTCTAGCACGGCTAATGAAATCCAGTAACTTTCATTACTTTTTATTTACACCAGAAAAAATATGTGATATTTTTCAGGTAGATAACACAACGCCTATTTTCACAAAGTGTTCTGATGACTTTCGTTATCCAATCACAGTAATTTGGTTTGGGTTACACTTTTTCGACAAGAAAAGCTAGTGTAATAGAACTAAGGAGAATCTCATAAAATTGTTCTGAAACTCTGTTAGTTCTGAAATATTAAATAGAACCTTTCAGTTAGCAGCATTCTGTCAATGTTTATTAATGAACAAAATACTTCCGAAACATCTGATCTAGATCTAATTGACCAAAATCTTATTTTGAAACGATTGAGATACATCAAAAAGCTCAGGAAAACATTGAGAACTCGATTCAAGAAGGAGTATTTGGCAGAGCTTTAATACTGGTCAAAGAAAATCCAGAATTTTGACAATCAGAGACATTCATTTGATTGGCGCTTGTTCTTTGACTGTCGCTGTTTCATTTTGGGCCACCATAATCGCGATGTATACAGAACTGCCCAAAATGGTTCATTTAAAAAGCGGAGAGAGGGGAAAAAGCGAAGGACAAATTTTTTTCTACAATACGGAATATGCTAATGCTGCTCATTATTTATTCACAAAAGAAACAAACAAGAGTCCCATATTATTATGTAAAGGCTGCAATTAACGTAATCAATAATTGATTAGTTGTCAAGTTCCCGATGTGGATTTTCACGAACAAGCTAATGGTTTTGGAATAACTTTATCAGGAGTAAAAACAATTACTTAAAAGTGAACACGAATTGATGTCTTCTAAGGATATATTGCACGACACGCAAATGTATTGTTTCACAAGAAGGTTGACGGACTTCACTAATTTCTCAATCATCGTTGAAACACATCAGGAATAATTTTCAAAATTCAATTCAGATTAAATACACTCAATTTGAATTAAAATACAGTGCTAATCGAATAACAATCAATATTACCAGTTACCTTATGAGTGATTGATTGATTCAAACTACGAACATGCCATCGCAAAGGAAATAATAGCCACATTCATGAGTACTCAGTTCTTTTCATTCTTGTTCAACCAACATATTTGGTTGCATACCTAGTCGACAACAGAAGGAGAAATTGAAAAAAGCATCACAAAGTTACGGAATCCTAAGCCTGCTGGATTCTATAGCCTGTTTGCAGAGATTTTCAGAACGAAGAGTTATTACAGAAAAATCTAGCAGTTATATCAACTACTCCCTGCATGAAAAAAACGATAGTCTGAACTGCTTCAATTATAGAGGAGTGACATTATGAAATGTGGCATATGAAATACTGTCTAATGTGGTATATAAATTTGTTTCAAATTAGAGTGGGAAGGTTGATGTTCATATGTTTGGACAACTTGGAGAGATTTCCATAGCTGGAATACGAATGAACGAAAGAAATGGATGGGAGAGTAATGGTAATGAAAATGGTAAGTATAACCTGAGGTTTGCTCCCCAAGAAGTTCTCCTCACCATGATATGGAGAGGAGTGAGGTCCAGAATTACCTCTATTACTGCTGTTGGAGTCGAACTCATTGCTCCTGTTATTCAATGTTATAATGATGACGCATTTACCGAGTTACTCCACTCAACTTGGAGGCAAGGCAAAACTGAAGAGGGGCAAAACTTGGGCAATTCCAAAATAATGGAGGTCATAAGAAACGATGCATTTGAGATGCCGTCGGACGGAATGACCCCAACCTAGTCCTTTGATAGAACATTCATCACCATCATTCAAGATGGGGAAGTCACATCAAGGGCCCTTCTAATTCTGTCAGGGGGGCAAATTTGGTATACGAATGGATTTGAGAAAATCAATGAGGAAGGGGATGGCATATGAGTCTCGGTACTCAAGCCTCCATATTCCAAGCCAAGGTAGCAGCTATTTTCGTTTGCGCAAGAGATCTTCCAAGGAGGGGTCCTAGTAGCCAACCCATAGTTCCATAATAATTATTTATTTTGAATAATTCTATTGCCAGGCGAGTTGATAGATTTCTTCCAGGGTACCGAAATTCATTATAAATTGGTGTTGGCTGCTAGTATGAAAAATGCATATGAGGGGGTGTACGTTCCCCTAGTACCCCCCTTATCGACGCTGGTGCATAAAGCATTACAACTATTTCTATGTAAATTTCGAAGTATTGTGAATAGATTTGAATGTAACACGGTTCTTTATTTGTAGGAGACAAATGGAGGGAACGGAGGAAGATGATAAACCAGTCGTTCAACATGAACCTCATGGAGAGATTCATGCAAGTTTTCAATAGCGCTAGTGAGGCTTTGGTAAAAAACCTGGAGCAAGAATCTGGAAAGGATTGTACTGACATACTGAACTACACAAATTTTTCTGCTCTTGAAATAGCTTGCGGTAAGTTTTCCAGTTCGCAGTAAATTGATTTTTATGCAACTTTTCGTGACTGCTTTTACGTTGTCGTTGAGCACTTCGTATGATATCCAGGAAGTTCCACAACTTGCCCTTTTTCTGTCAGGAGGTGGACAAAATAACACCAGTTCTTCAAATAAAAATTGTATTTCCTTAAACTCTGAGTTACGAGTCTTTGGAGCTAATCTAAAACAGTTGATAAGTGAGTATTCAATTTAACATTGAAAATAATCCAAATTTTCATTATCAACAAAGCAGATTAACTATTGCCTAATCAGGATTTTTGCATAAGTCTGTAATTTCACCAGGAAGTCAGGGTCGGACTATCACTGATGGCCCAAAACCCAAAAATTTTAAGTTTTTGAGATTTCTCTGAATTAAGGTACAATCTACAAATGTGGCTCAGGAAAATACCAGAGCACGTAACTTGATGGGAAAGAGTTTTAGGACAGAATAATGTAAAGTTGTGATTGCCTTCCTATGCTTCCGAGCGGAAAAAATTGAGTCCCAGGACACCCAATATAAATAGTGCAAATCATAATGAATTCCTCCGAAATGTTGGGAGTACTTTTCTGAGGTAATTTTTGATGACCATAGGAATATCAACACACCTGCCTCAATGAAAATAAAAATCCGACTTTGTAAGGTTGAAATACGATATTTGTTGTGTATCACTTATTATTTTCCTGAACTTGTCAATATGCTAATCAGGTAATAATATATTCCATTTATCGTCTATGTATATTCAAATTACGTGGTTGAACTTGAATTTTCCTCGATTTCTCACATATTAATTGATAATTAACATTGTAATTCTCATGTTCTACAAAATGGAAAATAAAGGTCATGCACTTAATTAGTTCTGGATTTCCTTTCAGTGGATGTGGATTTAATGTTTCTGCATTTGGAAATATTGTTGAGAACAATTCCATGTACTTATATTTTTGAAGGAATAATAAGTATACTAACAACTCCAGTGCGTTTTTTTGAAATCTTGAATCAGTCTTCAATCAGAATACACTAGGTCTCCATTGAACGCTGGTTTTGAAAAAATTATTGATTTCATCAGACGTTTCATTAATTTCGACTGATAATATTTGCTAATCCAAACTGACATTTTACGTACAGTGTGTGACACCACTAGAGAATGCTCTCAATGTCCCACAATTGTGCCGTCAATTCATCATACATCTCAATCCATATACGATTTTCTCTAATGTATGATTATTTGTTTGATCCAAGCACAATCGATTTATTTTTTTTATGTTAGTAATATTTCATAAGGATGAATTTCAACTATCTCAAAACCTCGTCGATTCTAAACACTTTAGTTTATGATACTCCTGTTGATATTCTTATTTCTTCATCATATCTTCAATAAAAATACTAGGTACTACGGCATATCTCAGTTTTCAATCACATATGGGCAATTTCGACCTCGGTGGCTTACAAGAAAGTTAATTCTGAACATTTGGATTCCATCTAAGAGATGAATTAAAATTTTTTGTTCCAGAAAACCTGATGGGCATAAAACTGAAACCGGAAGAAAACGAAGCTGAACACGAATACATCGAAAAAACCAAAGTCATGTTGCGAATCGTCGGAGTGAGGTTCTTTTCTTTCTGGCAACGATACGAATCTCTCTTTCTCATGTTCTCCAAACACAGCAAAATCTATCTGGACTATGTCGGATCCCTGAAAAAGTTCACGATCGATGTCATCGAAAGAAGGAGTAAAAATTTCAAGGAAGAGAAGAAACTTTCGGATTCCAAGAACGAATTCGGAATCAAGAAGAAAGCTGCTCTGATGGATATATTGCTGGAGGAGAACGAGAAAGGCACGTTGTCGTATGAAGATATTAGAGAAGAAATAGATACATTCATGGTTGCAGTAAGTAGCTCATTTTGCAATGTACTGTCGTCGAACTTTTAAAATTATGTGGAGAGGAAATGAGTTAGCAAACCCTGATACTGTCACTCGTTTCGCCCTATCAACAACTTGTCAAATAATCTAAATGGCTTCATCGAAAGTTTTAGCTTTGAGCTTGAGCAAAGCCATTGTTTGCTTGAGAAGCTCCAACCAATGGTCGTGCGACGGAAAAAAACGAAAATACTCGATTGTCGAGAAAATCGGTACCACACACGTAAAAAAAACATATTCAGATAGTCACGCCGCACTGAAAGTTTTTCAATTCAACTGCTACAAATATGATGTAGTATGAAGCTGCAGGAAAACTTAAAACAGACTGGCAACAGAATCGCAATATTCAACCTTCAACCAGCTCGATCATAACTACACCTAAAATTAGTATTTCCAATATTTGTTTTACCTGTAAACCGGCTGAACCCTTATGAGCAACATTCAGAAGTCTTCGAAAGACTCGTGCGAGTTGGGGAAGACGAGGCTCTTACCTCCTAACGTGTGATATATCAACAGGTAATAGGTTATTCAGTTGCTTTTCTCAACGGAGAGTGTTGCCGGATATTTAGCGTGGGTTTTTGGGGTTTCTCTTTGGGGTTTCTCTATTCGTGATATTATGAAATGTACCCAGAACGCTGCAGAAAATAATCATATCCGCTTACTGGCAGAGGATGATGAAATTCTGATATACGTTTTTTTTTAAATTTAAATTTGAAAATAATTCGGAAACATGTATCTATTATTTTTTCTAGGGACACGAAACTTCTGCTGGAATACTTTCCTTTGCTTTATTCGAACTCGCTAGGCAACCAAAAGCGCAGCAAATTCTGTATGAAGAAATAATGTCCATTGCTCCGGAGGGGGATATGTCCATGGAACAATTGAACGATATGCAGTATTTGGACTGTGCTGTCAAGGAGGCCTTGAGGATGTACCCACAAGTGCCTTTCATGGAGCGACAAATAATAGAAGAATTTGAATTAGGTATGTAGTCAATTGTCAGTTGGTGTAGAGGTGCTTTGATTTTGTTTGCATTGAATCCCACCAAACTATTCAGTATCAGACAGAAATTGCGTATTTCGAAAAACTTTTGCCGTGGAGTTATTCCGCTGAATGAGTAGAATAGAGTTACCCAAAATATACTTTTCCTACAACCGAGCAAAAAGTACCATGTTTGCGCTTCAAAAAGAAAGAGTGAAGTTGCACTTTTCTGAGGAGCTCGCTGAGTTATCGTGGAAACCGTAATAGAAAAACGTCACATGACATTTGACACCAGAGTAGGTCAAATTTAAAGTTATCAATAATCAATAAATCAACATAATTTCAACTCGAGAACGGTTGATGATAGAGTATTTCTGAGAACGCCAATCGATTCAGAATGACGAAAAAAGTCCCAAAAATCTCTTTCGACTTAAGATCTCCATCTCCCTCATAACTCAGATCTTCTCTCTCTCTAACATACTATTGGCGTAGAACTTTTGTAGCCTCACTACTTTCCTGAGATGATTTCTTCTCGTTTCAGTACAAATATTGAAAAAATAAAAATAACAAACATAACTGCGATAATAGAAATATACAATTGATAATTTTGTTCAACTTGTTTTTCAGATGGAGTGAAATATCCTATTGGTACAGTTTTTTCCATACCAATAATCAACATGCAGAACGATCCAGATCTATTCCCAAATCCTGAAACATTTGACCCTTCAAGGTTTATGCCAGATAATGTAGATAACATCCCAAAATACAACTATTTACCGTTTAGTGCTGGACCAAGGATATGCATTGGTGAGTCAACAGGTTGTGATTTTTAAAAATTTTCAAATTGTTTTTCCGTTAACGACAGCCATCAGAAGTCGAAACTTGGGAGAGCTAAGGATTAACGAGGTCGTACCTTTTAACGTGCGATGACCATTGTTCCGTTACTGATAATTTTCAAGACAAAAAATATCCCTGAACTTTATAGAATCCAGTCATAGAAAAGGATTCAGGAGGCCCTCGTAATTATTCTTTTCATTAATTACTGATACATTCTGAAATCGATAGACTGACTCGTATAATTCTTTTATTTGTTGGTAACTATAGTCAATCTACATTTTCTCAGCCTTCTCCGACAAAATGAGCCATCAAAATAGATGACGGGACCTACTTCAACTTACTGCCAGAAAAAAAAACAATTATAGCTTAAATACCTTGTTGGAACTAGAAAATCGAGGACCACCGGAGATAACACAAAAACTATCATATAGAGTATAAATTGCATCAAAGTACCTTCATCTACATTGAGAAAAAAATATCTGCCGAAGTAGCGTACAAAAATAAAGGCATTAGGAAATCTCAGACAGCTGACGAACGTGAACACAGTACAACAGTAGCAAAGTTCTCTGTAAAGTTCCTGAAGAAGTACTGGGTGTTTTATCCTTGCCAGATTAAGTCGATTGATCTGTGCCTTTGAGATAGCAACCTTGAGTGTGGAGGCAGACATCCTGGAAAAAGGAACCAAAGGAGTCATATTTGACTCAAAACACAAGATAGGAGGGAAACTTCCTAAGAGATTTCCGAAACCACCTCTTTGGGAACTTGGAACCAAAAGATTATTACAACAAGGGGAGCCGAAGCGAAGATGTCTGAAACCCGTTCGAGGGGAATCAAGCCCACTTTAACGGTGGCGCTGATCAAGGAAATCCCTAAGGGTGCTTCTCAGGTTGCCATCACAATTGCAGAGGCAGAAACCTTGGCAAGAGGAACTAGAGGAGCCAAAGATAACCCAAAACGAAAGATATCAGGGAAATCTTGCAAGGACTCCCAAAAATAGCTATTTGGGGGCTAGGGACTAAAATGAATAGATCCCAGGTACAGTCTGCCTTTCGTGAAAGGTAACTAAGTGAAAGACCCTACAAACATGGGGGATCAAAGCAGGGACCTATAGTTGAATTGGAGGGTACCTCTGAGGTAAGGTGAGGTTAGGACCTTAGATGTGGAAAATGAAAACCCCGAACCACAAATTAGCAGGGTAATCAATAAGTGTCCTTATGAACCACTCCTGAAGGAACTTGTAATCACCATTTATGATAATATATCTTGGATTTTTTCAAATCTTTAATTCAGAATCTTCTCTCGCCACCGTTTCCAATGGTTCACTTCTACAGTATTGAAAAGAATTTATCTTGGGTATTACGGCTTAATGAGAGCGAAAATAATAGCGTGCTGAGTATTGAGAGAGCATTACAATTCCTCCTCGAATAGATTGACGAAGATATGTGGTATTGTAGTATAATGGCGTTCCTTGTTACTTTTCTAGATTTATCTATACCCGAGATTCTTTTTTCGGATACTGTATTACAAAAATTTCACTTTCAATTACATGACTTGACTTTTTCAAACATTTTATGAATTTCTAGGCTACAAATACGCAATGTACTCAGCAAAATGTTCACTTGCCAAAGTCATAAGAGAATACGAGGTGTTTCCTGTACCGGGGTTCAAAATCCAACTGGAATTCCAAATAACCCTCAAATCTGTGACGGGAATCAACATCAGACTGAAGAAGAGGAAACATCAACGATAATCGACGGGCACAATAATGTTAATACTGATGTATTTTCCTTTTTTTTAAACTCGAAGTTGACTAAATCCAATTTTTGTATTTACATTATCAACTGACATGTGATTGAATCTATTGATTCACCTTCGGTAGTTTTCTTTATACTTCTGCAGTTTTATGTTTAAGTTGGATAATATGAGCATGAGTAGTTTAATAAGATAACTTTTCATTATTATTGTCACATTGTTTTTGTGGAGGGTTGGTTATCAGGTTTTTTGGCAAGACCTCAATATAAAAGAGTTTTTATTCGACATAATTTTTTGTTTAGAATATGTAATTGTTGAGAATTGCGAAATAAACTTGTGACATTACAATAAAGGAGTAACTATAGAGCTAATGAAAGACTAGTAGAAATTATTTCATTTATATTTGTGGCTTCAAAGTATCTAGTTGGCCTGGATTTTCACCTACAGCAAGTACCAGACATCGGGATTGGCATCTATACAACTCACACCCCGATTGTTTTTTTTGAATAAGGCATGTGGCCACATATAACTCCTATGGAATACAACAGAACGTTTTCATACCTAGGATTCGAACCTGGCCTGGTGCAAGCAGAAGTTTAGAAGGCTGATATATAACTGCCTCGCTATCGACCATCCTGAAGGAAATTTGGGCAAAGCCGAAAACACTTTTTTACAAAAAAGGAGCTTCAATTAATAACCGTACTCATTGAACATATCAACACCTATCTATATGGCAGTTGTTTTCTGGTAATAATTGATCACAGTGACCTGCAGTGGATTATCGCGGGTCACTTTGCCAAATGGTTAGAGAAAAACAGTATGACTTCAAAAGGGTTGAGTTCAAAGAATCAGATTTATGTACTACAGAAATCTTGATTCAAATGTATAGTAAGCTCGGGTAAGTTTGACCCTGATTTTCATTAGTTCGCATTGAATTTAGTCCATCTGATGAACCTGAACTAATATAACAGTGAACTTTTGCAGGTATTTATTTCGAAGGTCAATCTTTGTAATACGCCACAGAAAACTGTTGAAAAACGGATTCTATGAATTTTATTCATATAGTCAGATATACATCTCCATAAGTCACACTTCCCCGGAAATTTGGGGCAAGTGTGATTCTGGCCAAATTTAAAGATATTAATGCACGTAAATCTCTCTTTGGGGCAGGTGTGAGTAAACAGTAAAGGAACTTTCACCACAATTTATTTGTTTCGAGATATCTTTATTCAAAACATAGTTAGGAACTTTTTAATATTGAATTTGAAATGACCCATTGGAAAAAAACAAAAAATTATTGTGAAAGTGAACATTTGTTGAAAAGAAAAATTTACAGGTAGAAATCTGAAAAATCGAATGAGATCCCTATCTTCTGACGAGTAGTGATGGAAGCACAGTTGTTATTTCATCCTCAATATCAATGTCTTCTACATCTGGCCAGGTATATTGTTTGGCTCTCTGAGATTTCCGTATATAATTTCGTACTATAGCTGAAAAAATATTACTGTTTAGATTGGCCAAATGAACCAGGTTCCCACTTACCCCGACAGATAGGTCACACTATCCCCAATAACATTTAATTTCGGGGTAAGTGTGACATGCAATGGAAAAATGTAAAAAAAAACAACTTCATGAAAAAATGGCAATCTATAGTCAGATTCATTGTTTAGGCAGAAGAAAAGTGTATAAAATGGATTCTTACATTAGATTTTAACAATACACTCAAAGCTTGAAATAAACTCGTTATACTCGTTCGGGTTGATGAATTGTAGGTTAGAAAATTTGGGAAAATATTTGGATTTCACAAGATCTCTTTTGTATTTTATTTGTTGGTTATGGATTCATTATGAGTGTAGGCTATTCGTCAATAGATGGCATTGGGCTGTCGCCCGGTTTAGCGAAGATAGCGAGCAAACTCAAACTTGCCCCAAATTCACACTTACCCGAGCTTACCTTAATTCAAAATTTGTTAATATGTAGGTAGTTGTTTCTAGAATATGTTTTAGTCTACCTGTTCAGGCTTATGTGGACATTTTCTATTCATTCATGAACAAATTATATGTCCGGTATTATATTGTGATACGCTGATAGAAATCGCAACCGGTCGAAATCGTTTAACGATTGTTTTAAAAATTTGTTTTGAACTGGATACCAAGAGATGTCGCTGCAACTCGTTGAATGGCTTGTCACTGTAGAGTCTTAGGAAACGCGTAAATCAACATCTGATCCGATTTATCTATGAAGTCATCGTAAATCATAACCCCATCGTTTTCGGTACATGATCAAGCGAAAACACAAACTGGAATGAAACAGTTAATTAAAGCAAAGCTTGCTTAATGAAGAAGACGTTCCGAACAAATTCAAAGGGTTATGTAATCAATATATTAATCAAGCGCACAAACACAATTACCGTTCGTTAAGGAAGTTATAATATTTACTAAACTTCTAATTAGTTCTTCGGAGTACATCAGTATTCAATACGACTTCGGGTCTTGAAGGGAATGAATGAGAAAAAGAGTTTGTGAGGGGTGGAGATCCACCTGATGTTCGGTACCCTTACGCCAATTCAAAGGTATAGACAATGTTCAAATTGACATTTATTTAAAGATAGAGTGCCTTGACAGTTGGTTGCCATTGTCAGCAGCCTTTCTAATTTAAGTAACTTCATCATTTGGCAGTAAATTTTCGATTGCACCTACACCGAGGGGTTACATTTTATTTCTACGAATGAAAATAATGAAACTTCGATATTTAAAATTTCCCAGATTCGAACAAAAATAAAACCCGGATTATTTTCGAACCCTTGATATCCTTACACTTGACAATTCTATTCCAGCGCGTTCAACGTATTGTTGGCTATTCGCGTTCTCCATCAGAAAAAAACGCCATGATGTGAAGAGTTTAAGCTCGCGAAATCCTCGAACGGCAGCAAACCGGATAATGTTTGAATATTCAAAATAATCCGGGCTGTATTGTTCGAATAAAATTCGGTCGAGTTTAAATCTCTTATATTATTGTTCGGCGAATTTTCAACAACTATGTAGTACTGTAATGCCAGATAATATATTTTAAATATTATGTTGGAGTGTACGGCATTCTGGGAGTTAAAACAATGCGAGATTGGGGGTAAGGGCGGTAGAAGGGTTTGGATGGCTTTTCCGCTGATGAATGCATAATTAATTAGGGAAAATACATAACTAGTTCGGTGAAACAAGGATCTCATTTTTATAATACAGGGAGTTGAACAAACTCGTCTTCAAAGTAACAGAGACTGGTGTTTTTGAAGCGGTGGGGCATTTGGATTTTTTTTTGTCCATCACGCTTAAAGAATTCAACAAAAAAAACCGCAGGATTCGAGGACAGTAAAAAATTCATCGATAGAAACAATTTGATAGCATGAACTATAATATCGTTGAAAAATTATTTGCTCTTAGAATTAGAGGTCCTCATTTGGAATGGATAGAGAATTGTATATTCCTATCATTTAATTGTCACTCGAAATACCACAGAGTCTCTCGGGGTTCTGTTCTGGGACCACTTTCATTTTTATTTCATGTCAATGACCTATTGAATTTCACTACAAATGATGAAATACCCATGTTTGCTCGCGTTACTACGATAATTGTTTCTGGAAGACTTTGGAGGAACTCCAAGAAGAACTTAGATCAGTTATAGATGGAATGGATACCTGGTGCCAGAGAAACCTCATTGATTATTAACGAGAATAAAACATATCATAAATTTCCATTTGGAAAAGTCTCTTCCTAATTCCTGGAGCTTGTTTGGATTCGAGCATGACCTTTGATCACGTCTGTGGAAACTCAAACAGGGCCAATCATGCTATTTTTCAAATTACGTTAAATTTTCACAAAAAACTCTACATAATAGGTGTTTACTTCTGCTAGTGTCCAATAGAAAACAACTATTGCGCCCAAAGATAGTTGAATCATATATTTTTGATAATTGGCAGAGTTTTCTATGAAAACTTCCCGGTGATGCTTTTTGATTTCAATGGGAGGACGCCAGATTTATGGTTCTTGCCAATCATCATGGCAAATAATAATAGCCGTTATTAATTATCAACAAAATCATGTTCAAATCATGTGATTCCGAAATCAGCATGAAATTTTGCGTGTGTTGTGCGAATTTCAAGTAAATCTGATCATTTTCTATTTTACTTGATTTTTAGTAATTTTTTGAGTGACATATTTTTGACTGATTGAATTAAAATTAACAGAGTATACTAATTCCATCATTCTGAATCGTTTGGCGTTAGCAGAATTTGTCTATCTTTAACCGTTCTCGAGTTGAAGAGTTCATCTGGAGTTGAGAGAAGTAATTTCCTGCCAACATTTAGTTTTTCATAAAATTTCTATCGATTTTGGCAAATTTCAACCTTTTTTGTATATCCTCATCAAATTTAAAGTGGATTCCTAGTCAACTAAATATTTCATAGGCCTTTTACGGAACCTCTTTAATTTCGGGAAGAAAATATTGCAAGACAAAATTTTTTATAGTCAAAAAATTGGCAAGGTTTCCCAAATGTTTCTTGACGAGCTGATTCTGAATCTTAAAACTTGAAATTGCAAAGGTTTCGTTAAAAGAGCTATGAAACATCCAATTGGCTCTGAATCGATATCGAATTCAGTGAGCATATTTATACAAAAACGATGTTTTATTTTTTTTATGCCGAACCTTTTGGCCGATTGAATTCAAAATCACAGAGTCAAGTAATTTCATCATTCTGAATCGATTGGCGTTAGCAGAATTTGTCTATCTTCAACCGTTCTCGAGTTGAAGAGTTCACCTGGAGTTGAGAGAAGTAATTTCCTGCCAACATTTAGTTTTTCATGAAATTTCTATCGATATTGTTAAATTTCAACCTTTTTTGTATATCCTCATCAAATTTAAAGTGGATTCCTAGTCAACTAAATATTTCATAGGCCTTTTACGGAACCTCTTTAATTTCGGAAACAAAATGTTGCAAGACAAAATTTTTTATAGTCCAAAAATTGGCAAGGTTTCACAAATGGTTCTTGACGAGCTGATTCTGAATCTTAAAACTTGAAATTGCAAAGGTTTCGTTAAAATAGCTATGAAACATTCAATTGGCTCTGATTCGATATCGAATTCAGTGAGCATTTCAACCTTTTCTGTATATCCTCATCAAATTTAAAGTGGATTCCTAGTCAACTATATATTTCATAGGCCTTTTACGGAACCTCTTTAATTTCGGGAAGAAAATATTGCAAGGCAAAATTTTTTATAGTCAAAAAATTGGCAAGGTTTCCCAAATGTTTCTTGACGAGCTGATTCTGAATCTTAAAACTTGAAATTGCAAAGGTTTCGTTAAAAGAGCTATGAAACATCCAATTGGCTCTGAATCGATATCGAATTCAGTGAGCATATTTATACAAAAACGATGTTTTATTTTTTTTATGCCGAACCTTTTGGCCGATTGAATTCAAAATCACAGAGTTAAGTAATTTCATCATTCTGAATCGATTGGCGTTAGCAGAATTTGTCTATCTTCAACCGTTCTCGAGTTGAAGAGTTCACCTGGAGTTGAGAGAAGTAATTTCCTGCCAACATTTAGTTTTTCATAAAATTTCTATCGATTTTGGTAAATTTCAACCTTTTTTGTATATCCTCATCAAATTTAAAGTGGATTCCTAGTCAACTATATATTTCATAGGCCTTTTACGGAACCTCTTTAATTTCGGGAAGAAAATATTGCAAGGCAAAATTTTTTATAGTCAAAAAATTGGCAAGGTTTCCCAAATGTTTCTTGACGAGCTGATTCTGAATCTTAAAACTTGAAATTGCAAAGGTTTCGTTAAAAGAGCTATGAAACATCCAATTGGCTCTGAATCGATATCGAATTCAGTGAGCATATTTATACAAAAACGATGTTTTATTTTTTTTATGCCGAACCTTTTGGCCGATTGAATTCAAAATCACAGAGTCAAGTAATTTCATCATTCTGAATCGATTGGCGTTAGCAGAATTTGTCTATCTTCAACCGTTCTCGAGTTGAAGAGTTCACCTGGAGTTGAGAGAAGTAATTTCCTGCCAACATTTAGTTTTTCATAAAATTTCTATCGATATTGTTAAATTTCAACCTTTTTTGTATATCCTCATCAAATTTAAAGTGGATTCCTAGTCAACTAAATATTTCATAGGCCTTTTACGGAACCTCTTTAATTTCGGAAACAAAATGTTGCAAGACAAAATTTTTTATAGTCCAAAAATTGGCAAGGTTTCACAAATGGTTCTTGACGAGCTGATTCTGAATCTTAAAACTTGAAATTGCAAAGGTTTCGTTAAAATAGCTATGAAACATTCAATTGGCTCTGATTCGATATCGAATTCAGTGAGCATTTCAACCTTTTCTGTATATCCTCATCAAATTTAAAGTGGATTCCTAGTCAACTATATATTTCATAGGCCTTTTACGGAACCTCTTTAATTTCGGGAAGAAAATATTGCAAGGCAAAATTTTTTATAGTCAAAAAATTGGCAAGGTTTCCCAAATGTTTCTTGACGAGCTGATTCTGAATCTTAAAACTTGAAATTGCAAAGGTTTCGTTAAAAGAGCTATGAAACATCCAATTGGCTCTGAATCGATATCGAATTCAGTGAGCATATTTATACAAAAACGATGTTTTATTTTTTTTATGCCGAACCTTTTGGCCGATTGAATTCAAAATCACAGAGTTAAGTAATTTCATCATTCTGAATCGATTGGCGTTAGCAGAATTTGTCTATCTTCAACCGTTCTCGAGTTGAAGAGTTCACCTGGAGTTGAGAGAAGTAATTTCCTGCCAACATTTAGTTTTTCATAAAATATCTATCGATTTTGGTAAATTTCAACCTTTTTTGTATATCCTCATCAAATTTAAAGTGGATTCCTAGTCAACTATATATTTCATAGGCCTTTTACGGAACCTCTTTAATTTCGGGAAGAAAATATTGCAAGGCAAAATTTTTTATAGTCAAAAAATTGGCAAGGTTTCCCAAATGTTTCTTGACGAGCTGATTCTGAATCTTAAAACTTGAAATTGCAAAGGTTTCGTTAAAAGAGCTATGAAACATCCAATTGGCTCTGAATCGATATCGAATTCAGTGAGCATATTTATACAAAAACGATGTTTTATTTTTTTTATGCCGAACCTTTTGGCCGATTGAATTCAAAATCACAGAGTTAAGTAATTTCATCATTCTGAATCGATTGGCGTTAGCAGAATTTGTCTATCTTCAACCGTTCTCGAGTTCACCTGGAGTTGAGAGAAGTAATTTCCTGCCAACATTTAGTTTTTCATAAAATTTCTATCGATTTTGGTAAATTTCAACCTTTTTTGTATATCCTCATCAAATTTAAAGTGGATTCCTAGTCAACTATATATTTCATAGGCCTTTTACGGAACCTCTTTAATTTCGGGAAGAAAATATTCCAAGGCAAAATTTTTTATAGTCAAAAAATTGGCAAGGTTTCCCAAATGTTTCTTGACGAGCTGATTCTGAATCTTAAAACTTGAAATTGCAAAGGTTTCGTTAAAAGAGCTATGAAACATCCAATTGGCTCTGAATCGATATCGAATTCAGTGAGCATATTTATACAAAAACGATGTTTTATTTTTTTTATGCCGAACCTTTTGGCCGATTGAATTCAAAATCACAGAGTTAAGTAATTTCATCATTCTGAATCGATTGGCGTTAGCAGAATTTGTCTATCTTCAACCGTTCTCGAGTTGAAGAGTTCACCTGGAGTTGAGAGAAGTAATTTCCTGCCAACATTTAGTTTTTCATAAAATTTCTATCGATTTTGGTAAATTTCAACCTTTTTTGTATATCCTCATCAAATTTAAAGTGGATTCCTAGTCAACTATATATTTCATAGGCCTTTTACGGAACCTCTTTAATTTCGGGAAGAAAATGTTGCAAGATAAAATTTTTTATAGTCCAAAAATTGGCAAGGTTTCACAAATGGTTCTTGACGAGCTGATTCTGAAACTCAAAACTTGAAATTGGAAAGGTTTCGTTAAAATAGCTATGAAACATTCAATTGGCTCTGAATCGATATCGAATTCAGTGAGCATATTTATACAAAAACGATGTTTTATTTTTTTTATGCCGAACCTTTTGGCCGATTGAATTCAAAATCACAGAGTTAAGTAATTTTATCATTCTGAATCGATTGGCGTTAGCAGAATTTGTCTATCTTCAACCGTTCTCGAGTTGAAGAGTTCACCTGGAGTTGAGAGAAGTAATTTCCTGCCAACATTTAGTTTTTCATAAAATTTCTATCGATATTGTTAAATTTCAACCTTTTTTGTATATCCTCATCAAATTTAAAGTGGATTCCTAGTCAACTAAATATTTCATAGGCCTTTTACGGAACCTCTTTAATTTCGGAAACAAAATGTTGCAAGACAAAATTTTTTATAGTCCAAAAATTGGCAAGGTTTCACAAATGGTTCTTGACGAGCTGATTCTGAATCTTAAAACTTGAAATTGCAAAGGTTTCGTTAAAAGAGCTATGAAACATCCAATTGGCTCTGAATCGATATCGAATTCAGTGAGCATATTTATACAAAAACGATGTTTTATTTTTTTTATGCCGAACCTTTTGGCCGATTGAATTCAAAATCACAGAGTTAAGTAATTTCATCATTCTGAATCGATTGGCGTTAGCAGAATTTGTCTATCTTCAACCGTTCTCGAGTTGAAGAGTTCACCTGGAGTTGAGAGAAGTAATTTCCTGCCAACATTTAGTTTTTCATAAAATATCTATCGATTTTGGTAAATTTCAACCTTTTTTGTATATCCTCATCAAATTTAAAGTGGATTCCTAGTCAACTATATATTTCATAGGCCTTTTACGGAACCTCTTTAATTTCGGGAAGAAAATATTGCAAGGCAAAATTTTTTATAGTCAAAAAATTGGCAAGGTTTCCCAAATGTTTCTTGACGAGCTGATTCTGAATCTTAAAACTTGAAATTGCAAAGGTTTCGTTAAAAGAGCTATGAAACATCCAATTGGCTCTGAATCGATATCGAATTCAGTGAGCATATTTATACAAAAACGATGTTTTATTTTTTTTATGCCGAACCTTTTGGCCGATTGAATTCAAAATCACAGAGTTAAGTAATTTCATCATTCTGAATCGATTGGCGTTAGCAGAATTTGTCTATCTTCAACCGTTCTCGAGTTCACCTGGAGTTGAGAGAAGTAATTTCCTGCCAACATTTAGTTTTTCATAAAATTTCTATCGATTTTGGTAAATTTCAACCTTTTTTGTATATCCTCATCAAATTTAAAGTGGATTCCTAGTCAACTATATATTTCATAGGCCTTTTACGGAACCTCTTTAATTTCGGGAAGAAAATATTGCAAGGCAAAATTTTTTATAGTCAAAAAATTGGCAAGGTTTCCCAAATGTTTCTTGACGAGCTGATTCTGAATCTTAAAACTTGAAATTGCAAAGGTTTCGTTAAAAGAGCTATGAAACATCCAATTGGCTCTGAATCGATATCGAATTCAGTGAGCATATTTATACAAAAACGATGTTTTATTTTTTTTATGCCGAACCTTTTGGCCGATTGAATTCAAAATCACAGAGTTAAGTAATTTCATCATTCTGAATCGATTGGCGTTAGCAGAATTTGTCTATCTTCAACCGTTCTCGAGTTGAAGAGTTCACCTGGAGTTGAGAGAAGTAATTTCCTGCCAACATTTAGTTTTTCATAAAATTTCTATCGATTTTGGTAAATTTCAACCTTTTTTGTATATCCTCATCAAATTTAAAGTGGATTCCTAGTCAACTATATATTTCATAGGCCTTTTACGGAACCTCTTTAATTTCGGGAAGAAAATGTTGCAAGATAAAATTTTTTATAGTCCAAAAATTGGCAAGGTTTCACAAATGGTTCTTGACGAGCTGATTCTGAAACTCAAAACTTGAAATTGGAAAGGTTTCGTTAAAATAGCTATGAAACATTCAATTGGCTCTGAATCGATATCGAATTCAGTGAGCATATTTATACAAAAACGATGTTTTATTTTTTTTATGCCGAACCTTTTGGCCGATTGAATTCAAAATCACAGAGTTAAGTAATTTTATCATTCTGAATCGATTGGCGTTAGCAGAATTTGTCTATCTTCAACCGTTCTCGAGTTGAAGAGTTCACCTGGAGTTGAGAGAAGTAATTTCCTGCCAACATTTAGTTTTTCATAAAATTTCTATCGATATTGTTAAATTTCAACCTTTTTTGTATATCCTCATCAAATTTAAAGTGGATTCCTAGTCAACTAAATATTTCATAGGCCTTTTACGGAACCTCTTTAATTTCGGAAACAAAATGTTGCAAGACAAAATTTTTTATAGTCCAAAAATTGGCAAGGTTTCACAAATGGTTCTTGACGAGCTGATTCTGAATCTTAAAACTTGAAATTGCAAAGGTTTCGTTAAAAGAGCTATGAAACATCCAATTGGCTCTGAATCGATATCGAATTCAGTGAGCATATTTATACAAAAACGATGTTTTATTTTTTTTATGCCGAACCTTTTGGCCGATTGAATTCAAAATCACAGAGTTAAGTAATTTCATCATTCTGAATCGATTGGCGTTAGCAGAATTTGTCTATCTTCAACCGTTCTCGAGTTGAAGAGTTCACCTGGAGTTGAGAGAAGTAATTTCCTGCCAACATTTAGTTTTTCATAAAATTTCTATCGATATTGTTAAATTTCAACCTTTTTTGTATATCCTCATCAAATTTAAAGTGGATTCCTAGTCAACTATATATTTCATAGGCCTTTTACGGAACCTCTTCAATTTCGGGAAGAAAATGTTGCAAGATAAAAATTTTTATAGTCCAAAAATTGGCAAGGTTTCCCAAATGTTTCTTGATGAGCTGATTCTGAATCTCAAAACTTGAAATTGCAAAGGTTTCGTTAAAATAGCTATGAAACATTCAATTGGCTCTGATTCGATATCGAATTCAGTGAGCATTTTTTTATGCCGAACCTTTTGGCCGATTGAATTCAAAATCACAGAGTTAAGTATCTTTATCATTCTGAATCGATTGGCGATAGCTGAATTTGTCTATCTTCAACCGTTCTCGAGTTGAAGAGTTCTACTGGAGTTGAGAGCAGTAATTTCCTGCCAACATTTTATTTTTCATGAATCTTCCACTGATACATTTCAAACTTTTTTGTATATCCTTACCAAATTTCAATTCGATTCCTAGTGAATTGAATATTTCATATGCCTTTCACAGAACCTCTGTGATTTCAAAGAGAACATGTTTGAAGTTGAAATTTTTCATTTTTCAAAAACTTGATGTGATCTTGGTGACGTGATTCTGAATCCCACAACGACAATAAATTCCGGTGGAGCACTGAAGAAAGTTTAAATATTTCCAACTTGAAATTGCAGAGCTTTCGTTTAAATAGCTATGAAATTTCCAGTTGGCTCTAAATCTATTTCAAATTCGTCGAAAATCACTGAATTAGTACACTGAATTTCAATGTGTACAGCGAAATGAAAATATGAATTTGAAGTCATGCAGAATGCAATATTATCAGATTGGATGCTGCGTGAGATCGGGTGATCTCGGTGGCCAATCAAACGAACGACAAATATTTTGTAAAGTTCCCTGGAAACTTTTTGAATGAGATGAGCTGATGCTCCGTTCTGTTGAAACTATGAATTCCTTCATTCTTCTAGAGGCAATTTTTCTAGGAGATTGTTAACTGTCGCCCATAGTAATTGGAGAAACCTTTTCAGAGAATTAATGATATCGTTGAGGTCAAGATCAGCAGCTGATATACGATTCTGCTTCTCACAGTTCGAATGTGTTGTTCGAATACTCCTGAAGGTTGTTTGAAAGGGTGTAACCGGTTAACAGATAGACCAAATTTGAAGTTATTTTGCAGATTTTTTCTTATTTACACTAATTTCAAGTTTGTATGGTTTTGAGTCTCTTAAAAAACAAAAAAAAAACACCTTATTCAATTGCACGCCAAAGTTATCTGCTTCATTACAAGCACCATATTTTTCAGTCGAGCTTCATCACGGGGAATCCCACCCCAATTATCTCAGCTTAAGGAGATTTCTGTTAAAAATTTTACATCAAGCCATAGTTGCATGGTGAATTTCATTCAAGCTCTCCGCGATTATAACCTGTTGAAATTACGTCGAAAATCAAGAATGTCATCGCAGCATAATCCTTGACTACGATATACCCTCGCCGGTGCCGTAGGAAAATCTTCCGCGGGTGTATTTTCCTTTATTGACACAAACTCGGTTCTACACAAATGTTTTCATAGTCTGCATGGCGGTATCAATGCATGTGAAAAGCAGCTTACACGCACCTGTCGTTTTCCCCAGTCGACGTTCTGTGTGTTCTGTGGAATCATTCATTCGTTCCGTAATCCTGTTTGTTGTTGGTATGTCTTTGGTTATGAGGAATGAACGATCCTCTTTACGGTTGTATGTTGTGTCTTTGCAATAGAACGGTTTTCAAGAAAATCGCAAGCTTTGTAATGTTACTAGGACAACAGAGTATCCGGGAATATTCTGAGTACGTTTTTGAAGGCCAAGTGTTAGATCTCAGCAAACACACCACGATACGTTCATTGAGAGCGAAGTCGCCGGTTTTACAATTTCCACAGTCTCAAGAATATCTTTTTCCATTTCAAGCATTTTGATAAGACTCTTTCATGTATTTTTTGTAAATATATAGCGGGGAAACATTCTGGGTGAATCTGTATTGATCAATAGAAATAATCCAAACCATAACTGAGTGTTACAGAGGAATCCATCACAAAGAATATATACTTTTGTTAGGACCAACAAACATACAACCAAATAGATCACATACTCAACAGTAAGAGAAAACAATCAACAGTAAGAGACGTGAGGACATACAGAGGAGCATGTGCGGATCACTATACGGTCACAGCTACGATCAAACAAAAAAAAGTATAAAAATGAATTATCAGAGGCAAAAATGGGATGTAGCTAAACTAGATAATATTTCTGTAAGAAAATGGAGGGGTACTCGGAGGAAGTAACAACAGAACTAATGACAAGGAAAAGGGAAGATGATATCGAGAAAGAGTGGAACAACATCAAAGAAAGTATAAAATAAACAGCAAAAAGAAGGTACTGATGCAAAAGAAACCCATCAGACATGAATGGTATAATGGATACATGTAAAAAAGTTACAGAAAATTAAATACGGGCTAGGGCTAATTGGGTGAGGACTAAGTAAAACGAAGACAAAGAAGAATATGAAACACTAAGGAAACAAGCGAAGAAGATGATTAGGCAGTTTGAAGAGAATGGACTGAAAAAAGTGCAGGAAATTGAACAGGAAAGTGAAAATAGAAATAAAAAAAGTTTCTACAGAAAAATTAAAGAACAAAATGAAAAAAGCAAGGGTAAAACAAACAGAATGAAGAATGAAGAAGGGACAGTGATACTAGAAGACAAGCAATACAAACAAGTTTGGATGGAATATTACAAAAGATTATTTGTAGATGAAGCCGCAAAGGATGAGGATGAGGAGGAGGAGTAGTGGAAGGAGGCTTCTGTGACCTAGGTTAGAATGTTCGTATTTTAAGAAGTTTTTAGGGAGATGGTTAAGTAACAGTAGTTGTTACCTTCTACAACGTTATGACAAATATCTATCATAAAGCAACTACTGCCCTGGCAAATACCACGACGGGTATTGAATTAAATTGAACAGATACGTATGCAACGTTCCCAATTGCAGAGGACACAATTGCAAGTTCTCCTTGTAGTCATCAACTAGCGGAATTTTGTTTTCTTTCGGATAGGACCTGCAGACTTATTTCGATCACCAAATATCCAGAGTGATTTGCACGGGATATAGATGGCAACAAAGCTAACTGTTGCACTGATGAGAGGTAAAGCCTCGGAATTGGACTGCAGGTGGTTTCCGAGTCCGAATTAAAACAAAATTCTGCTACTTTATTTGAGAGAACCATAAAAAACCTTGCATCTATATAATTCAACGACATCTCCGTTTCCCTCTCTTCTAGCAATTCCGCCAGATACTGTAAATGGATGAATTTTCAAATTGAATATTATTATATGAGTATATTTACTTCATGAACTTTTTGATTTCTCACAGTTTAAATGAGTCATCTCATAATATCAAGATAAGGCAACCAAAATTGTTTAATTCTCTCATACAGAATGAGAAATGTAATGGATAGAATATGAGTACCTTTCTAGAAAACTGATGATGTCTTTTAGGTCAAGATCAGCAGCTGATATACGATCCCGCTTCTCATAGCGTGGGGCAATTTAAAAGTAATATATTCCGTAAAGAGCAAGTGGAGTATTTCATTATGATGTACATTAATTTAGCTGGTTGTAATTTAATAATGTAGATTTATGCGAGTTTTTCACAACTCAAATCTTCCGTGTACTGCAGCTGGCTTGTTTTAGCGCTTCCCCTTGGACAGTGCTAAGATTAATGCAGCAATATTTCACTTTGTATACAATTCCTGCGGTGAATTCCTTTTGAGCAGGTAACACACACTCTCTGCTTTGCACACGTTTTATTGTTATATGCTCATGGGCTGCAACTTTGAAGGGCAAAAGGGATACGATTAAATGAAAATCAAAATGAAGCAAATTATTAATGGTGCAGTGAAAATTGATCCCTGTGGGACACCGCCGTTGATATGAAACACGCGCATCTGCTGTTAAAAATTTCTTCCAATTGAATATTTCAAAGGCATCTTTGAAATGTACTGACTTGGTTATTTTGAGGTAAAGTGGGGTCAATTTCAGAAAATCGATACCTGCAACAACATTCCAAAATCACACCGTTTGTAAATGAATTAACGCAAAATATCCTTGGAATGATTGACCCTCTTAATTAATTTAGAGAAATTCTCTCTAGTTGTATAGTAGACGCTAATTTCGACGTTCTTGAAAGAATCTACACAAACCGCAATGAAAAGAAGGCAGCTTCTCACTCTCTCTTTGACATATCCAAGGCCTTTGATATGGACTGGTCTGTTTTAAGGGGCAAGCTAACAGTACTCCAAATTTCACAGAATTTAATTCACTAGATGGAGTCATATTTGAAAAATCGTAAAATGTTTGGGAAGTGCAATAATGATCTATCTGAACCCTACAATGAATTTTTTGGTGTCCCCCAGGGGTCGGTACTGGGACCCCGTCTCCTTTGTATTTTTGTCAATGAATTATCAAGTTGCTGAATGACACGTATAGTGCAGTGTATGGAAGTGATATTGAATTAATGGTAAGGAGAATTGAAAATACACCATTTAAAAATATTTAAATACATTCAAATCTATTTTTATTCGGTTTTTCGAGGAAATTAATACTATTCCAGATCACATATGTGATTCCCTCAATACTACCATTGTTTTTAGGAACACATTTTTGGAACACTTTTTGATGAATGATTAGGTTGGGAATCAACGACGTGATCAATGAACAATCGTCGTTGAAGACACAGGTGTCACTGTTGATTCTGAACTTTTGGTCAGCCCTTCCTTTTCAAATCCTAGAATCTGTTCTAAGACGTTGTAATCTGATGTTATTTCTGATTAACCAATACAGCGTATTATAATAAAAATCATCAACGCAATTCAATATTCTGTATTTGGTGGGGATAGTCCGAATTTTCCAACCGTTATATGTACTGATTTTTGAGAGACAATACCCCATGAACGTCTATGGTTGTAGGTATTATCCGTATTGTTATATAAAAATGGAACAATAAAACACGTTGGAACAGGTGAAAGGAGGTTTCCAGTCACCAGAAACAATGCATTAAAATGGTTGAGATTAAACATATGTACATGTATGAGAAGACAAATCGCCGGAAATGTCAGCATAAACAGTTACATTTTGAACGTACGAGAGAATGTGGTCTGCCACAATTTCCCTATATGCAGGTACGTAGCGAAATTTCTGCGAATCAGCTTTTTTGGTGTTTTCGGAATGTTGAGTCTTTTTGAGCTTCTGTGTAGCAGGAATGTAGGTGTAGAACTATGAACGAAACCATTCAGATATGAAGAGTATCGATAGCACAACCGAAGTCAACGATTACACTTTTTTCTTATATAGTTTTGGCCAAAATATAACGCTTCCAGTATGATATATCAATTTTACTATACTTTATCATTCAAATTTTTTCTAAGAACTTCGTATTTGTTTTTCCTGCAATCCGAATCAATTCATGAAGTAATTGCTGCAGTTTCATCATTGAAAAACCCTAGTTCAAAAAAATTCAATTGTTCTTCTCACTTCATCTCTAGCAATGATTGTATTGCAGAGGGTGTCTATCCCAAAATATTTTAGTGTCAAAACTACCCCGAATCATAAAACAGGCGAATCGAATACACCCGATAATTTTTTCCTCATCTCAGTACTTCCTTGGAAAAATATTCTAGTAAATATTAACAACCACAGCTATCTTTATGATTATAAAAAATGCAATTAACTGTACAAAAACCAATATGGTTTGCGTAAAAATCAATCAAACATACAAGCTGTGCAAGTCGTAGTCGAGAGTTTTGGGTACAGACGTCGTATATCCATAAGCCTGTATGATCTTGGCAAGGCGTGTTCAACTATATCAACCATGGCAACAGGGGGTTGAAATTGAACATATTTTAATAACATTTACAAAATAGAAACCAGTGTGTTAGCTTACATGAAAATAATTCCGAATTTTAGACTTGGACTCACGGTGTGCCTCAAGGCTCTGTGCTGGGGCCTCTCTCATACATTGTTAAGATAACTTGTATATTATTTGTAACTTCCTCAAAAGTAACTTTAGTGATTTCATTACCACTATGGAAAGGCATATTGGTTTTATGCAAATTTTCATGCCAAATACAAAACGAATAAACTTTTTAACTAATGTTCAAATAGGGCAAATGTCAAACTTCGGGGGGTAATTCTTGGAGATTTTCTGAACTGGTCGCAACCTGTCGAAAAACCTTGTTCTAAACTAACCAGTGCAAACTTCATTATAAAACAAATGAGGAGAGTTACAAGTGCAGAAGTTCTGCTTAATACCTGCTATGCCTTATTTCACTCGCATTCAGCTTATGGGATATATTTATGGGACAAAGCGAAGGATTTGGTGAAAGTAATCAAACTGCAAAAAAGTATTGCATTTGCAGGATATTGAGACCACATCATGCCATTATTTTATCCAAATGGACTCATGACAGTACCGTCGTTAGATATGTTTATACCAACAACTAATAGAATTTTATAACAAAAAATATCAGCTGCAACAAAATACACGTTGCCATGAACACAACACTCGACATGCGATATATCTATTAGATATAGACTGGAAAAATAAAAAAAGTGATTCTCCAAATATATCACTTCAAAATCATCTAATCACCTAGATAAGTTATATCTTACTGCTTTCAAAAATCGGATACGGCAGATGTGCTCTCTGAACCGAACTTCCATGGCTCTTCCAGTTTGACCCACATACTTCTCGCAGTTCTTATAGCAAATTTCAGGAATCCCCAACTTTTCCTTCTCTTCTGCCTTATCTTTGAAAGTACCCAGGATCTGTTCTAGCCTATGAAATATTTTGTACACCACCTTCATATTGAGGTTTTTGAAAACCCGAGTTTCGTGGGATGACGATATATTCAGGAAAGTTCTATTCTTTTCAAAATGTAGAAGAATTCGCAAAAAAGTATCACGGTTTAGCCCTTTGTTCAAGTTCAATGTGCAATGAATTTTCAGTTGTAATATCACAAGAGAGTGAGAATAAAGTGAAAATAATTTGACAGATTTTTCGAAAACTTGTTGCCAGGCAATAGACACGAGAGCCCGAAGGGCTCGAGTGGCTATTGCCAAATGGCAATCTGGAGAATTATTTTCTACTTTATCGAACTCTCGTGTAGTATTCGATAGATTATTTTTTGATGCCCCAATCATGGACCTATTCTCTATACGTATAACATTTTTATTTCAACAATTCACTTGAATCACTATAAACAGAATGAAGTTTGTAATTTCAAGTTCTTATCATGAAATATACAATTATTATGGATGTTTTTTCCTTAGCTGGAGGATTGCGTAATATTGTTTTGTTCTGTTGGATTGAAAGCTATTGCTTTCTCTCTGTCAATAGGTTATCAATTCGAAGTGAAGTGTTATTCGACTTCCGGCAATGGTGGAGGACTGACGGCGTCCTCGTGCCTCAAGTCAAGTTGATGTGTTTATTGTGAAATTGTCAGCCCATCTGGATCTTCACGCCGGTAGCCAGGCCGGATGACATCGGATATGTCGGAAAAAGAGGGCCACTTGAATTATATTTATATTTATAATGAAGATGCCATTACCAAAAATTGCTATTTTTTTGTGAACATTTACTTACCTGATCTGGAGAAATTGACTTCGTAAGAAGTCAGAAGTCCAATAAACAAAATAGAAGAAGAAGAAGGTTATTAGTTGAAACTGTTATCAAATTGACACGTTACTCAAAATATGCATTAAGATTTGCATCGAATGATGATGTACTGAACCGTTTTCGAATCATTTTTCACTTTTCATGCAAACTGATGACAGACGTCAGATAAAAAGTATCAGTTCTCACATAATAAAAACAAAATACCACAAAAAATTCCCACGGCAATTTTCAAGGTAGAAAATTACCACTATAGTAATGCTGTGATTGGCCTGAACGTACCTGAATGCTTTGAATTGATGGTTTCGATTGGTTGCAAGAATTGTCAAAAAATAATCAAGAAAATATTTCGAACGGAATAATCAGAATGCCCTAAGAGACATATTTTTCTCTTGAAACTCGTTAGTTCTCCTGATATTCCGATACAGTCTTTAAGTTGGGACACCCTGCATACACATATGTATGTTCAGACGAGGGGTAGCCATCGATAATTAATGGAGTAGTATCAATAGAGCCATTCATCAAAGAAATGCAGAAGCAATTTGCGAGAACCCGCTATCCTCATATATTCAGCCAAAGACTTGTTTAGTTTGCATCAAATTCGTTAGACTGAACAAACACTTTACTATGATCCTGGACAAGGGTCAGAGATTTAATCGTCCTTCAGCCAAGGATAGACTCTATTAATAATATCCTGCTGGCGATAGATTAAAGGAAATCGGTAATTGATGTTTGCCTGTTTTGATGGTTTCGATATTTGGATGGATTCTGTAAGGGAATTTATTCGGAAACCGGAAGTATCGTCAAGAATGGAAAGTAGCTGCGGGAAAGGTTTTGCAACGTTTTCAAGCGAATAATGATTCGCTACATTTTTGATGTCGAGAGTATTAATACAATAACACCCGAACGAAAAGTATGGATTTTTTTTTTCTTTTTTTATCTAATGGCTATTTCAGCTTTGTTAGTGAGTGCTGGTTAGAAAAAAATCATACTTTTTACATTGGATTCAAGTGTCTTTTTCTCCTTTTGCATTTGCTTCCTCCAGGTCTCATAGGCCAACTGGCAGCAAACATCGCAAGTGACATAATTTTCTCCCTAGTTAAATAAATAGCTCTTTCGGCACGCTCAAGTCTTCTCAGGTGAGTTTTTCGCGCAGGCAGAATTTTATAAACATTGACAACTAATAATGTTAAAAAATTATCGTAACTTCAATATAACATATGTAACATGACAGTGTCTTTTTCACTTACACAAATTGCATCCCCCAAATCCTAGACAAAAATTGTCAAATGTTGGCTAGGTCCCTAAGGACTTTTGGAGTAAGTGTACCAAAACCTGAGAAAGTTAGTTAAAGAGTATTCAAGACTCGCATGACTTTGCATGAGGAAGATTTGCTTGCAGTTTGGCAATTGCTTTTATTACGAAAGATTTGAAGGTACAGCCATGGATAACCAGTCCTCCTTCTTGGTCAATTTGTTCATGAGTAGGTTTGGCATGAAATCAAGAGAGAGCTTTGGCTATTTTTCTTAGGTTTGTTTAACAAAACAGGTTGGCAGAGGTACTGAAAAAACCCTCTGAAGTCTTCAATTGACTCGGAATCGACTCCAAATTTGGTGTGCATATTCAGAAAAGAATTTATTTTCAAAATTTGCACAGAAACATTTTTCAAAAAAATTTCAGGGGAAAAAAATTCCTATCAACTCCTAAAAAAAATTCTTACTCGACAACGATTGAGTATAAAGCAATTTTGTGAACGCCAATCGATTCAGAATGACGAAATTAATATATTCTATGAATTTCAAGTTGATCAAAATACAAAAGTAATTACTCGATACAAATCACGAGGAATAGAAAATCACCATATTCACTTGAAATTGACCCTATATGAGCAGAATTTTATGCTGATTCCGAAAATAAATTAATTGTTTGTGGTCAGATATAAGGTTTAGCTCAAAAAAGAGACTGAGTCGTCGAATAATCTCTTGCAAATTCAAAATTGCAAATCGACAATGAAATCTTCAATTGATTCGGAATCGACTCCAAATTTACCATTTACATCTAATATTGATCTATGAGAAGAAGTACTTATAAAATGGTACTGAATTTTTTTTCACATTATAATACTCATAGGTACAAATAAAATGAAAAAGATTTGAGTACATAAAATCTCTCCTAGGACTGGATGTTCATTATTGCTCATAAAAAAGGACATATGCTTCTGAGCTCACAAGTGATTTTGAAGTTATTGGCGAAACACGAGAGTCATTGAACTCGTACCACTTGTTTAAATTTTGTTAAGATAAAAGATAAAATATTTTTATCCCACTTAATTTTTGAATCTGTTCAATAAAACCATGTACTTATCCATGTTGTTCGAGAACAACCTGTCACAGTTTCAATTTTTGCACTAGTGAGAAAAATAGCTATTGGTTCTCTACTAATACATGTCTTAAAAAATATTCATCTCTTCAATCCCAGAGCAGTTGTAACCAAATTCCTCAAGGTTTCACATTGTTCCTAGTTTCAGACACTTTCCTTCATCAAATGAATGAATATTGGAAAACTTCGCACAGTGGTATTGGTAAGTATGGATGGTGACTGATGCACTGCGAGCTAATTAGATCTATTGTGCCCCATCTTCTTCTGCTATCTCGAGGTGTACTCGTTTACAGCAGCCCCTCAAGCCTCAATTCCTTGAGGAATTCAAGGATTTTAAGGGGTCTATTCGTGGTATTTCTCCCGCAATCAGCTGGTGTGATCCCCGTATATTCAATCTTTTGTGATGTGCAGCATAACACTCCATCAATATATGGTGTGGTATTTCTGGATGTTCCCCACAAAATCTGCAGGTGCTGTCCTCTTCTAAATCTAGCTTCCTTAGGTGTTCTTTGAGACTGCAGTACCCCGTCGGAAATTCCGTGATCGTCTTTACACTACTTTTGCCGAGGTTAATTAGTGTTTTCGATCTTGCTCGGTTGAAATTGCCGAGGAGATCTACGGCCTGCCCTACCCTTTGACCCCTTTGACATTATGTTGCTCTTATTGCTTCTTCAGTTTAATTGAGTTCTTCTTGGAAGTAAGATTTTCCAAGTCCGCAGAATGGTTCTGGCCCGATCAGTGGCATTGATGCCCCTTTTTGTGCCAGAGTATCTGCTTGTTCATTGCCCTTCACGCCGACGTGCCCTGGCACCCAGAGGAGGAACACCTTGTTGTTCCTGCCTAGGTCATTGAGTTTGTCTAGGCATTCCCAAATCATCTTTGAAAGAATCTTCGGTGTGAATAAAACTCAAGAGATACAAACTACCCTAAATACCACTACAACGTCAATTTCACTAGATGCTCGTTTTGCCAACGAAGGTGACATCCTCAGGAGCACAAAACTTTTTGATTTTTTCAGTTATCTTATATTTTGGCCATGCGCGATCAACCAAACAACTTTTGTTTTGTTTGTTTTAAGAGTGTTGATTGTGTAAGTAACGTTATCGTGAACCTTGTCAGATTAAAAACCAATTCACGTCAAATATGTTTGTTCATAAACTGCCCACTGACAGCTAGCTTTTCCCGAATTACGTTTCTGGACACACCACAGTTGCAAACTTGACACTGCCGTACAAATTGAGCGTTAGCCTCATTTGCATATCTCCCGAGCTCACTTTTTCCCGCATTAATTAAATCCACTTTATTGACAATATCTTAACGGTTAATTTCACATGCCCGGCGAATTCAAATTGCAGCTCGAGTTCCACCTACTCAGAATTAATTTTACTCTGGTGTGCCACGGGGACATAACGTTTGTTATTATCTTTACGCGAACGTGGCAATGAGAAGAATATAATTCCCAAAACGTTCGGTGATAGTCTCGTTCCATTGTGTCTGGGGTCGTGTACACTCATATTATGCACTTCGCACAAAAAATTGCGCGACACATTTCAGTATACAGAGTGGAGTCTCTGTAGATTACTGTGATGCTCACGGTCTTATAGAGGATGAATAGAATGATCACGTAGTAGTATCGAAGGTTTACAGCGATGCAAAATGGTTGGAACAGAAAAAATTTTGGATTGAAATGTGGAAATTAATGGAAAAAATGGACCTTCTCGTCATATGCGAACTAGAAACGGCAATCATAAATGGAAGGGCTGGATGAACCTAATAAATATTAGTGAAATATTGAGATCAAGATCAAATGAGTTTTATTGGTAAACAGACCGCAAACCTAAGAATTCCCAAGTGGAGTTTATGAAAATAAATATAAATATATACAGCTAAAAGACGAAATATATTCGAGTATTATTTCGAACAAAGTCTGTGCTATTTGGGAGTGTTTTGTCTTGTTTTTGATTTCCCGTGCGGATGGCGCTGCGATCAACTTTGTTGTGGATCGTAGTGTCATCCATGGGGAGATATTAGTTAAATACTTGATTATTATTCATTTGGCAGGGACAGGACAATTATAATGTTGTCCCAACCCCCCTCTTACTGATGAGAGGCAATAAATCTCGAAACATGCCAAATGAAGGATAATCTTCTGTTTGATTACAAGACAAGCACTTGCAATTGGGTCTTCTTGGAAGAACGTTGCACAAATATCTGTCAGATGTAGTTCAATGTCCATCGTAGTATTAGCCAGGGACGAAGTTGTTTTCTGACAGATGTTTGCCTTAATTTTTGGTGGAAACCAGTGAGTCGACGAAAAGCTCATTCAGACTGTAGAAGGTTATATCTATCAATAAATATTTGAGAGATTTTCTGAATTTTTTTTTGTAATGTCTTTTATATTATTGTGAAGATAGTTATAAATTTTACACCCCGTGTGAATGGATGAGTCTTCAATGAGACTAGAGGTGGGTAGGGGAAGTTTTATATCTCCGTTTTGTCGAGAATTCTACTTAGTTTCATGTTTTTTTATTATTGGTGCTGTTTCCAAAATATATAGGGCAAATACTGTTGGTAATTTATGGGATTCGAAAAACGGTTTGCAAGAATCTCAAAAAGCTGGTGTAGAAGACATCTAGAATGCAAAGCGACTTAGGGATCCAAAACCATCTCCATGGGTGAGACGAAAAACTCCATGAGTAAAATAAAATACATTTCTTGAGATGTTTTATTGACATTGATTATGCTGTCATGGACTAGTTCAACAAACGGATGGCAACCGATGTGATTTCAGAGCGAGAAGCATTGACAACGGCAATATCGTTGGTAATCAAAAAGCAGTCAAAACGATTCAAGAAATTGTACAAACTACACGAGAAACATAGTAGTTCCTTCAAGTGAATGTGATTCAAAGAAGTATGATGGTATGGTTGAAAGATTCAATCAAACTACTGAAGTAAAAAATGCCCACGGTCACTGATTTCTGATACAGAGCAGTAGTTCATGATTCACTCATTGTGAATTTAATAGTTGATAAATAGTTATCATTCCTGGTCAGCTTTCTATAAAGAGGGTTATAACTCCCTTGGGCTTTTGGAGATTGTATAGTTTCCTTAGAGATTGATAAAAGAGGTCTGTTTATAAACGAGTAACAAGGCAAAACAAACCTGAAAATGACCAAAACTCCTATAATCGTTGGTAGGTACCATATCTAAATACACCGGAGAAGTAATAAATTGAAACATTTATTCTCTTTTAAAAATAAAAAGAATTTAATTGAAATCAGACATAAATAAACTTATCACAAACCACGTAAATTGATGGGACTCAATTCCTTTGATATTATAGTAGATATTCTAATACATTATTTTTGACGCGCATCCGCCATTTCTTCGTACCACTCCTGCCAATGTAATTTTCAATCACCTACCCCAGAAAACCTCATAATCAGTGCCATCCATGATTCAGTCACAAACTCTTCGTCATAAACAAAACGATTGAGACAATTTCAAACTTTTTGATAAATCCTTTTTAAATGAAATTCTTCCTCACATGGTTAAACACTCGTTTTTCTTTGAATAACAAGGGTAATAAGTTTAGGACTATCGACCCACGCTCATGCCATTTGAATCCCTCGTAATTCCCGTACATTCGAAACAATTTCCAAAGACTCTTCGTGGCTTACATACTAAACACATTATGATCGCTTCATTTTCAGGAAATTTATTATGAAAGGCGTTTTCGAGACCGTGGCGCGAGAAATCGGGCCCTAATGAGTTGCATTGAGACGTTCGGAAGCCTTTCTAACACCTCTAAGATTTCTCAATCTCGAATTATCCCTACGTGGTGGGAATATTAAAGTTTTCTTTGTCAAGCTGTACTGAGTTTGTGGCTGTTTTGCAAAGCGTGGGATCGGATGGGAATTTGCGTTATAGGAGCTGTTTTTTCAACTTCACAATTTTTTTTTCTAGAATTGGTCGAAAATCAACCCTATGCTGTATCACTTCCGTTGAAAATAACGTCACCGTTATTCGCCATTTCCGTTATTTTGCTATAACAAATGAGCCGATGTCGCAAGCGTTTAAATTTCCTCGATTAATTCCTGAAAAGGTTTAGATGTTTTTCTGTATTTAGTAACCTCGGAAACATCCCGAAAAGTCTAGCCTAGACAAATTGAGTATATAAGGTGACACATTCCATTCGGAAGGAAAGTTTTATGAAGAAGTGATAAGGAAGTTGAGAAGTTTTTGAAGAAGTTAATGAGTGTTTGGAATATTTAGCTAGTTGAAGAGATCTAAGTGTTTTATTTGTCAGTGACGTAGTTGTATGTTTATAGCGAAGGTAATAAAACCAGTTTGGTACTAGTATTAGTCTCCGTTGAAATGTGAGAACGAAAACTTTATGCACGTCACCTCTTTTTATTCATTTTTAATCAAGTTCTTCAAAATTATTTCTGTCAGAAACAAATGAATAAATCGTCGAACTCTTTTCGCTAATAATCGAATCGATAACAATATCGGTAATTGCGACCGTCTATCATATGTTCTGCATCACGGCAGGCAACATGTGGCATGCGGGACTTCCGAGTCGATAATGCCTGGGGGAAAATATCATTTGTGTTCTAATTACATATACTTTCCGACATTCCACCATGTGAATGGGGCTGATTGGCAGAGGTGAAAATCGAATTAGTGCTAATTTTTCATGTACAGCCAGATAATTGCGAATATGCGAGTATTGCAAACAAGCCTAAATATGTATACCTGATCTGGTGAAATTGGCACCGCGAGGAGCCAGAAAACCAAAAAATCATACAGAAGAAGAAGAAGCCTAAATATGAGACATATGCTAGTAGTTGTCAATTCGAGCAACGATAAGCCAAGGGAGAAAGGTGACATGATGAGGCATTTATTCTTCCTGGAGTCTGTGATACAGAGAAATGCTGTTTTGTTTTTCCCTCGCGGTTGGTACTGTGATTGTAAGTCACCGGTTCAATTGCAGGGGAATACTATAAGGCTTCTGAATGTTATCGTTGGTTTTGTGGAACAAGACGACTCTATTGTCGTCTGACCTATCCTTGCACTGATGAGAGTAAATAACATAGAAACAAGCATGTAAACAGGTGGTCATTTCCAACAAAATGAAGGATGGTATTCAATGGCTTCATTGAAATTTGCATTTGCAAATAGTGTCCTTGTTGAGGACCATTGCACAAATGGATGACAGATGTAATTTAATGTCCGTAGGGGGAAGTAGTTGTTTTCTGACAGAGAAGGGTATTTTCGGTTGTAGCCAAAATTATTTTTACTGGTTACTTGTGTGGTAATTGACTAACACATAAGTTGGACTGAACACGTCAACAAGACTACGCAAATTTATATTGAAATTTTACCAGTTGAAAAATATCCTGAACAAAGAAAATGAAATAATGGGTTACGATGCCTTAGCTGAATACCTCATGCACTATTGCATTGTTGTCTGGGGTAGGACTTTGAAATACACTTTTATTTTACTCGAAGAAGGAAAAGGCAGAAAATTCCTATTCCATTGTATAGAAAGAACCACAATCACACAGAAATTTGTTACCTAAAATGGTTCTAAACTTTTTAATCTACTAAGTTCTGACACCAGAAATATACAAAATGAAACCAAGTTCAAAAAACAAGCCAAAATGTTTGTAGATACAATCACATTATAAGTATATTCTGAAGCCAATTTTCGAATAATTACAATGTTCTTCTCCTTTTTTGTTCTCTGTTTCCTTTCCTCGTAATACCAATTTGGAAAATCGATTATAGTTTATCATACTCTGTTAGTATTTAGTTTGAGAACGTATGATAAGGAAATGAGCCACAATATAAGCTAAGCTTGGGGCTCTTATAAAAAAAAAATTACGAATTGTGAAGATCCAACTGATTATTTCTTTCGTCTATTGAACATCAGTCATCAACCAATCATACGTTTGTTTCCTATTTGACAGGATCAATCAACACGCTCTATCAGCGACCATTTGCATGGTACACAATAGTCACCGACTATTCAGCATGATACCTATATATCAAGGAACCTGTGCATCTGACAGTACTCTAAATAAATACATCTTAAACGTCAAATAGAATCAATCGTGTTGAAGCTGTATAAGTATTTGAAAATGAATCGGTTTGGAGAAACCAAAAACGAAGAGATAGATAGGGTAATCGAGGCTACAATCCCTGACAATACAGTGTCATTCATATGACTTACCTATATTAAGAATTGGATTCAGGAAATAATATTCATAAATATAACACGACCTTGATCAATTGTCGACTATTTTATTTGCTGCTAAATTTCTCTTGAATCCATTAATTTTACTCGACATTATTTTGCCCTCGTGCTTCGCTCTCGGGTTTTCATCACATTATTAATACCCAAATAATGTCTCGTCAAGTTATTATAAAATACAGTCAAAATTTATACGCAATAGAAAGTAAGTTTATTCAAGGGTTAATATAACAAGATCTTGATAAATAGTCGACTAACCCTTGAATAAATTTACTTTGATCACCCTCACACAAACGTCTGAAAAAAACCTTAAATTCGCTGTGGATTATTAATGTTCAGGAATCAAAACTGATCGTTATTCTTTTGTTTATCTCTGAACAGACATTGTTGTAGAGTCAAAAGTCCGGTGCATAGCTAATAAGCATCTAGCCAAATGATTCATGAGCCCTAAGTACAGGGTTGATATAGCCGCTTTTGCTGAAGGCTACCCGTTCATAAGATATACGATGCAGAGAGATTTGAGACGGTAGATATGTATGCTAATAAAGTTCGACGAAGATCTAATAATTGCAGGTTGTAATGATTTGTTCAAGAGAGTGTTGCGAATGGTGTACCAGGTGAGGTATACCAAGTGATTCAGTTCAGTATTTCAGTCTGAACCGATATGGGAAAAACAAGAACATGTGTTTGCTGATAGCGAAATTGAAAAGAAAAAAAATCAGTGGCAGTAGAAACGAACCAAATCTTTTTAGGTGTTAGATAATCTGGTGATAACTTCTTCCAACTTGAAAAATGTGGAATTATTTGTAAAGCGTTGCTCATTGCAAAATCATATCAATATCAGTACTAACTATGGAGTACAATAAGTAGTTTGAATGAAATAAACACACTAGTAACAGAAATAGAAAAAAAACATATTTCATACATAGAGCTATGCAAATTCGAGTTTGAAATCCCGGACACGGTAGAAAATAGAAGGGAGGTTGAATGGGGTGGAGTAGCGTATTTCACAGGTCAATCATGTGAATCAAATAATTTTATCAAGCTCCTTCAATTCTGGGGTGATATTTCGTATTTTTTTGTCCACATATTTCTATTTGGTGCAGATTTTTTTTAAATAAATTGTTGAAACATTGGCTTTGGATGAATCAAGTGTTCTTTCCTAGAAACCCTCCAAATCCCAAAAACCAAATATTTTTATCAATATTCTCTAGCCAAAATTTTTATAGATTTTCTCCGAATAATTTCCGACATCCACAACATGGCAACAACGCATTTTTGCACAAAGTCGGAATGCCTTAAAAATTTAATTGAATATTGTACATTTAGATCCATTTCCATATCAGATTTTCAGAAATCCGATGTGACTAACTTGGCAACAGCGCATTTTCTCATAACAAAAATTACCTATATTATCAGTATCGGTTGAAAACTCATATCGATAAAATCAGAGATTAACTATCTTTGCTGTAATGACCGATGTTTGATCTCATCTTTTTGGACCTGAATCAAAATGAATTGACGAAACATGAGCTTTGAATATATAGTTTCCTGAAATTCAAGATCTCATATTTCGAAAAACACACCCCAGTCATTTATATTAATATCCTTCAGTAAAAATTTCCCTAAAGCTTTCCTGAAGCATGTCCAGGGTCAATGGTCGACATGGCAACAACGCCTTTTCAAATGCTGAAATGCCGTACAGGATTGAATAGGATATTGCCCATTTCAATCCTTTTCCATATCAGATTATTATTAATCCGAAATGACCAACTTGGCAACAGCGCATGTTTTCATAAAAAAATTGGCACTATTAGAATCAGTTGAATAAAATTTCAAATTGATATAATTTAAGATTCACTACATTCGCGCTGATGAGTGATGTTAATGATATTATGATCTTTTTCGTCCTGAAGATGTCAAAATGAATTGACGAAACATGGACTTTTAAAAAATATAGTTTCCTGCGATTCAAGACTTTATATCCCAAAAAACAAACCTCAGTCATTCATATTAATATTCTCTCGGCAAAATTTTTCCAAAGCTTTCCTGGATTATATCCAAGGTCAATGGCAACTTGGCAACAATGTATTTTGACACAAGGTCAAAACGTCATAGGGGATTGAATAGGATACTGTCCATTTCAATACTTTTCCATATCAGATTATTATTAATCCGAAATGACCAATTGGCAACAGCGCATTTTCTCATAAAAAATTTGGCACTATTAGAATCAGTTGGATGAAAGTTCATATTGATATATTGTAAAATTCTCTACATTTGCGCTGATGAGTGACAATTATGATATTATGACATTTTTCGCCCTGAAGATGTCAAAATGAAATGACGAAACATTGGCTTTTGAAAAATATAGTTTCCTGCGATTCAAGACTTCATATCCCAAAAAACAAACCTCAGTGATTCCTATTAATATTCTCCTGGCAAAATGTCTCTAAAGCTTTCCTGGATTATGTCCAGGGTCAATGGCAACTTGGCAACAATGCATTTTGACACAATGTCAAAACGTCATAGAGGATTGAATAGACTATTGTCCATTTCAATCCTTTTCCATTTCAGATTATTATTAATCCGAAAAGACCAACTTGGCAACAGCGCATTTTCTCATAAAAAATTTGGCACTATTAGAATCAGTTGGATGAAAGTTCATATTGATATATTGTAAAATTCTCTACATTTGCGCTGATGAGTGATAATTATGATATTATGACATTTTTCGCCCTGAAGATGTCAAAATGAATTGACGAAACATTGGCTTTTGAAAAATATAGTTTCCGGCGATTCAAGACTTCATATCCCAAAAAACAAACCTCAGTGATTCCTATTAATATTCTCCTGGCAAAATGTCTCTAAAGCTTTCCTGGATTATGTCCAGGGTCAATGGCAACTTGGCAACAATGCATTTTGACACAATGTCAAAACGTCATAGAGGATTGAATAGACTATTGTCCATTTCAATCCTTTTCCATTTCAGATTATTATTAATCCGAAAAGACCAACTTGGCAACAGCGCATTTTCTCATAAAAAATTTGGCACTATTAGAATCAGTTGGATGAAAGTTCATATTGATATAATGTAAAATTCTCTACATTTGCGCTGATGAGTGATAATTATGATATTATGATCTTTTTCGTACTGAAGATGTCAAAATGAATTAAAACATGGGCTTTAAAAAAATATAGTTTCCTGCGATTCAAAACTTCATACCCCAAAAAGCAAACCTCAGTCATTTATATTAATATTCTCGATTCAAAATTTTTATAAAGCTTTTCCGCAAAGTCAAAATGTCAAAATATAGTTTCCTGCGATTCAAAACTTCATACCCCAAAAAGCAAACCTCAGTCATTTATATTAATATTCTCGATTCAAAATTTTTATAAAGCTTTTCCGCAAAGTCAAAATGTCAAAATATAGTTTCCTGCGATTCAAAACTTCATACCCCAAAAAGCAAACCTCAGTCATTTATATTAATATTCTCGATTCAAAATTTTTATAAAGCTTTTCCGCAAAGTCAAAATGTTAGGGCAAAACTCACCTGATTGGATGAAATATTTTCCACTTCAACCGATCTCCATATCAGATTTTCAGTAGTCTGAAGTGACCAACTTGGCCACACTATATTTTCACAAAACTCGCGATGTCTCATTTTTTCATAACATATCATCACCCTGTAGGCGACAACATACGTTTTTCGTTTTAATTCGAAATTCAGATTATGTCAAAGCACTAAACAAATTTCAACGACCCGTCGGATGCTTAGCCACTGCCGAATGTGATGGCATATTTTTTCAGCAAAGTTGGCTTTGGCAAAATTACTGAATTCGTTTTAGCCAATAAGAGACGAGATTAGGGACGCTATCTATCATTTCACACCTTTATTGTGATTGCGTGTTTGCATACATTTTCATGAAATTATAAGTAATTTCCTGGAAAATGTGGTTTATCAAAAGTTTTAGTGTAATAATCATGAAGTTTAGAGGATTTTCTCATGTTTTGATGAGAAGTGAAAAGTGTAATGTGAAATGGAAGGTGATGATTGCTGAAAATCAAACAGGTGAGATATTGAAAATACGAATAAATTCCTACTTTCATTCAAATTACAGGTTTCATTCCATTCATTGATGTTTTATAGATATAAAATAACTCCATCATCAAAAAATTAGAAACAAATTTCATTTTCTTTTGAAGTATTGACACATTTTAAGAAATTAATTCCAGAAAGAGCTAATATTTTGGTAAGAAAATGGCTGTAAAAGATGCGATTGTTTTTTATGGAAATATTCGTACAACTGAATTTTTTGTCAGTTTTCGGTAATTGGTAGGTAAGTAAATATTTGTTGATTCCTTGTTGGACCTGGTTGAATATTTTTCATGTAAGGCTTTCGATTTATTATTTAAAGAAGAAAGGGTACTTTTTCTTAAAGCCTGATGCTTTCCTAGCCATTTTTTAAGAGACGACATCTTCATATTTGAGGGGAAACTATTCTTTTTATCATGAACAGGAACTGAAATAGTCGTATGGAATGGAGTTTTTACATGAAATCCTTCAGTCTCACTACAAAAATTCATTTCAAATCAGGTCCAACAATTTTTTAAACAAAAAAATTCTTAGCAGTCGTTATGTCGATGGTTGGAAGAATTAGGATAAATTGAGAAAAATCGAGACGACTCAGTTAAAGTTCCTGAAGGGGGCTAAGGGTAGTCAAATATACGTTTTGACGATGGAATATACATAGTGTTTGTTGATGATTTGTAGATGAAATATGCATCTTGACGGAAAAAATAGAATGAAAAAGTTATAAATATACAAAATATGTGAATTTATTTTTCAACAATATTTCGAAATTAACAATAAAAAGACAAAAATCTTGGCGAAAACGTTTTTTATGCTTGAAATGTGCTGTAATTTTTTCGAGGCGAAATATATTTTACTAATTCATTAGAATTTCAATTTTTAAAAATCCCTATTCTCAATGAAAATATTTGGTTGACTTTTGAATTTTTGAACATTTCTACTACTCATTATTTTCGTTGAAATCTCGATTTTCACAAAGTATGAAAATTAAATTTTTCGTGTGAATTAAATATCGTTAAAAATGCAAAATACGAAAAAGCTATTTTGTAATAGGTAATCGACTTTTTAGCAATCCTGAGAATTCCTTAGTTTTTATTGCAAATAAGCTTTAATATTGACAAAAAATATTGATTTTCATGTAATGTAATGTCATTTTCATTCGATGGAAGGTGTCAGTTCCTTCAGCGGTAATTTTTGCATTGTTTTGCAATACGACTTCTAGTTTCGCCGGGAAAAGGAAAAAAAATCAATAGAAAAATCATTAGTAGCCAACAAACAATTTTCAAATCTGTCAGAATTTTTTTATGAAAAAAGGCAGAGAAAAAATAAGATATACTTAAGATTATTGAAAAATCGATTATAAAAAGTAGTTTTTTGCATTTAAAACGATATTTTTCCATACGAACAATACAATTTCTGCATACTATCTTTATTCGAGATTTGAACAAAGAAAATGAGTACTGAAAAAGTTCAAAAATAAAAAATCTGTTAACCAACTATTTCGATTAAAATTAGGCTTTTTCATATTTTAAATTCAAACAATCGAAAAATTATCATTCTGTGTCACTGTCCATTTGAAACACAAAAAAATAAGTTTCATGAAAAAATAATAATTGATTGCGGGAGATAAAAATAAAATAAAAAAACGGTTTTCAGCGTTTTTCTTGGTAATTTCGTGGACTGTTGAAAAATGACCGATACAAAAGTTTCAGATATTTTAGTTACCTATCTGAATATTCCAGCTACAAATTGTAAAAAACAATTTCCAACTCTCAAAATGCATATTTAGGTAACCCCCAGCCCTTTTCCGGAACTTTCACAGATTCGTCTTGATTTTTCTCAATATACTTATATCTTACCCTGAACTTTTCGACAGCGACACATACTGTTGAAAACTTTCCATGAATTCAGATATTTAACACTACTTTTTACTTATTAATTTGATTCAACTAACATATATTTAACTGAAGATGTACTTGATCCGATGAAAGTAAGCTTAGCAGGACTCATATCGAAAAAAACACAAAATTTTACCTTTGTTTCAGAGCAAACATAACCTCACCTTTCTCTTGAGAAACGAGATATTTTAGTAATTTTTTGAACGCATTTCATTCAAATGTGAGTAATAATTTCCAATCATATACATGTGTAAACGCAGTTGTTTGAATTGCTTCATTTCGCATTATATTTGTTATAAAAGAAACAGTATATCGAAGTGTGACGAATATTTTAATTTGATAGGTTTAGGTTTGCTTTGAAAATAAGGTAATTTTTTATGTAAAACGTTTGGCTTGTAATTGTGAAATATGAATGTTTGTCGATGGTGACGAAAAAAAAGAAGCCAAAAAAATTTGTGTTTGAAAATCATCGATTTTCTTCGGATTTGAGTTGAGATACAGCTTTGTAAGTAAAACCGCTTTTTTCTTATAAGAGCCCAATTAGTTTCCATTAACTATGGTTCATCATGACCTACAAAACAAGTGTTACTTTCATTATACAGAGTGATTCATTTTCGATTGCAACAATCCATCGACATACATTTCTAATGGAACAAATTTTCGATTTTTTTTTACAGGAAAATGAGCTCAAACAGTTTCTGAAAAATCACTCAGTACACAGATTCATTTTCAACAAGTTTATTTGAGAAAAAACTGTCGTGGCATCGAGCTCGTTTCGAGAACAAATATTATTTGTCACCTCAACCTCAAGAATCTAGGGGTATTAAATCTGGATTTCTAGGTGGCCAATGAGTGGTTTAATTCCTACAGATCTGTGTCTCGTTATTCCGATTAAAAAAAATCCTCAGAGCAAACATATTGGGGAGCGCCATCTAGTTGTTACACTAAATTTTTTTAATCAGATTAAATGAAATAATGAGTATTTAGCAATTTAAATTTTTTTTTAGATGTTTCAAGTTTTCATATGGTTATCACCAACCCCACCTTCGCCCATTCGTAATGAGTGTTTCCAAGTTATATTGGTGGTCACGTGACGTATGTCAAAATCGTTTATTAAGTTTCCCAATATGTATGCAGAAACGACCTCCTAAGAATTATTTCTTTTTTCCATATGCTGCTAACATAATGGCCCACACTCTATAAAGATACATAACTCAAACCTTTACCGATACTTGCTTTTTCAATTTTTTGATTCATGATCAATGAGTTGATGTCATTAACCTCTTTTCGTGCAATATCCGGTAAGGATAACGATACGGAAATGAATGAGTCATGAATTGCGATAAGATTTTCCGTTCAAGAAAGGTGATAAAAAAGCTTCTAGAAGTTTCATAATATTCATATTACGACCTATTGTTTTCCGATAAAAAAGCAAAATAGCCCATGGTAGTTAACTTTAATAGTGTTTGTCTATTGTTTATGGTACAGATTAACATAACAGGTTGCGAAAAAAGTGTTATCGGTTTTCATGGGAGTCTTTCAAAACTGTTAGGAAGCAAGTTGAAGAATTCAGTATTGAGTATTTTCATTCTGCTCCAATTGATATAAAATTAATACTGAAATTCCCGCAAACAATAATTCTATATCTTAAAATATTGCATTATTTTACTAAAAGATTTCATGTTGACAAATAATTTCGACTACCTACTGTCGAATGGGGCAAATAAATGACAAAAAAACATCTACACTCCCTTACGACCATCGAATAACATCTGGCATGCATTTGTGCAATGTCCTTGAGGATTACACTTATTTTTGCAAAATCAGTTTTCATCGAATCACACAGGTTTTTGGAGAAAATCCCACGAAAGCAGAGCTTGGACATTTTAGACAATATTAGAGTCGTCTTGTTCTATCGAATATACGATAATATTCGAGAAGCCCTGCAGTTTCACCCTACAAAATGAAGCCGCGACATACGATAAGTCAGTCGCAGCGCCATCTGCGAGGAAAACAAAACAGCATTCCTCAGTAGGACATTCGATGGGAAGAGTTCCAACGTAAAAATTCTAAATGCATGCAATTCAAAAGCGATTTGGATAAAAGATAGAAATGGCAGAACAGTGGCATGAGAATACTCGGTAAAATCACTGATAGCCTTGGGCAATAAGATTTTTTTATTGGAACTTACGTAGTTTGGTCCCCTGAACAGAAAATTCAAAAAAATATTTTGGCAGTCTCAAGTAATTTCAGAGATATGGACTTATTTTTGAGTGATGACTGGCATTTTTTAGGACACATTCCTACCGAGGGAAAAAACACTTGAAATTCTTCCTTCTTTACACATGCACAATTTACACACCCTATCCACCCATTTTAAACAATTTTTTTTATTAAAAACGGCATCGTTTTTCCGAAAATTCATCTTTCTTTTAAAAACATCGGGAACCACAAATTTATGCAATGTGTATTGTGAATTCATTAGTGTCAGGTTGGTAACGTTGATCTTTGCATAGTTGCACGGCCAAGTTTTCGAGACATTTAACTTCAACATGAATAGGAAATTATTCATTCACACCAATCTTTGAGTTTATTGATAACTGATGATCTTTGGTACTTTTTTCATGCCATAAAATAGTCCGTCAAATCTTTAATATAAATCAGAAAAAGTATTGGTCCCAGTATTGATCCCTGTGGACCACCGCTGTTTATATTGGCCTTTTCCGAAGGCGTTTTGGTTTTAACAATCTGACTCCTACTCAAAGGGTAAGATTCGAACCATTTATTAACGATGCCATATTGCGAAGCAATATTCCGTGATTTACCCGATAGAACGCTTGATAAATCACAAAATACTGCTGTCATCTCTCTGCTGTTAATATTGTGAGGGCTATCGGGCGAAAGTTCGATGGATTTTCTAGATGACCCCATTTGTAAAGTGGGATTACAACCGATGTTTTAAGGAAGGATGAAAATGAGCCAGTGCTGAAAGATTGATTAATTACTGTTACCAAAGTATTCAGAGTATCAGGGGTGTTTTCGAATATTCTCATTGATATTTCATCAATTCCGGATGCCATATTATTTCTCATGGAACGAATCACCTTCTTTAGTTATTAGTGGATCGATGTTAGCTTCTCAGGTATTGAGCAAAAATTTCCATTTAGTTCATCCGCAGATACTACGGAATCAAATCGATTTCTATGTTGCTTTCCTCTAAAGTCATTTATCATGGACCAAGTTTTTTTTATTCATTATTTGAATGAACAATTATTTCTTGATAAAAGCTACTTTTTGCTTCATGATCAGCTTCCTTTGAAGTTTTTTATGTCGTCTAACATATTTGTGAAATAAATCATCATTAGTGAGTTTCTGTTCAGCGAGCGGAAATTTTTTGACAACATTCTTATGCCTTCAGTTAACTATTGCTTTTTTTTATCTTCGATCTTCTGGTAGGAAGAGGATTCATTCATTCAAGATGGTGATGAGACAATTGTAGAATTCAAAAAAAAATTATTATTGTCTATGTTGATTTCCCAGTCAGTTTGGAGGCAGTTTCAATAGAAACTATCATAGTTTGCGGTCATATATAATAGCATATTCATATCTCATATTTAAAACTATTACCGTTGTTAGTATGAATAATGCTGACAGAGAACAGACCATGAAATAAATATATTATCTAGGTTGCTACATACAGAGTCAATTGTAGAATTTTAAGATTACTACTGATAATCCATCGCACCCACCGGACTACACACACCTTGAATAATTTTGAATCTGAATAATCGGATCAAGTTTTCATCCCGGCGCCTTCGCCAATTATTCTGTTCCAGTTCTGAAAATAGCTCAGCTCGTCTCATATGCGAAATCATGCATCGGCGTTCGCCCATCAGAGACCGCCACACATCCGAATCATCCAAAATGTATCGTCGGACATCTCTCGGCTAAATAATAGATCTATAACTAAGTGATGGATCCATCTCAGTAGGCCGAATTCATCATTTATTCCTACCTGACCGGGTTACGTATTGATGATGGCCAGTCGCGGCGACTGAAGTGACCACGTAGAAGGCTTCACCGTTACCTTCTTTGGCGACCAATCACATCCGACTGATTTGTCACCTGTCTCCGTCGAAGTCCTGCCTCCAGCAGGAATTGGGATACTACTGGCACGGCGAGCGCGCAATCGCGGATGCCGTGCCCGCCTCTCGAAGAGCCCGCGGACTCGGCGGCGTTCGAAGAGTTTTCTCTGGCACTTCGTCGACGACGAATGTCGATCCTCCGGTGATTTGCCCCAGGTATCGCGACTAACGCGAGACTTGACGATAGAGCGCGATTTCCTGCGAGCGCGCCCGTTCCTGCCGGCCCGCCAGTCGCATACGGCCGTCTGCAAGGTTTGTACGCGCTTGGTGGTGTTTGCAGACGCCATCGTCAGGGGCTTTGCTCGAGGCTCGACGAGCAGGAAGATATTTTTGATCAGCTCATACCGTGCGGTATGATCTGGATAATTGTTTGTCGTTTTGAATATTGTTAACTGTTGTTGCGGTTTGCGTTGGGTCGCTTCGAGGCAGCGTGTCGTGTCAAGGCTAACCGGACCGGTGGCGGAGTTATGGTGTCCTACGTTTGAGACGGAACGGTCATAATTTTGGCTCCTCCCACCGAGAGATATTTGGTAGACAGTCTGCTCGTCAGCTGTAAGTTGGTCGTAAATCGTAGACACATTAGAATCTATTTTGAACAGACTACACTTTTTTCTACGTCCCTGTATGGTTTCGGAGATTCAATACATTCGAAAATGAAAGATCTAACATCAACAGAAAACAACAAAACGTAACAATTCCTTGTGCTTTTTCCAAATTCTTCGAATACGCGTCTCTTGATCGGCTCCTTCCATTTTGAAATAAATTTAGTATTGTTACAAAAAATCGACATTCATTTCGCACTAATAAATCCACCACTATTGCAATGATTTCATTAAACAATCAAATTAAAGAACATTTTTAGAGGGTCGAGTGTCCTGTCGGTATTTTTTGTGGTTTCAGTAGTTCATTCGACTGTGTCAATCATGAAGTCTTACTATCAATTTCACAAAATTATGGAATGCGTGGTGAAGCACTAGACTAGGTATCAAACAATATGTCTCATTAACCAATAAAGACTGTAGTTCAGTACTATCAATTCCGGCTTCGTGACCGTAGACATGGGTGTTCCTCAAGGATTCATATTGGGACCTATTTCATCTATAGTGTATACTGATAACATAAATGCTTGTATAAAACATACGGAATATATTGCATATGCTGATGATATTTCTGATTTAGTTTCATTTGAAAATTCTGAAAATTTGGCTGCAACAACCGTTTCATTAATTACAAATATTTCCAACTATTCCAATAACCTTGAACTAATTTTCGATACTGATAAAACAATTCAAGATTTCTCTATAATACAACTTCAATATTGATGTTCGACATGAACCTATTCCCTTTTTAGGAATTTTTAGTGATGAGGTGGACTGGAAATCTCATTGCAGTCAATTGATTACTTGAGTAGTTCAAATTTATATTTATTAATCTTCGTTCGATACAAGAAGTGCATCAACTTATCATCGTTTATTTTGCTCATGTTGACTCTAGGCTCAGATATGGTTTATGTTTATGGACCAATGCCTCTCAAGTTTTTATTGCACAGAAAAAAATCCTGCGATGTAAAGGAAACATTTCTCAGAGACAGTTATGCAAAAATTACTTCAAAGAATATGGGATTTGGCTACCGTCATCACTATTTATATTCAAATTTCCGGTGGAAAATATACGGCAGGTTGGTGAACTTCATATTCCACTTTGCCGTTTGAAAGTAAGTTCTAATGTTCCAAACTATTTAGGCCCCAAATTATTCAATATTATGCCAATATAAATATTTTTGAAAGGAAACTGAAAAATTTTGTATTGAAACATTGTTTTTACTCTTCAAACGATGAGAACAAAAGAAGTTTTCCCCTTCACCACACTAGTAATTCAGTTCATAAATGCGCCTTCGCATTTTTTTATAAATTCCTCATTTTCTAAAAATTCCAAATCAACTCAACAAGACGAGGCGATTTTTTGAAAAATTGAAAATGAAAATTTCAAAAAATAAGATTTTCTCTAAAATCGAATTTATTCAAAATGCGGAACCGCCTAGTATTTCTTAAATAAAACGTTATTTTGCTTTTTTGTGGATAAGTGAATTTTTTTGACGTGAAATCTTTAGACATTTTGTCAATTATCAATTAAAATGATTTTTTTTATATGGTTCGGAGTCAGCTTGTCGAGATACATTTGAGGGACGTTTACGATTTTTCGAAAAAATGGATAACAAAAATTTTTGAAAATTTTATCGTGCGGGAATTTTGACGTTTTATTCCGTTTCATGCTAATCCTTTCATCTGAACATATACAAATTACATATTTTCTGAATCAGCATGAAATTTTACGTATATAGTGCGATTTTCAACCAAATCTGCAAATTTTGTATTTTTCATGATTTTTAGGGGTCTACCCCTTTGAATTTTTTCATAATTTTTTTTTTCGTCAAAAAAACTGCATAAGAAAGAAAAAATAAATAAAATTTGTATTATACAAGAAGACTTTTGAATACAGTTTTGTCCTTTCTATCCCACTATTGACTAAACCATGTTTGTTCTGCCGGTAACACAAATTATTTTTATTTAATCCGAATTAGCTCGTGTGGAGGGAAAATTTTATCTCTCTGTCAATCAAAATAGTTCACACTTTGTAGATAAGAAAACATATAAATCATGTTAATTTATGGAGCTGCGTTGCAGATGAAGTGAGTGCAATTGAGTACATATGAATGAAGTTACCTAAGAAGTTAAATTTGCAATGAGTATCTTATACATAACATAAAGACTGTTGCAAAAAGGATACTAAAGAAGTACGAGTCAGCTCTCCAGAATCTTCACCAGTTAAGGCATTGAATTCGGGGGCTCCACAAATACTTTCAATGACAATATCATCGGCATAACCACGTTCTTAAACAAAAATCTAGATAGATGAATAGTCTAAACTATTCAGGGGCGCAACATACACATTTTTAATGACAATATCACTGACCAGTTATTTCCAATGCTTCTTGAAGGGAAACCCACCTTATTAAATCAGAAACTAGATAGATAAATGGTCAAAACTATAAAATAGGGTGGTTTATTATCCTGGCGTTGCATATATGAAACACGCGTACTTTTGCTGATGTTTTTCAAGATGTGATGAAGTCAACCTTGGAATCGTAAGCATGACAAACTAGTCCATCTGCAATAAACATGCAAATGCCAAAATACCGTGAAATTTTGTATAATAAAAGGTTTTCATTAACTCAAACTTCACGCTCATATTTCCCTGGTTATGAGAACATTGGCCCACGAAACCACTATTTTGAAAAAGCAAAGGTGCTACAAATAAATTGTATAGATCTCCTAATATACGTTGCACATGTGCAACGCTAGGCGTAAAAAGTTGAAGGAAATATAACAAGGGAATGAATAAATGCAAAAATATTCTACCTAAAGACCGAGAAGAATTCGAAAGCAGACTATATTATTGTATGGATATAAAAAATTATTTGGTAGTCGCTTCCTAAGTCGATGGTAACCTCCAAAATTTTTATTTTCTCTTTACGAATAGTTATGGAGGAACTTTGAACATCTGTTATTCCATTTCAATAATTCATATATCAGTGGTTGTGAAAATACAGTGTAATGAAGCCCACTCTAAGTACTCTAAGTAATAAGTAAGTGAATTCACAGCACATCAATCGTTTTCTGTGACACAAAAATAAACGTATTATCATCGAAGATTGTTTCCCAATTTAATACTTTCCGTTTCAACCTTGAAAAGATGAGAATCGCAGAAAGTGGAGTGTAAACAAACCGGCGTGCAATCGGGGTGTCAGCGAAGGCGATACCCAGGCCGATGTCAAGTCCCATGCGAGTCGAGTCCCATTCAATCACGAAGGATATCGATCTCGACGCAGCAGCTCCCCGTCAATGAAACTGGCACGACCGCACGATAAAACGAAACAGGATCGCACAACACGTTACGTGAAGAATTCACATAGAAGGGGGTCGCGAAAGAGTATAATGTAAAAAATAATATTGATATTGAAATACATTTTTTTTATCGAGAATACTGACATAAATATCTGCCTGAAGTTTATGTCTTTGGACTATCTGCGGCTGGCAGCTCGTTTGGTGATCAGATGTTGTGTAACATACGAGGCTTCCAGGGCGGAACTCCATTGAAATCCCTTTCCCTTTGTTTTCTGATATGGAAAAGAAGAGAAAACTTTTTATTCCATCGTAATCTTGAGCGCGTCTCACTCTGACAGCAGAAATAGGAATCTCTTGCTTAGCACACTTGGTGATTTTTGTTTCTCCGCTTAAACTTCCGAGTCTTCCTGATTCAGACTGGAGGCGGCGGTAGCCCCCAAAATACCCCCTATACTGCGCTCTCACTGCATCTGGTATCACCCAACAAACCAATCTCTGGAACTTACTGAGATTCCGAAGTATTGTGCTATTCTGCTGACCAACTGTCGTGTTCAGGCAACTCATGTTCTCTAGGTTGGTAACCCAACTTTTTCCTACAACTCTCCTCAATCACAAAATAAGTGCTACTGATTGAAAAATAACATAATCTACATAGGGCCTCCATCATAGTTTGGACCACATCCTTGGGGGTGGGATCAAATCCTGCTCCTGGTGGACTTGAACTGACCAAAAAATTCAGATGGTTGAAAAGAGATTTGAATTATCCTTTCAACGATGTGACACATGACCATATGCCCCCCGTCCCAATTATGTTTTATTTCAAAAAGTAGTATCGGTGAAACCCTCAAAACGATTTTTTTACGTTTATACGTCAAACCGTTCAAAAGTTAACAGGGGGGGACTTTCAGAAGCCGCACTGTACATATATTTGAAATGTGTGTCTTCTTCAGAAAATATGGACATTTTCACCATCTACACTCAATCTTTGAATAATATAGTGCATGACAAAACTTTTGTATATCAGTTGAAATGTCATCCAACAGACTGGATCTGTTTTCTACTATCTATTTCATTATATTTCGACCTATAGATTTTTAACAATTCTGAATGGTTCAAAATGGAATAAAAAATATTCTAAATTTGGTTTAAATGACCACTGCGATAAAAATCTCCTGTATATTAGTAACAAACTGTTAGTTCATCAGACGCCTTGAAATAAAAAGTAAATTTGTCTTTCGGTAATTAGCTAAGTAGACGATTGCTACTTCCATTTCCCCTAAAAGCAAAAATAAAGAAAAGTAACGCCGATTTGGAAGATTAAAGTGAAAATAGAGTGCTGTGAAACTTGATGTGTATGAGGCAAATGGCGTATGAACTGCAAGTGATTTTTTCTTGGTAATTTTCAATTCCATATGTGCTTGTCTCTATTTACGATTTCAGTGGGAGTCAGATTATATCTACCTACCTGGACTTTTCGTTAATTTATCGAATTTTCGCATCCTTCAAAATCTCAACTACTCGATTTCACAAAATCATGATAACATTTTTGACATTGACATTGGTTTCTTCGATCAAAATGTATACTCGTTTTACTCGGCATTTCTCAGAAACAGGACCTATGTTTGAATAATATTGATTCAATTGATTTTTCAGAATATCGGTATCATCTTCGATTACAAAGCAGTAGTGGATCCATATCGTGGGCAGTAATCCTTCGGATTTCCTAGTGTCCCAATCTCCTTGAAGAACTTTTCATAGATATTTGTCAAATATTGTCCTATAATCCTTGTGGCATAAGCCAGGGAAGTACTAATGTCTGGAGGAGAGTATATGAATTTCGTTATTTATTTCACTGACAAATTTGTTCAATTTCTCCAAATACAAGATTGATGGTCTTGGTTTTGGTAAATGGTTATTGTATATACAATTGTATGGTCTTATGGGTACCTTGATTTTTTGCCAATGACCTTACTGATATAATGTAAGATCGTAGGGGTCAGTACTTGTTTCTGCTGGAAACTTGTCGAGGAATATATTTATTTATATATTATATTTATTGAACTGAAAACTTGATTCATTATTTGATGTTTTATTAGAATTCTCACGCATTAATTACGAAATTACGCCTATGATTTTCTTGGTTTTCGATTCTGATTCATGGGTTATTAATGATTATTCCACTTATGCTAAAATAGCGTGTTTGGATTGGTTGAAATTTTTGTGTTGATAATTCAAAACATCCTGTTTTCGATATTGTAGTTCATACCATATCCTATTTTTGAAGTCACTTCAAAAAAGATTAAACTTCTCAGAACCCCTCTGACGACCTGACAATGACCTCTGATTATGAGGAATTGTTATTTGGACAGAAATGAATGTCTTATGACCTACCACAAAGTGCGCCAACGCAAATACTATTTTTGAAAGCACTTCAGAATATTCAAACTTTGACAGAATCTTTTCAACGTCCTGACAATGACCTTTGATGATAGGGAGATGTTATTTGAACAGAAATACATCTCTTATGACCTACCACAATGCGCGCCAACGCATGTCCTATTTTTGAAGTCACTTCAAAAAATATAAAACTCCACAGAATCCCTCTGACGACCCTAAAATGACTTCCGATGACGAGAAGATGTTATCTGGACAAAAATGATTCTCGTATGACCTACTACAATGTGCACCAACGCATATCCTATTTTTGAAGGCACTTCAAAATATTCGAATTTCGACAGAACTCCTCTGACGACCCGACAATGACCTCTGTTGATGAGGAGTTGTTATTTGGGCAGAAATGAATGTCTTATGACCTACCACAAAGTGCGCCAACGCAAATACTATTTTTGAAAGCACGTCAGAATATTCAAACTTTGACAGAATCTCTTCGACGTCCTGACAATGACCTTTGATGATAAGGAGATGTTATTTGGACAGAAACTAATATCTTATGACCTACCATAATGCGCGCCAACGCATGTCCTAGTTTTGAAGTCACTTCAAAAAATATAAAACTCCACAGAACCCCTCTGACGACCCGACAATGACCTATGATAATGAGGAGTTGTTATTTGGACAGAAGTTAATGACTCATGACCTACCACAAAGTGCGCCAACGCATATACTATTTTTGAAAGCACTTCAAAATATTGAAACTTTGACAGAACTTCTTCGACGACCTTACAATGAACTTCGATAATGAGAAGTTGTTATTTTAATGGAAATGAATGTTTTGCAACCTACTACAAAGTGCGCCAACGCATGTCCTATTTTTTAAGTCATTTCAAAAAAGATTAAACTGTTCAGAACCCCTCTGACGACCTGACAATGACCTCTGATTATGAGGAATTGATATGTGGACAGAAATGAATGTCTTATGACCTACCACAAAGTGCGCCAATGCAAATACTATTTTTGAAAGCACTTGAGAATATTCAAACTTTGACAGAATCTCTTCGACGTCCTAACAATGACCTTTGATGACAAGGAGGTGTTATTTGGACAGAAATGAATCTCTTATGACCTACCACAATGCGCGCCAACGCATGTCCTATTTTTGAAGTCACTTCAAAAAATATAAATCTCCACAGAACCCCTCTGACGACCTTAAAATGACCTCTGATGACGAGAAGATGTTATCTGGACAAAAATTATTCTCTTATGACCTACTACAATGTGCGCCAACGCATATCCTATTTTAGAAGGCTATTCAAAATATTAAAATTTCGACAGAACTCCTCTGACGACCCGACAATGACCTCTGTTGATGAGGAGTTGTTATTTGGACGAATATGAATGTCGATGACCCACCACAAGGTGCGCCGACGCAAATACTATTTTTGAAAGCACTTCAGAATATTCAAACTTCGACAGAACTTCTTCGACGACCCTACAATGAACTTCGATAATGAGAAGTTGTTATTTGGACAAAAATTGATGTTTTGCGACCTACCACAAAGTGCGCCAACGCATGTCCTATTTTTGAAGTCACTTCAAAAAATATAAAACTCCACAGAACCCCTCTGACGACCCGACAATGACCTTGGTGTTTGATTGAAAGATTGTAAATTATTCCAGAAACAATGTGAAACAATTAAAAATAATCTGCCAACTCCACAGAATCATCTAGAAACACTCATTGTTATTATAGTTCCTATTATTCAATATCCTTCAATTTTTTAGAATTTCTAGAAGCTTCATTTTCCTATGTATAAGATTCGGTTTGGTCAAGTGTCGTATTTTTTTCATGAGACCTTTCCAGGCTTTGATAATGATAATGAAAATGCGACTCTCGACCTAACACCAATAAACTATGTATTTCTCTGTATTAATTTTCAAGTGCTATTGACCAATATCTCTGAAACTATTGCTTATTGGCGCAATGGTAACCTTTCTTCAATCAGGAAGTCTTCTTCCGAGTCATATCCAAAATTCATGCAAATTCCACAACGTTCGAGCGGGTTTCTCCGTTTAAACACCTGAAGTCAAAGTGTGAAATTTGATTCTCAACTGCCAAGTAACAGTGTATCTTGCACTAGTATATGTCCTATTGGGAATCCAAGAGCGTAATAATATTGTATTCAAGGATAATATGATCACCCTGTATATCAAATTGGAAATATTGAAATTCGAACAATAGGAACTAGACCGGTGAAATTCAATTAACCTCATCGAGAGAACGGATGAAAACACTCTCGTCCCGGTACGGCAATGATAAAAAACAAAAAACAGGCATTCGTTAATAAACGCGAACAGAAAAAAAAGTAACGAAACATTGTATTGCGTATCCCAATTAATTTCGAAACGTGGGAGAGTTATTACGGAACCTAATATAAAACAGAGACACGAACATTTAATAAAACTCATCCCAATTTAATCTATTTTAATGGCAGTCATTGTCTGAGTAAGGAATTACAAGTTTAATTAACAACTGTGAAGAATTTCGCTCGCACACACACATTGTGCTATAATTCAATTAAAATTTCTAATTCGTTCGACGGTTAATATCTTTTATGTTCGTCCGTAATTACGACGAAATTCTGGCACTTCTGCCAGTGGGATTATTCCGGTAATTCGTTTGGGGCGGAAGGGGAAAGGGTGGATGTTTTGCCGATATACGGTCAATCGAGTAGGAGTTTCCAATCGCTCAACAAACAAATTGACCGGTATATCTTTCATTAGGAATAATCTGCTGTAAGCTTTCACCATTCTATGTAACGTCAAGTTTTTGAAAGTAGGCAACAACGTGTTGATACATCATATCATATCATAAACATTCTTTATTAGCTTCAAATGATACCGATACTTTACAGAATGACAAGTAACATCGGCATACTTGAAGCATCTTGGATTTTTAACAAACTTGCCATCAGCAAACTCTTCTCATGGAACCTGTCACGAAAGAAACAGCTAACACAATAATCAAACCAGTTACCTCTTTTATTATACCTAAATGTGTGTTTCAGCACTGGAATCTTTCCCGAGTCTTCAAAAATTGCCTCAGAAAATCTGAACTAATTCTTTAATAAAAAAAAGCAATTTATTTCCAACAGGAAATGTTATCATAATTACATACTATCTAAGCGACAGCACGTGAGAAAAGAATCTCGTAGTAAAGAATAAATGAAAAATATAGTTGATTACTGATTATTAATACACGAGAGAAAAAAAAATTAAAAAATTCAAATAGAATTAATTGACTAACAAAAATCATAACGTAAGAATACAACACGATTATTATAAGTTATTAACTATACATGATATAACAGTGTTCAAAGTGTCAAAATGAATATCGCAAATCTTACAAATTTTGTTGAAGCTACTGCACATGAAATTTACAGGTGATCGTATCATGATAACATTTGTTCGCGATGCTTCGCAATAAAATTTCAAACCATGTCGGCCTCCTATTCTAGGTACTAAGAAATTTATATCGTCTAGAAGAACACTACTATCAATATTGTTGTTAATTAATTTATGCAAGAATTTTGTACCAAGTAAAGTTCTTCTTTTTTCCAAAAATATCATTTCAAACCGCGACAACAAAATGTTATGATCGATACCTCTTACAGGATATTGTCCATCGACTTTTAGACATAAGTATTTTAGGAACTTTCTCTGTACACTTTCAATTGACTTTTTTTGGTAATCGTTGATTGGGTTCCATATCAAAGAGCCATATTCTAACTTGGATCTGGCATAAGCAAAATACAGCAATTTCAATGTGGTAATATTTTTTAAGCTTTTACTATTTCTGTAAATGAAACCGAGCATCCTATTCGCGTCTGCAACCGTATTTTTCATATGTGTGTTGAATGTAAGTTTACTATCATATGTGATACCAAGGTCTTTCATCTCTAGTACATTTTGTTACATTTTGTCACATTCAGTTGTAGACGATTATCGTTCCACCAAAGTTTAATTTAGTCTAATTCAGACTGTACTCGCAGACAATCAGTAATGTCATCAACTTTATAATATAATTTAAGATCGTCTGCGAATAGTAAGCTAGGAATATTTAAAGAGGTTGCCAAGTCATTAATGAAAATTAAAAACAGAAGAGGCCCCAGATTGGAACCTTGTGGCACGCCGGACGTAACTGCGTATGAAGCAGATTTAAAAGATTCATATTCTACAAATTGTTTTCTTTCAACTAGATATGATTTCATTAAAATTAGCAGTTGTCTAGAGAAAATCAATTTTGTTAATTTATTTAGAAGAATGAAATGGTTAATTTGATCGAAAGCCTTTTGAAAATCTAAGTACACAACATAAACTTGCTTTTGTTTGTCCAGATGAGTACAGAGATATTGATCTAAACATGCAAGATTTGTTATACATGATCTATGTTGAACGAAGCCATGTTGAGTGGGCGAAATAACTTCACAAACATTAGAGTACATAACATTGTACATACATATCTCGAAGAGTTTGGAAAAATTGCATAAAATAGAAATTGCTCTATAGTTCCTGATATCGCTAGAATTTCCTTTTTTTAATATTGGGCAGACTCGAGCTGTCTTCCACAACTCTGGGAAAACACAGGTTTTCAAAATTAGGTTGAATTTTCCCATTAGAGGTACCGACAGTCTTTTACTACAAGACTGGGAACACTGTCGATACCTGCAGTGAGTTTATTTTTTAGTTTTTTTGAAGCAGTAACAATATCAGGTTCCGAAATAGCACCTATCTAGATCCAAATTATCAGAGTTATCACGAATCATGTTTTCATCATAAGCCAAGTATACACTTCTAAAATACCTTGCAAATCCGTTGACAATATCCTCAGGCTTGTCATATACCTTTAATACTAATTATTGGAAAAATAATAGAAATACCAATGAGGTCAGGAATTATTTCTTGACTTCTATTACCGTGGTAGACCCCGAGGCTTTCGATTGTGTTTCCTATGATCTTCTTATCAATAGGCTGGATTATGGGGTCAGAGGATTACCACTCAGTCTTATTAAAACTCCCAAATGTATACATTGTGTGATAACAGGAATTAATCTGATATTCGAGTGGGTACCACAAGGATCAGTTTTCGGACCACTCATTTACACAAACGATCTCTCTCTATTTTAAAACAGAATAGTTATGTATGCAGATGACACAAGACTGATCAACAGATTAAGAACTACAAACTCTTCAAAACATAAAAGCCGAAGTAGAAAACTCAGCACGGCATTGGTACTCAGAGTGAATCAAAGCAAAACTCAAAAATTGAAGATCTTCCCAAATAATGTGCTTGCTAATGGATACACTACTAATCTTCTTGAAATCACCCTGGAGGATCGCGATCAAGTACTGCACATTTTTACACCTGGTTTGACCGTTATGAAGAAAGCCTTGTGTTCGAAACACGTGTCTACGGTTGTATTTTCACCTACTTACCACGGAGAGTTTTTAACACTGGTAACCTCTTGGGTGTGGCGTTGTTCCACCCCTAGGAAAGAGTACGTCTCTCCGGCATCCAGATGATGTGGGATGCTTCAGTCTATGATCTGAACGTCTCATCCATATTCCTCGCATCGTTCTCTTTTGAGATGAACCGTAGAACATTTGTCGATCCCAAACTCCATTCCGATAGCATGCGTACACTTCTGCACCACCACATAGTTTGAGGTCATCTATATAGAACAGATGGGTAACCTTATGCCTGAAGTTGCTGGGTGTGCCGCAGTTGTATCCACGGGTTTTTCGTAATGTAACGGACAACGGCAATGGGGAGTTGCATAAGAGGAGAGGTCTGAGGAAGTCTCCCTGAAATACGCTCCTTCTAAACCTGCTCGTTTGGACTCTTACATGACCAGATGTTATGGTAAAGTGAGTCCTCCAGAGCAGCATCAGCGGTCCATTGCATCCCACAAGGTTCTTGGAGATTAGCACGGTTCGCCCCTCGACAAACCAATCCGGAATCTGTTGCTGCCCATCTAACTATGAGTTGAAAACTCTAACCAGATGGTGGTGGTTGCTTGGAAGATTTTCCCACCAATAATCATTTAGACAAGCAAGTTCTGGAGCAGCAGATTTCTGTTCTGTTCTGTTTAGACTTGACCAGATGTTATGATGAAGCGAGTCATTCATCAGCTGTTCAATGCTTCTTACTATTTGATCAGGTATCGCAACGCATCTGAGCAAATTCATGATGAGCTTTATTGCACGGAGTCCTGCGTGATACATTTGTCGATCAGCAGGTTCTTCTTGCAGCCAGCGAACCCTGTATTTCCTTTCTTATTGTTATAATTGTTATTATTTTCATTCATTGTTATCTTCCTCAAGTGATGCTGGTATTGCTGTATCAAATGTAAATTTGTCGCTAAAGATAAATTGAACTGAATTGAAATAAAATCATATTCTGAAGCACAAATAAATACATCTCGTACACACGATGTAAATATATTTCTATTTGGTTTGGATGACGTCACCTCCCAACGCAGCCACAGACACATGAATTATGGTCCATGTAAATTCCATCCGAAAATATTACACATTTCACTGGCACGATGTCTGACCAAGAACCTTTATGTCACTGTCGTTGTTAAATAATTCTAAAATAAGTCTTGGCTCGACCGCTTGACTAGGCTCCAGTCTCATGAATCACTTCTCTAGAAGATTTTTGAGAAAGGCGAACTTTGAAATAAATATTTTTTCAAGATACTGAGTAGCTACTCAAGCGGTATATTTTTGGAATTACTTATTGATCAACTCTCGTATTTGAACAGTCTGTTTCTTTCGTCACAATTCGATATTTTACCCAACCATATTTTTATCTTAAAACTAACACTGCGATTTGTAGAAAATTTCTAAATGACAATTGGTAGCTCCTATAACAAAATTTTGCCGGATTTCGACTAAACAGTGAACATTTTGAGAGAAAACTTTAAGGAAAACAATGTCTGCTTGAAATGCAACTCGTGAATTTTTTGTTACTTGACACAAAATATTTTACCAAATTCTAAAAATGGCCACGCATAGAAAAACTATCGTTGTGAGACATTTCAGCTAGCGTCATCCAGAAACAATCCGCCACAGGTTGGGCATAACGGTCTTGCGACTCTTCAGGAAACTCAGACGGAAACGGTTATGTTATCTGAGAAAATATATCCTCCTCCTGAGCATCGTGTGCTCTTTGTGCAACGGCTTTGTAGTGGCTGTTTGTTGCTTGGATAGCGTTTGGGGATCTCGCCGAAGTTTCAATTTTATGTCTTCATGGGATGTCTGGATCCGCGGATGTCTTGGCGATGACGAATATTAAATATTTAAATAGAATTGCGCGCAGGATTTGATGTGCACAAAATTCTTTCGTTATGAAAATGGAAGTTTTTATTAGGGAGGATATGAGGCATAGTTTGGGCGGAGATGGATAAAATATTCTGAATATAAGGAATTGAAAGGTGTTGTTGTCAATAATTTAAGGAATTTTGTTCAATTTTGAATATATTTTGAACTATGCAGATGCATTGGGGCTGACCAATAATTTTCGTTTGTTCATTTCTTCATTCATTCTTTCATTCATTCTTTCATTCATCTTTTCATTCTTTCATTCGTTCTTCCGTTCATCCATTCATTTGTTCATTTGATCATTTGTTCATTCATTTGTTCGTTCATTCTTCAGTTCATTCTTCCTTCAATTCCTTCAATCGTATATTCTTTCATTCATTATTATTTCTTTCGTTCATTTGTTCTATAATTCATTCTTTCAATACTTTATCGTCTCATTCGTTTGTTCGTTCGTTCTTTTGTTCGTTCGTTCGTTCATTTGTTCGTTCATTAGTTCTTTCATTCGTTCTTTTGTTCGTTCGTTCACATTCTTTCGTTCGTTCATTTGTTCGTTCATTCGTTCGTTCGTTCGTTCGTTCGTTCGTTCGTTCGTTCGTTCGTTCGTTCTTTCGTTCGTTCGTTCGTTCATTCGTTCTTTCGTTCATTCTTTCCCCACTTTATTCTTTCTTTTGTTTATTCTTTCTATCGTTCTATCATGGATTCTCCAGTTCATTCGTTTGTTCTTTTGTTCATTCTTCCATTCATTCATTTCTTCATTTGTTTACTAGTTAATTTTTTCATTCGTTCATTCATTTATTCGTCCATTCTTTAGTTGATTTTTTCTTCAATTTGTTCATTCGTATATTTTTCCATTCGTTTATTCATTCCTTTCCTTGTTTATTAGTTCAATAGTTCATTCTTTCAATCGTTCGTCTTTTTCTGTTATTTTGTTCATTTGTTCAATACTTCATTGTTTCAGTCTTCGTTCTTTTTTGTTTTTCCGTTCAGTTATTTATTTGATCAATTGTTCATTCCATATTTCATTCGTTTGTTCATTCGTTTGTTCATTCGTTCGTTTACCCGTTATTTTGTTCATTCCTTCTTTGCTCAATTCTTTCTTCCATTAATTCGTCCTTCACTTCATTATTTCTTTTGTTCATTCCTTATTCCGTTCCATAATGAATTATACAGTTTATTCATTTATTCGTTCGTTCTTTCGTTAAACTGTTCGTTCGTTCATTTGTTTCTCAGTCAATCGTTCATTTATCCATCCATTCGTTCATTTGTTTATTCCATCCTTCATTGCTTCATTCTTTTCTCTATTCATTTTCCATTGTTTCATTTAATTTCTTTTCTCATTCTTCTGATAATTTTTTTTTTCTGCTCGTTCATTCATTCATTCTTTCGTTCATCTATTCATTCATTGAATCATCCATTCGTCCATATGTTCATTCATTCATTTGTTAATCCGGTCATTCGTTCTAACGTACATTTGTTCATTCGTTCAATTGTTCGTTCTATTATTCCTTCTCCTGTTCATTCTTCCTTCATTTATTCCTTCATTCGTTTATTCGTTCAATCGCTCATTCATCCATTTGTTCAGTGCCGCCTTTTTTTTCATTCGCTGTTCATCCGATTATTCCATCTTCTACTCGTTTGTTTGTTTGTTTGTTCGTGCGTTTATTCAATCGTTTTTTCATTCTTCCATTCATTCCTTATCTCGTTCATCTATTTATTCTTTTGTTCATCCGTTAATTTGTTTGTTCGATCATTCGTTAAATGGTTCGTTCCTTCATTCATTCCTCTGTTCATTCGTTCATTCCTCTGTTCATTCGTTCATTCCTCTGTTCATTCGTTCCTTCGTTTACTGTTTCCTTCCATCGTTCAATCGTTCCTTTGTTCATTCTTTCATTTATTCATTCCTCAATCTTTCTTCCGTTCATTCTCTCAAGAATGATATTTCTAGTAGAAATGTCCATTTGGTATTAGATTAAGTATAATAGGTGAAAGTATAAAACAACAAAACTAGTTCAATTTTCGCTAATGGGAATTTATGAACATGAGGAGTATCATTTTTATGGGTAGTAGGTATTTTTCCCGAGTGCCCTCGTTGGTTATGCGGATTCTGAATGATGAAGAAATATTTTTGAATCGTCAACATAGTAGCGTTTGAAATTTTTTTCTGCTGTGTATTCACTTATTTTCTCGAGAAATAATATGTCATATAAACAAGCAGTCATTCATCAGAAAATAAATTGATTGGATGAATCACTCGAGGGAAATCGATTTTCATACATGATGTGATAAAGGGCCCCAAATCTGCACCCTGTGGAGTTCATTGTCAGTAAATTTTTTAACAATTGCTTATGTAGGCTACTCGCAGCTCCTCATTGCTTGAGCACAATTTGTAACGTTACAGCAGGTTAAATAAAGGATTCATATCACAGTTGAGTCTGTTATTATAGAGACCACGATGATATAGAATGAAGGTTTTCTTTCTGATCACCATGAAGATCTCAAAAGCTCTGATAAAAGCTATGTATTCGACAATAACCCTATTTATGGGTTAATACCATTCCTGGAAATAAGATTTGCCATTTCTAAGAATCAACAAACACACAACTCAGCAATCTAGCTTCAGGAATGAGGTCATCATTACTGAGATTCCCTCATCTTGTAAACATTTTGAACAACACCGAAACTCCATCTAACGAAGGGGGACTTTGTTTACCATCGCTAATGGTTTAATTAAAAGTTCGAAGAGATTTCATTTGTCCCTATAGAAGTATCGACTGAGACGAAGCACCTTAGTGATATTATCAACCGGCGGCACCTCTTATTGATATATGTTTATTAAATTCTTCGCGAAACTATCCCGAACACTAATTAGTGCTATTTGATTGAAGTGACAGTGAACTTGATACATCGAATCCCCCTAAATTGGAGTTTCATGTAACGACGTCGCTGTAGCGATGGAGTGGGATATAGTCTGGAGAATGTGTGGTATAATTTGATTTTTTTGGGAAGATTAGGTTTTCATTATATGAGAATGGTATGGCGACTATAATTGAAAAACCCAAAACTACGCCAATTTCAAAAGACATGGGTTTCCTTGAATGCTCACTCCGCGTTTTTTACGCACGCCGACAGGCACAGGTGTGAACGTCGACAAGCACATATTTCCCATGTATGGTTGAAAATGCAGGGTGGGCACGCATGTATCTGAACGCTTTAAATATCTTGAAGTTTGAGACTTGATTCTTGAGATTTCAGAGCAATTTCCAAGATTGCTCAGTGCTCCATGACCAGAATAACTTTTTGAAAGTGTTTAGTATCAACGAGCATTTTAATAATTGAAGTGCTTGGTGCTCAGTGCTTAGTGCTAAGTACATACTGCCCCCTGAAGAAAATCACTTTTTGAAAGTGCTTAGTATTCACGGTCTTTCTATTGATAAGAGTGCTCAATGCTTAGGATTTCGGAGCACTCTTCAAGAATACTAGTGCTCAATTCTCCCCGATCAGAATTACTTTTTGATAGTGTGTATTACTCTCCAGCATTTCATTAATAAAAGTGATCAGTGTTGGAATTTTGGATCAGTGTTCAAGAGTGCTTAGTGCTTAGTGCTATTCGATCAGAAATACTTTTTCGAAAGTGCTTGGTAGGTACTCGTGACTATTTTATTAATGAAAGTGCTTATTGCTTGATATTTTGAAGCAATTTTTAAGAGTGATCAGTGTTCCCTGACCAGAATAATTTTACGAAAGTGCTTAGTACTCGCGAGCATTTTATTGATTTACTTTTTGAAAGTGCTTCACTTTTTGGAAGTGCTTAGGACTTAGAAATGAAGGAGCACTTTTCAAGAGTGCTCAGGGCGCCCTGATTAGAATTACTTTTTGAAAGTGATTAGTACTCGCTCATGAATGAAAGTGATTAGTGCTTGAGATTATGCAGCACCTCTCAAGAGTGTTTAGTGCTTAATAATTCCTAACTATAATCACTTTTCGAAAGTGCTCAGTACTAGCGAGCATTTTTCAATAAAGTGCTTAAGACTTTGGAGCACTTTTCTAGAGTACTCAGTGCTCCCTGGCCGGAATAACTGTTTTGAAGGTGCTTGAAACCCACGAGCATTTTATTGATAAAAGTGCTCAGTGCTTGAGATTTCGGAACACTTTTCAAGAGTGCTTAGTGCTCAGTACTCTCTGACCAGAATTACGTTTTGAAAGTTCTTAGTACTCGCAAACATTTTAATAATAAAAGTGCTTGGTACTTGACATTTTGGAGCATTTTGCAAGATTACTTAGTGATCAGTACTTTCTGACTAGAATTAAGCATTGAAAATGCTTAGTACTCGCGAGCATTCGATTAAAAGAAGTGCTTGGTTATTGGGATTTCTGAGCACTTTTCAAGAGTGCTTAGTGCTCAGTGCTCCGTGCTCCCTTGTATGCCTTCCCCATTATCCTTTTCAAAGGGTGATTTGATCAAAGGTTAGGAAGGACATCTTGAAGTAAAAAATTAGGAAACGCACGCTTTGTTTGTGAGCTAGGCATTATCATCGTAACAAAATGTTATTTTTAGAAAAAATCCAAAAGTTTTAGTGTGTTTGGAACACTGCTTGACTTGTTGATATGTGTCTTGTGGTATTCGAACATTGAAGTTGTTTATTATCGCAGCTTGCTCTGGGAATTAATCGGGTGGATTGTCTGTCATTTGTGGTGATCTAATAAAAAAAGCTTACATATATGAGGTCTTTAAATTAGGTAGTAATAAACCGCCATCTACTGATTATCAAACTCTGCAGAATATTAATTCATTGAATGAATACCAATTTGAATAATTCAGCCTCTAGCTCGTGACAAAAAGCTCCACTCCCAATTTCCTCTATGTGCTCTAGCACTCCAACACTCAGTACACCCGATGTTCAGAGGATTTTGCTGGCTATTACTGGGGCAAAATCTCATTCTCCTTCAAAGCGTTCGCTCTCTCTGCTATCGGAACTTTTAATCTCTTTGCTAAGTGCATAACTTCTAAGAGATTTTATTAGAATGTTTTATACTGGAATCAATTTAGTGCATGAGCGGGTAGACATATTGGAAAGTTTATGGGGTTTTTACGATACGGTGTACGAATCAAGTCGAATTGTTTTTCCGACTTTTACTGCCGAATTTGGGCTACATGTTTTAATTAAATAGGAATCGGAGATGGAAACTGGAAACTACCTCTCCACTTCAAGGATCGTTGCACCGTGATGGGTTCTTATTCTTTGGGTAGGCGGTGGAAAGGGTTGAATGCTGGCGAAGTCATTGTGACAATTATCGGTTGGTGATGTGGAATAGTACAAAGCTTTTAGTCAATCGAATATTTGATGTGTTGCTGAAATTCGTCATTTTCAAATTGTCCGAAACTGTCATTATTCCGTACTCAAGTGCGTAGCATCTTGAATGGCTCAGTAAATATTTTGCAATTATCATCACAGTTCTATTTAGAGGTTCTTTCGATACTGAAGGATTCTTGATTCCAATTGATTTCAAGAAGACGCCTTTATTTTGATGACAAAATATTCGTAATCCTGATGGAAGTTGGAGGGAGTTATTCCTTCCAGTTAGGCATTGGGCAGTTTTCTGAGTCTTTTCCAGAAATCAACATTGCCAACAATGAAAAGAATGATTTCCTTCTTCCACACTATCCCAAGAAGTGGAAAAGTTCAAGGCAAATATCTGTTAGAAAGCATCTTTCATATTATCAACTTTTTATATTTTCTGACAACGATCATTTTCCTATTTCCCGGTCTGACGCGTTTAAATGGTCGATTTCATGGCAACAAAACGTCAGACAGAATAATTATATGTTAAAAAGTAGTACTTGAAATGTGGTATAAGTTTCTGATTATTGAAATATTATCAAGTCTTATTATTAATAAAATGAGCAGTATCTAGGTTAATATTGAATTATGTATTTTTTCGAATGAAACAAACTATTCTTACAAAAAAAACGAACCAAAAATGTATTGAATATGAATGAATCATCAATGTCTAATGCTGAAAAAATACTCCCCAATGATTATTGTGAGATAATTATGACATTTGAAAGTAGATTACAAACATTGAAAATTGTATTCCGCGTGGAAAATGTATTTCATCACACAGTTGAAAAATTTCATTCTATTCATTTCCATTCAGCTCCGTTAAAAATGTCAACTGGTTATTAGTAAATATAGCCTCAATAATAATTACGAATGAAAGGTTTAAACGTAACTAGACAACTATGTAAAAAAATCGATCTTATACAATTTTCATGTTTCGTTTTCAGAAATGTTTTGCATCATATTCTGCATTTGAATTGAAGTACAAAGATAAAAAAATATGTGGTGAAATCAAGCACTTTGACGCGTCAAACTCGAAAATCGAAAAGTAGGTAATCTTTGTAGGACAATATGAAAAGATAATTTCAAAGATTTTGATGAATGGATTTCGAGAAAGTTAGCTGGCTATTGATGAATTTTTCTATTGTCGTTTTTTCGACATGTTCGAGGGGGCGGACACCCCCAATGACCCATATATTATCAGAGATTTTTTTTAATCAGTTTTCAGTTCAAGTTTTCAAGTTACTCGATTTGAAAAAAAAAGTATTAATAAATTTTATCGAAACGGCGTATTTCGAACAATTAAGGAGAATAACGCCCTCGAAACAAAAAAAGTCACTGAGGAAAACGGTGTCAGACTACGTCTAATGAAACCATACAGGAGTTTAGGAAAGAGTATTTCTTAGTAAAATCTGAGTAAAGTCTGAAAATAATAGTGTGCCACAAATTACAGAGAGTTTTGTTGAATTTAACTGCTGTTGACTGAAATAGTCAATGTTATAGTTGCGCCCTCTTTCGGCACTACCGTTTAACAACTTCTGCGTGTTTTTGCATCATTGTTACTGTGGAATTTTACGTTCGTTTGAATATCCAACTTTTTTTTTCGACACCGACTCCATTCAACCAATTTGCTCCTGTGTTCACTGAGCGACGAATTGAAATGAAACATACACGGGTTCGGTGACCGCTTCCTGCACAATATTCACCCAATAAATCACGATTTCAAGTTTCCCATCGGCAATAAACCATATACACACGCGGAAACGGCGCGCGATTTACCTCACACCTTGAATAAACCTTGCGAAATCACGAGATATTTATTATAGTCGATACTAATTGTACATTCATAACTCCGGTTTTATGCTCTATTCCGTAACCAGTTTATCACTTGTTCTTTGCTTTCTGCCCTGCACGTTCGGAATAACAAACATCGTTACGAGTTCGGCTAAGGCACGTTTCGAACGCGGTTCAACGTTCATTAGCAGGTCTGGTCGACAAATATTCAACGTTTTCAATATAATTTTCTGGTGGGTGCGATTAAATTGAACGTGCCAAAATTACTTACATTTGCTATGGAGGAAAAGTAGGGGAGAGGAGTCGAATATCGATCAGCGGTCAATATCGATCATCTTATTTTTACGCAATATAACCGAGCTTCACAAAGGCAGAACAGGTGCTGCCATCTCTAAAGCTAAGTAAAAAGCACCAACAGCATCTTTGGACAGTTTCATCGATGATTACGTGATAACCCAAGGTATTTTCTGAAGTATAAACGGAAATTTTAATTTGTTTATGTTAGGAGTTGTGTGTGTTCAAACAATGGCGTTCATGCGCGGGTAATATCAGCCGGCATGATCGATATTTACCGCCTGTGATCGAAATTGGCCTCATTGCTTTTTATTTTTGCAGATGCCCCACAAAAAAAATGTGTTCGCAAAACAAATCGCTCTGCTTGGTCAGAGGAAGACATGAAGAGGGCTATGAAGGCGGTCGAACAGAAGACCCATTCTATTAGGAAGGCAGCAAGGTTACAAGAAATACCATATGCTACGTTGTGCGACAGATTGAATAACAGATATCCCAGTAAGAAGATAAAATTGGGAAGGAAGCCTGTGTTGAATGAAAACCAAGGGACGGAACTAGCAAATCACATTTTGAAATTGTCAAAAATGTTCTACGGTTTGACGCCAAATAAAATCAAACATCTTGCATTCGAATATGCCGTTACGAATCAGTTACGACATAATTTCAATACTGAGAAGCAATCGTGCGGTAAAGATTGGTTGCGTGGATTTTTAGCGCGTCACCCGCAAATTTCTTTAAGACGTCCTGAAGCTACGAGTCTCAATCGGAATGATGTGAACCTTTTTTACGATAATTTAGAACTGATCTTTGAAAAATACAAATTTCCTACAAGACGCATATATAACGTGGATGAGACTGGAATAAGTGGAGTACATAAACCACCCAGAATTTTGGCGGAGAAGGGAAGAAAACAGGTGGGTGCTATTACAAGTGGAGAAAGAGGTCAGACCACCACTATTGTTTGTTGTATGAGTGCGGTAGGAGACTTTGTGCCCCCAATGTTTATTTAAAAACGCAAACGCATGAACAACGCTCTTGAAAAAAACGGTCCCATAGATGCAATCTACCGCTGCTCCAAATCAGGATAGATCACAGAAGACCTCTTCTTAGAATGGTTGAAACACTTCGCTCAATGTGTGAGTACCTCCAAGGAAACTTCTGTGTTAGTTGTTTTAGACAATCATTCCACTCACTCCTCCTTGACATCATATAAGTTCTGTCGTGAAAATGGGATCGTTCTTGTATCCACACACCTCTCATAGACTCCAGCCTCTGGACGTCACGTTTTTCAGTTCGAGGAGGAAACAAAAGTCCGAAATACTAACGGCTACCCCGATGCAGAAATCTTTGGAAGAGAAGGAAGAAAAGAAAGAGAAAAAAATAGTTGATGAAGCTACAAAAAAATTCTTTCAAAAGGAAAAACCGGCAGGACCTAAAATAGCACCAGCTAAAAAACAAATAAACTGCAAGTCCAAACGTAAACAGCAACATGGGGAGACTATGAAAAAAGAGAACGAACTATGCCCCATATGCGTTGAATCTGGGAAACATGAACTGTGGTGGCGCTGTAGGGCATGTGGCACATGGATCCATGCCGCATGTACTGAAGAATCCCGTCCAGAAGACTTGGTTTCATGTGTAGCATGCACATAGACATTGATCGAAATTACCCTTCACATGATCGATATTACCCTTCACATGATCGATATTAGCCTACCTAAGGTGGATAATATCGATCAGGTAATTGTTTTGTTTTCCATATCCTAATAATGTTCTTTATAAAAATACTGAAAAAAAAAAATTATGTTGTTATGTTGACAAATGAATAAATTTTATGTTTATTTTAAAAAATATTATAATTTTCCAAAAGTTTTGTTACTGTCTCAGATTTGTTTTAAGTGATCGATATTCGACTCCTTTCCCCTAATATCTGACTCATTCAACAGGCTTGCTGTACAATAATAAAATTGCGCTTAAATCTGTCTATATTTTTTTCCTTCAGGTGTTTATAGTGGCATCGATTGCTGAGATCATTAGCGACTATGTGTTCTGGGTAGGCTCTATTACTAACCCTTGACGATACCTTAGGAACAGCACTGTTAGTTTGAATGCAACAGTGAATTGTGCAGGACTGACCCCAGTCAAGCCACTAGATATCAACAATTGATTCGCTGGAATTGAATTGAATAAATTTTAGCTCCGACTGCGGCTCGAACCCGGGACCTTCAGCCCCGAACCCGGACGCCATACCACTTGCGTCAAGCCTCTACTCTGTCTAACTTATACATTTTTAAAATAAAACATCTAATTTATTCCAGCAACTTGAATTCAAAGTAATTTATATCACTAAGGCTCGATTTCATATTCAACTTCGAAGTAGTATTCAATTTGAGTAGCTGTTAGACTGTGACTATCAAAATTGAGTTGCAATTATAGATTGTCACAGTCTGACAACTATGTATACAAAGGAGACTTTATAGTTAGTAGTGTTACGGAATTATTATGTTTTCTGACAGATGTTTTCCCATACAAGACAAGCACTTGCAATTGGGTCTTCTTGGAAGAACGTTGCACAAATATCTGTCAGATGTAGTTCAATGTCCAACGTAGTTTTAGCCAGGAAATTAGTTTTTTTCTGACAGATGTTTGCCTTTAACTTTCCACTTGGTGGAAACGCTTAGAGAGAAGTGTACCCCGTATTCTATCACATTGTTGATACCTCTCTGGTACAATATATTCGAACTTCGTTTGAATTATTACAATATACTCTCTGAATTAAAATTTGGGTTGAGAGAAACACTATGTACAGAGGAAGCTGTGATTGAGCTCAGAAATAATATATCGAGCTGTTGCCACAATGAAATAGATCTTTCAATACTTATATCTAGATTTAGCGTTTAATAATAATATTAATAATAATACTCTCTCATAGATACTCGTAGAGTGTACCCAAAGGCATAGCCTGGGCGGGTAGAGGACGGCTATTATTATTATTTGCCGTGGCTACCGTAGGAAAACCCGGAAAATCTACAGCACCACCCCGGTTGGTCGTTGCGTACTTCAAGCTAGCACCAGACGTCGGGATTGGCATCTAGGCAACTCACATCACACTTGATTCACAACAAGGCATGTGGCCACCTAAAGAGACCCGTATACTTGAGAAAAAAGATTCCGTACACAAGTCTCGAACGTCTGTCTGATGCGAGCTAGAAGTTCCACTAAAATAAATAAAATAAATAAAGGTTAATTACTACAAATTTTTCAATCAGTCTTCACATCATTAAGTATATTCGAAGCTCTGTCAACTCATCTTGCCGTCGCCCAAGAGGGTTCAGGAGAGGAAGAGGATCGGGAGGACGCACTGAAAGCCGCCTCCCCCATCCCCCGACCATTTCTGGACGAAGGATGGGGCAGCGCTTGTGCCAAGGGGTACATAGGGTCCCGGCGAAGGGGCGCTAGTATCCTCCCCCGCTGATGGTAGCGGTGGGTCAAACATTCCGAATGATAGTGGATGTAGTTCGTAAAATTCTCCTGCAAAGCTTATGCATGTCGGTCAGTTTGCTTTCTATGCAGAAAATGCTTTGTCTAAGGTTTGGTCAGAGGTAGGTTATTTCGTGTTAACCCCGGAAAAGGCTGAGGCAAAAATCCGGGTCATGGTACTTCGCGCAGAAGTTCCACTGCTAGAGACCTTAGCCACTGAGCCTCCGATCGACCAATCATACACTTCATACACTTTCATTTGAACCCCTTGAATTTGTCGGAATTAGGAGTGTTGCCTCATAGTTCTAATAGAGAAGAAATTGTTGAACCAAAAACAACTTTGGGTAATCCTTCATCAGTTACCAAAGGTGTACCACAAGGGACAGTATTGGGTCCAATTCTATTCACGTATATATTATTTATTTGTATAATCATACCGTCACTGTTGGATCTCAGGGCATATGTTCAAAAAAAAAACATAAAGCAATGGAAGAACGCAGAGCTGAACCCAGAAATATCGATTGGGAAGGGGGTCCTTTAATCTGAATCTATTTTTTTCTTTTTGTTAGCTGAATGATCGGAAATGCGGAAAGGGGGGCGGATCTGAATCATTCAGATTTCAGTGTTTGTGGTATTTCTTCAGGTCTTTTCTGGAAGATTTAGTGTAATCGTCGTTCCGTCCTAGACTATGATTTCACGGTAGTTTTGAAGAAAGCAGCGAAACCACCTGCCGAAGTGGAGATATTCCGTAAGATAGCCTCACCGAAAAAATACCCCTGAATCCATTAAGCGCACCTCTTCGAGAATTAGAATAATCTGGAGATGAACGCAGCCATTAGATGGTATCTATTGTATAATTATGCAAAGTTTTACATTATCCGTGAATGATTGGAGGTCTCGCGGTTCTCAATAAAAAATATATATCCATAAACACAGAATGTACATTAGTTGAGCGCGAGCAAAGAAAACACCACCGCCAGCTGGATGCGACGACGCTATCTTCGCATCTACAACATGCATTACACCCGGCCTTCCTGCCTGCCGGCCTGGAGGAAATGCACTTGCACAGAACTTGTGGTGGAGATGGCCGATAAGTGTGTACTCTGATGCCTGAAGATGGCCCAGGAATGGTTTCGCCTTCGGGAAAATTTGGAATAGCGTCGAAACCGGAATGAGCTGTACTTTTTATTGAATATTACTAATAGAAAATATACATAAACAACGGCTATGCAGACCAGTTCTTTAGATAAGAATTTTGTGTAATCGAACTTTGAAACTGATTTGAGTAGTGCATAGATTAATGTTGGGAGTGGATAAGGCGGTATGATGGAGATATAGTTCATTATAGAAATGGAGCTGTATAGAGTTTCCGAAATGGCAACATTGAAAACTTTCTGTGAGAGATAGATAATTTGTTTGTAGCAATTCTAAAATATAGCCTATAAAGTAATGACAGTTGAACGAGTGAATAAGTTAAATGACAGTATGAATGAATACAAGAAATCAAACACACAAAATACAAAAACAAATGATTGAATATCTTGACATCATACATATTTAAAATGATCTATGTATTCTTTGACAGAATAGAAGCAAAAACTCAAAGGATGTTTCATAATTTTTTTGAATTTGTATAAACTGAGAATTTTAAAATAATAGGATAGAGAGTTGTAAGGAATCAAATCCAGAGTATTTTTTGTGATTTATTCAAATGATAGCGATTCGTTAGAATTTTGGTAAAATGTCAAGTGTTATAGTCATGAAGGTCTGACTGCTGGATCAATGGAATCATAGAAATAAAACTAGTATCACTGGCAAACAAAACAGATTTATATAGCTGCATAAAGTTACTGATTAACGCAAATTATGAACAGAAGTGGTCCCAATATTGATCCTTGGGGAACACCATGTTCAACAAGTTTAAAATGCGAAATTCAATAATGCAATGCAATAATATAAAGTTCCCAATACCAATGTTGAATATTTTAGGAAATTCTCGATATAATTTTTGTTTCTTCATTTGTTTTCGTTAAAAAAGTACCATCAAAAATGATTTCACCATTTCAATCAAAATGACGAAACATCAAGAAGAGTTGTCATATTATCTAATATGCGTACAATATTCCATTTACAATATTTTTCAGATTATACTTACTGACTTCCAAAAAAGGACGTACCCTGTATATTTTCACAATATGACTAACTTGTTCCATATTAAGAAAATAAAAAGAAAGTTTGTAATCTTCACAAAAGATCAGCAGCACACGAGAAAATGAATGTGGCAAAAACACCCTTTATGAGTCATCTTATTTTTTTAAAGGTATACGTACCTTTCAATAATTTTTTTCTGTATCAAGGGTGAACATCACCAATAATTAAATAAATGCAGAATACATATCCTTGAATTTTGATTATATTTCGATATGTATTAAATTCATTTAATATATTAAAATGGTGACATTTTATAGACCAAAAATTTATTTGTTTCAGGAGGAGATTCAAGAATAGCTGACTTATCAGTTTGATCTGGAGGAGTAGGGAGAGGGGTCAGTATTAAAATAATTTTGTATTGTGTAAATAAAGTATGTACAATTTTTTTCTATGCCATGTTATAACATGAGAATTGAGAAAAAAAATATTATTGGAAATGTTTGACAAAATTTTAAACTTGTTGAAAACGGGTCTACTTATTTCTGAGTGTTTCTATATTTCTTGACCACACTGTTATGTATTTGACTATGGCAGGTTTCATAGTAAAAAATTGAAGCCCACTTTATATGAGAAGTGGCCTATAATGATGGAATACATTTCATAAATTAATTCTGCAAAAAGAGGTCACTCTTGAGACTCCTTTACCATAAAGGCGGAATAATAGCCCTTTTCGTGCGAATCGTGTTATTTTAAAGTAAACATAACCTGTCATATTCCATTTTTATACCGGAGTTGAAAGTAATTTCAGATAGACCATTATCAAGAATATTATGAATTTCTCAGGCTCCAGTTCTTCATCAGATGATTAAGAAATAATAGTAACAAGACCCAAAATATATAGAAGAAGATAGCAAAGTTTTGTTATTTTGACAAATTAGAAATTCCTTAATCGATATAGGTTAACAAAACTCATAGCTTTCAAAAGTATTTTTGATAGTCAATTCAATGTACCAAAAATTTCCACATCTTTTTTAATACAGTCAAAGTGACTCATACGTCATTATTAGGTTTTCTTTCTATTGGAGTTGATTTATAAAAAAAAATATAATCCTGAAAATCAGTCATGTTGAACTTTCCTAAATCGAATGCGAAATTACCCAATAAAAACACGAAAAAACCGACCCGTCACCGAAACGGTGTCCATTTATTCTACGATATGTAAATGCGGTCCCTCGAAATTTACAATTCGGAGAAGTCGAAGATATGCATCTGAAGCCGTCATATATTTTGAGTTGTACATTCCTTTCTGGGTAATTTTCAGACGGCCGTATAGTGTTCCTCTGTCGGAGATTCTTCGGCATAAGCACACTACGATCCCGTACGGTCGGTTCGTACCTGCTTTTTTATTGATAAAATCTCGAGGGTCTTTTTGTGAAACGCCACAATCGGTATCTCTAACATGTCATTACCTATTTGGGATGCCTTCGCTTTCTGGGGGAGGTTTTGTTTTTGTTTGACGCCGTCGTATATCGTATAGCGTGATGGGTATTTAGGGGCGATATGCCCACGGGTGGGGCAACTATGACAGGTGTAATAAAATAGGATGATTATTGGAATCGAGACTTTGAAATTCTTACTTGATTTAGCAATTTTCTTGAACAAAATCGGCAGTAGCAGATGGACATTTTCTGTAAAGATTAGTTTTTTAAAAAAAGGACATTGAAATATTTGAATATAAATAATTTGAGAATATTAAAACTTTTCCAAACTGGTGAGGAAACTTCGCTTGAAATTCATTTATTCCACACATATGAATCACCCTGTAAGGCAATACAACTTTTCATAACACATTCATAAATGAATTGATGCTTTCTTTCCATATATGGATGTTTTCATCAGCTGATGGATGACGGTGGTTGATTTGAAATGCATTGCAGCTGTTCCTAAAAACTGAAAGCTTTAAGAACCACGAAATTATTCAGTCGCTTATAGTGTGAAACACAAAGTTAATATTAGTTGAAATTGTTTGCTATTGTAATGAACAAACATCGTCGTATTTAATAAATATTGACTTTGGGCTCGATGGGATTGTGGCTGTTAGGAAAGTATATGCACTAACAACTTATATTCACTTTGTAGGATCGTCCAAAAACTGCTTCATTATGAATTTAAAAATCAATTAAATATTCGGGAGATCAACAGTTTCAGGAGCTCGTAATGGTTTATGTCACAATGGTTTCCTCGTATCAAAATGCAGTGTTCGTACTAGATACACCTACTGGAAAAAGATGTGAAGATAGAACTCGACGAAACTACGATTTTTTTTCAAGTTGATGAATATTTTGATTTTATTGAAATAAATTGAATATAATAGTGAAAAAATCAATATGCACACGTAAAGCACACGTTTCAATGAAAAATAATTAATATACAGGGTGTTCCAAATTAGGTCGGCACCATTGCCAACTCCTTTTTTATTGATGCTACGAATTCGGTTAAATAGGCAAACTAGTAGCATTTTTAATGGCCTTCTCGATGCCGAAAACAAACAAAAATTGCCAGTCGCATTTTCAGAATATTTCATAAAATGATATTTCTTTCAATGAAACATCCTTTATGCATTTCGATTTGTAATAACATTCTCAACAACAATGTTCATATCACCTGTCATCCTAAAGTGGAAAATGAGCGACTTATGTGGAAATATTTCTTTCTTTCACTAGTACAAAAAATGTCTTTGTTTTGGCAAATAAAACCTCATGATTGTCCTAACACCCAATTTTGGCACTTAAACGAATGACCATATTTTATTACATAGCAAAATAAGACAGTAAAAAGAAACTTTATTGAAATACTATTTGTCAAGTATTCTCAAGTATATCATGACAATTGTCATAAATTATTGTAACTACTGTTCTAATATTTTTCGAAATGCCGTTTTTCCATCAAAAAAAATGTGATATGTTAGAATCCTACTTGGTTTGCCAGAAAAATAGCAATTCGTTCCCCGATCGTGAATTACCTAGTCGGCGTTTTTTTTGCTGTGCTTCATCGTCGATTCAGGAACATTGAAAAAGTTTTTGAGAAGAGAACTGAAAAACGGTTTGGATTATCTGAAGATACAGAAATTAACGTTTTATCCTACTTTGATGTATATCCAAATATATGGTATTCAACGAATTCTGAAGAAACATAAGATTTCTCCTTATAAGTTAAGACCAGTGCAAACACTAGAACCTGGTGATCCTGAGAGACGATTGGGGTTTTGTCGGTGGTTTATGAATAAATGCAGACAAGATCCAAACATCTATAGAATTATTATATGGAGCAATGAGGCTAATTTTATAATGTATAATAGAAAGAATTTTCATTATTGGAGTAGACATAATCCATTTCTAGTCCATCCCACAATCCGCAAAGACGATTTAGTATCAATGTTTGGTGTGGTCTATTTAGAGGCAGAATTATCGGTCCATTCTTCTACCATGGTTCTTTGAACGGACCCCGTTACATTAATTTATTAACAAGAGTGTTGAAAGAGTTTTTCGATGATCTTGATCTGGAGTCTCGTCAGATGATCTATTTTCAGCAGGATGGAGCACTAGCACATAATGTCAGTGGCGTAAAAAGAATGCTGCGAGGCTGTTTTGGAAACAGATATATTGCTACAAATGGTACTGTTAAGTGGCCCCCTCGTTCACCAGATAAGACACCTCTAGATTTTTATTTCAGGGGATTTCTGAAAAGTGAGGTGTACAAAATGAAACATAATAATGTAGATGAACTGAAAAATTAAATTGGAACTAAAATTAATAGATTGATGGCCGAACTGTGTTGAATGCCACACGTAGTGTCAATAGAACGGCCCAAATATGTGTTCACAAGAAGGCGGTGTTTTTGAACATTTACTCGATATTTTATAACGCTTTATCAAATCCGTTTGTTATAAATGTTTCCTATTGATAAAACTATCTTATTTTCACCTTTTCGAAAAAAAGTCAAATGAGATTTGTTGTTGAGAATGTTACTATGCATCGAAATGCATGAAAAATATAGGTTGTTCCATTGAAAGAAATATCATTTTATGAAAAATTTTTGTTTTCGGTATCGAGAAGGCCATTAAAAATGCTACTAGTTTACCCATTTAACCAAATTCGTAGCATCAATAATAACGGAGTTGGCAACACCCTGTATAGGAATTATAATAGACATTTCTAAGAGCGTCGAGTTTGTGATCAAGGTACGAGACGAATCTGAATCAGCCAGCATATGTTAAAAAAGTGCACTCACTATCTATAAACAGTATTCCAGGACTGGTTGGATATGTGCTTTGTTGTTGTGGATCAAGAGTAAAGTTGGACCAGAATGGATTCCTGTCAAGCACCAGCATTCATTTGTAGAGTATCATCATATTGTAGAATGAACTCCATCTGAAGTTGAAATGGCATAATGAGACTAAAGCACACGTTTCAATGACAGAGATAATAATAATAATAACAAAAGGTACCATCCAGGACCTGAGTGAGTTGCGACACCTCTTTTCTGAGCGACAGGTGCAAAACAGGATCGCAGCCAAAGCGTACCCTGGAGGAAATGCACTTTTCCTCTGATGTCGGCCGTGGATATATAAGGCCAACTCCCCAGTATACCAAACTACTCGGTTCCAGAAAGACGAGGAAGAGGCCCCCTCAACCGACCCCTTCGGAATAGGGCTAAAAGACAAGGTAGTGGGGCCCAAGACGATGGATTTACAATCAGCCATGTAAAAGCTCGCAATGATAACGGACGCTTTGAGTGGACGGATGAATCTAGGGAAGGTTTTCTGCATTGTTATGAGAGCAGTGAGCCCCACCGGAGAGGAAACAAGATAAGAATGCATGCTCTTTGGTGTGGGATATATGCTTCCTCTTCCACTAAAAATCTGAAGTCTTACGGTTCTCATCTTCAGCGTCGAGGCTATGTTAGAGCTCCTCCCCTATCGGTTAAATAAATGGAAGATATTTCAAGTATCGGTCTGGCTGTGGAGGAGGCCCGCATCATACCACCAACGGAAGGCATCAGAACCCGCAGGACGCTACACAAAACCAAGCATCTGAAGCCACAACAACTGGCACGAGTGGATGAGGAGATTCACGATGTCCTTTCAGAAGAGGCTGACTTCTGGCAAATCGACTCTGCCGTGTAGCACGCCGCTCAGACTTTGTCTCAAAGAGAGAGGAGAGATACCGCCCCTCTGATTGGAAGGCATGAGTGACGCATACACAAGATGGAAGCTGAGATAAAGTCGGTGAGACAATGCCCTTCAGACAGCACCATCAGACAGCACTGTCTTGAAGGAATGAGGATGCTGGTAGCTGCAAAAAAGTCACTTGTGACGCGGGCGAGAAGCATCGCGGAAAACTTGGAGTTCTGCGATAAGCATTCTCGCTTATTCCAAAGGCCCACACGTGTTACGGATGACCCACCGACGCCTGATGGGGTAAAAATCTTCTGTAAAAATATCTGTAAGTATACGCATTCACTCAATGTAGATACTCCAGCCCTAGTGCAGTTCGAAGCTTTCTGCAGATGGCTTTGTAAGCTTGAGCCCACTGAACTGCGCGAATCGATAACTTTGGAAGAAATTCGACTGGCCTTTGAAGGCTCGATGAAATCTGCTGCTCCAGAACCTGCTTGGCTAAATGACTATTGGTGGGAAATAATTCCAAGAACCCTTCACCATCTGGTTAGAGTTTTCAACTCATGGTTAGATGAGGAGCAACAGATTCCGGATTGGTTTGTCGAGGGGCGAACCGTGCTAATCTCCAAGAACCTTGCGTTATCCTGTCAAATAGTGGGATGCAATGGACAGCTGATGCTGCTCTGGAGGATTCACTTTACCATAAGATCTGATCAGGTAAAAGTCCAAACAGAGCAGGTCATCTTCAGAAATCGCGTGTTTCAGGGAGAGGAAGACTCGTTCAGCCCTCTTCTACCCTGCATTTTCCTATTGCTATTATCTGTTGCACTACGGAAAACCCGCGAATACAACTGGGCACCTCCAGCAATAGTAGCATAATATCAGCAATATGTTTAACTTGGATGACTCTGAAGTATATGCGTCGAGAGAAAAGGATCTTCATTAGTCCTTAAGGGTGGTGCAAGAGTACACGCATGCTTTCATACTGGAGCTTGGGATCGACAAATGTGCCACGATTCATCCCAAGAGAGGAAGAGTTGTGAGGGATACGGAGAAGACTCGTAGATGGAAGGATTCTAGATCATTCAGAAGTCGGAGAGACGTTTACTTGGAATAGCACCGCTTCATAAAGGTAACCGTAGGCAAGTATCAGGATATACACCGACAGATCTGGTCATCAGAATTGTCAGGTAAAAACAAGTTGCTGCAACTAATATGCTTGTTGTTCCGCTCTACTTTTTTGGAGTGGTGGAATGGACCAAATAGTCTAGATCCTGGTTATACTTTCCCAAATGACAGGAAGGCTTTGGACTTGAGTTGAGAGTGTTTATAGGACCGACTGTAGTTCAATGCAGACTGGTATAGTTCTTCAAAGTTGGAAGAATTGGGGCATAATGAGTATCGCCCAAAAAGAGCAGAGATGACGAACAAGAATTCGTACTCAATAGGTCATACCCAAAATGTGGTTCTTATTGTTGGATGGAAGTTCCGCTACTCTAGAATTTCAAAATCATACCTACTTGTCCTAAGATGAACATTTCATTGCTTCAGAGCACATCGTACGCCACTGGGACCGGAATGGGCCAGCTGAAACAAAGGAGACCGAATATAGGCATAACTATAATTCACAGCAGATATTATGTCGGCATATTTCTTTTTAATTAAATTATACGTTCAAGGATTCTGGACGGCATAATAAAACGGTAGAAATGCACTCATAAACTTAATTAAACTTATATTGAACGGCTGAAATTTTTTTCATTTCGTGAAACCGTGGTTGCCGAATATATTGTCGTGAATTTGTTCGGGTTCAAATAGATCTTGGTCAGGATTGCGTGCGGAATTTTGAGGGTGGGTACACAAGGGAAAGCTGCTATGATCTTTTTTCGATTTTGGGGAATTAATCTCAACATTCTTTCATTTGATTTGAATCGGATTGAAAAATACCCCTTCTTTCGCATTTCCAGCCCAGAGGCAGGAATATTATCTCATCCCAATTGCTCCAGAAGCACTAAATATTTAAATCACACAGATATTTTTCGAAATAGCAAGGCCATTAGGAAATATTGCTGTATTTTTTTCAATTGCAGAATGGCTCAAAAACAATTGGAATAAATACAGAAAAATACTTTCCTGAAAAGTTCCTTGATGTAGTAAAACATTAAAAATTGTTCCGGAATAATGTGCATTTTTGGTAATAATGAATTAATCTTCGAAAAGTATTGATTCGCATACTGAATACAATTCTGTTAAGAAATAATAAAAATACTTTCAGTCAGTGTTGTAATTTGACTGTTCACAACACTTTCCAATCGTGTTGAGAATTTCTGAGATAATACATTGATTATTACAGGTTAAACTTCATAAAATAATAAAACGAACTAATATACACCCTTTTCACTTTTTATACCTCTAAAAGTTTTACTTTTTGCAATTAATTTTAGACCTCTGCCAATAAATAACATAGGCCGGTAATTTTCATTATTTATTGGTATGGACAGGGTGGAATTGGACAAGCAAGGAAAAACGAACAACCTATTAATATCTGTGACGCCATGCACAGGATCGGTGACCTTACTGGGATTTAAACCCACGCACTTTTGGTCAAAAAGCGGGCACTCTACCATAACGAACAAATTGCAGAGGTTTCGTGAAAAGTCCACATAATCTCTATTTGACTTGGTATCGATTTCAAATTTGGTGAGCTTATTTAAAAAAGGTTGGGTTTTAAGGGAAAAAAGGTATATCAGGAAATTACAGCTCTCAACTCAGGATGAACTTCTCAACTCGAGAACGGTTTGGAATAGAGCAATTCTGCGAACGCCAATCGATTCAGAAAGAGAAATTTTGTATACTTTTATAATTTGAAACAAAATTTTCAACGGAAAATATTTTTTATATCCTGAAAAAACAATTTTTTGACGTTTTCAATATCATTATTGAATTTCAAAATATTTCAGAATATCGCAAATTTCCCTCAAACGTATCTCGACGAGCTGATTTCGAATTATGAATCAACAGTTTTTTCGAATAATTATTTATTTTTGACCGATTGAATTGAAAATAACAGAGTTTATTGATTTCGTCATTTTGAATCGATTGGTTTTCGCAGGATTGCTCTATTCCAGACCGTTCTCAAATTGAAAATTTCATCCTGAGTTGAGATCTGTACTTTGTCGTCGAACATATTTTTCTGAATTTTTTCGTCGTATTCGTGAAACTTGGCTCTTTTTTGTACTAGCACACCAAATTTTGAATCGATTCCGAACCAAATAGAGATTTAGTAGGCTTTTATTGACTATTCATCATTTTCAGGGGTATACCCCTTTGGACTTTTTCCGAGTTATTTGATTTTTCCGCCAATCGAATTGAAACTCACTGAGTATACTAATTTCGTCATTCTGAATCGATTGGCGTTTGCAGAATTGCTCTATCTCAAACCGTTATCGAGTTGAAAAGTTCATCCTGAGTTGAGATCGGTACTTTCTTGCCAAACATATTTTTCCGATTTTTATTGTCATATTCGTGAAACTCATCTCATTTTATATACACACACCAAATTTTAAATCGATTCCGAACCAAATATAGATGTGGTAGGCTTTTTTCGACTTTTCATGATTTTTAGGGGTATACCCCTTTGGACTTTTTCCGAGTTATTTGATTTCTCCGCCAATCGAATTGAAACTCACTGAGTATACTAATTTCGTCATTCTGAATCGATTGGCGTTTGCAGAATTGCTCTATCTCAAACCGTTATCGAGTTGAAAAGTTCATCCTGAGTTGAGATCGGTACTTTCTTGCCAAACATATTTTTCCGATTTTTATTTTCATATTCGTGAAACTCATCTCATTTTATATACACACACCAAATTTTAAATCGATTCCGAACCAAATAGAGATTTAGTAGGCTTTTATCGACTTTTCATCATTTTCAGGGGTATACCCCTTTGGACTTTTTCCGAGTTATTTGATTTTTCTACCAATCAAATTGAAACTCACTGAGTACACTAATTCCGCCATTCTGAATCGATTGGCGTCCGCAGAATTGCTCTATCTCAAACCGTTATCGAGTTGAAAAGTTCATCCTGAGTTGAGATCGGTACTTTCTTGCCAAACATATTTTTCCGATTTTTATTGTCATATTCGTGAAACTCTTCTCATTTTATATACACACACCAAATTTTAAATCGATTCCGAACCAAATATAGATGTGGTAGGCTTTTTTCGACCTTTCATGATTTTTAGGGGTATACCCCTTTGGACTTTTTCCGAGTTATTTGATTTTTCCGCCAATCGAATTGAAACTCACTGAGTATACTAATTTCGTCATTCTGAATCGATTGGCGTCCACAGAATTGCTCTATCTCAAACCGTTATCGAGTTGAAAAGTTCATCCTGAGTTGAGATCGGTACTTTCTTGCCAAACATATTTTTCCGATTTTTATTGTCATATTCGTGAAACTCATCTCATTTTATATACACACACCAAATTTCAAATCGATTCCGAACCAAATAGAGATTTAGTAGGCTTTTATCGACTTTTCATCATTTTCAGGGGTATACCCCTTTGGACTTTTTCCGAGTTATTTGATTTTTCTACCAATCAAATTGAAACTCACTGAGTACACTAATTCCGCCATTCTGAATCGATTGGCGTCCGCAGAATTGCTCTATCTCAAACCGTTATCGAGTTGAAAAGTTCATCCTGAGTTGAGATCGGTACTTTCTTGCCAAACATATTTTTCCGATTTTTATTGTCATATTCGTGGAACTCATCTCATTTTATATACACACACCAAATTTTTAATCGATTCCGAACCAAATATAGATGTGGTAGGCTTTTTTCGACCTTTCATGATTTTTAGGGGTATACCCCTTTGGACTTTTTCCGAGTTATTTGATTTTTCCGCCAATCGAATTGAAACTCACTGAGTACACTAATTCCGCCATTCTGAATCGATTGGCGTCCGCAGAATTGCTCTATCCCAAACCGTTATCGAGTTGAAAAGTTCATCCTGAGTTGAGATCGGTACTTTCTTGCCAAACATAGTTTTCCGATTTTTATTGTCATATTCGTGAAACTCATCTCATTTTATATACACACACCAAATTTTAAATCGATTCCGAACCAAGTAGAGATTAAGTAGGCTTTTATCGACTTTTCATCATTTTCAGGGGTATACTACCCCTTTGGACTTTTTCCGAGTTATTTGATTTTTCTACCAATCAAATAGAAACTCACTGAGTTCACTAATTCCGCCATTCTGAATCGATTGGCGTCCGCAGAATTGCTCTATCTCAAACCGTTATCGAGTTGAAAAGTCCATCCTGAGTTGAGATCGGTACTTTCTTGCCAAACATATTTTTCCGATTTTTATTGTCATATTCGTGAAACTCATCTCATTTTATATACACACACCAAATTTTTAATCGATTCCGAACCAAATATAGATGTGGTAGGCTTTTTTCGACTTTTCATGATTTTTAGGGGTATACCCCTTTGGACTTTTTCCGAGTTATTTGATTTTTCCGCCAATCGAATTGAAACTCACTGAGTATACTAATTTCGTCATTCTGAATCGATTGGCGTCCGCAGAATTGCTCTATCTCAAACCGTTATCGAGTTGAAAAGTTCATCCTGAGTTGAGATCGGTACTTTCTTGCCAAACATAGTTTTCCGATTTTTATTGTCATATTCGTGAAACTCATCTCATTTTATATACACACACCAAATTTTAAATCGATTCCGAACCAAATATAGATGTGGTAGGCTTTTTTCGACTTTTCATGATTTTTAGGGGTATACCCCTTTGGACTTTTTCCGAGTTATTTGATTTCTCCGCCAATCGAATTGAAACTCACTGAGTATACTAATTTCGTCATTCTGAATCGATTGGCGTTTGCAGAATTGCTCTATCTCAAACCGTTATCGAGTTGAAAAGTTCATCCTGAGTTGAGATCGGTACTTTCTTGCCAAACATATTTTTCCGATTTTTATTTTCATATTCGTGAAACCCATCTCATTTTATATACACACACCAAATTTTAAATCGATTCCGAACCAAATAGAGATTTAGTAGGCTTTTATCGACTTTTCATCATTTTCAGGGGTATACCCCTTTGGACTTTTTCCGAGTTATTTGATTTTTCTACCAATCAAATTGAAACTCACTGAGTACACTAATTCCGCCATTCTGAATCGATTGGCGTCCGCAGAATTGCTCTATCTCAAACCGTTATCGAGTTGAAAAGTTCATCCTGAGTTGAGATCGGTACTTTCTTGCCAAACATATTTTTCCGATTTTTATTGTCATATTCGTGAAACTCTTCTCATTTTATATACACACACCAAATTTTAAATCGATTCCGAACCAAATATAGATGTGGTAGGCTTTTTTCGACCTTTCATGATTTTTAGGGGTATACCCCTTTGGACTTTTTCCGAGTTATTTGATTTTTCCGCCAATCGAATTGAAACTCACTGAGTATACTAATTTCGTCATTCTGAATCGATTGGCGTCCGCAGAATTGCTCTATCTCAAACCGTTATCGAGTTGAAAAGTTCATCCTGAGTTGAGATCGGTACTTTCTTGCCAAACATATTTTTCCGATTTTTATTGTCATATTCGTGAAACTCATCTCATTTTATATACACACACCAAATTTTAAATCGATTCCGAACCAAATATAGATGTGGTAGGCTTTTTTCGACCTTTCATGATTTTTAGGGGTATACCCCTTTGGACTTTTTCCGAGTTATTTGATTTCTCCGCCAATCGAATTGAAACTCACTGAGTATACTAATTTCGTCATTCTGAATCGATTGGCGTCCGCAGAATTGCTCTATCTCAAACCGTTATCGAGTTGAAAAGTTCATCCTGAGTTGAGATCGGTACTTTCTTGCCAAACATATTTTTCCGATTTTTATTGTCATATTCGTGAAACTCATCTCATTTTATATACACACACCAAATTTTAAATCGATTCCGAACCAAATATAGATGTGGTAGGCTTTTTTCGACCTTTCATGATTTTTAGGGGTATACCCCTTTGGACTTTTTCCGAGTTATTTGATTTCTCCGCCAATCGAATTGAAACTCACTGAGTATACTAATTTCGTCATTCTGAATCGATTGGCGTTTGCAGAATTGCTCTATCTCAAACCGTTATCGAGTTGAAAAGTTCATCCTGAGTTGAGATCGGTACTTTCTTGCCAAACATATTTTTCCGATTTTTATTGTCATATTCGTGAAACTCATCTCATTTTATATACACACACCAAATTTCAAATCGATTCCGAACCAAATAGAGATTTAGTAGGCTTTTATCGACTTTTCATCATTTTCAGGGGTATACCCCTTTGGACTTTTTCCGAGTTATTTGATTTTTCTACCAATCAAATTGAAACTGAGTACACTAATTCCGCCATTCTGAATCGATTGGCGTCCGCAGAATTGCTCTATCTCAAACCGTTATCGAGTTGAAAAGTTCATCCTGAGTTGAGATCGGTACTTTCTTGCCAAACATATTTTTCCGATTTTTATTGTCATATTCGTGAAACTCATCTCATTTTATATACACACACCAAATTTCAAATCGATTCCGAACCAAATAGAGATTTAGTAGGCTTTTATCGACTTTTCATCATTTTCAGGGGTATACCCCTTTGGACTTTTTCCGAGTTATTTGATTTTTCTACCAATCAAATTGAAACTGAGTACACTAATTCCGCCATTCTGAATCGATTGGCGTCCGCAGAATTGCTCTATCTCAAACCGTTATCGAGTTGAAAAGTTCATCCTGAGTTGAGATCGGTACTTTCTTGCCAAACATATTTTTCCGATTTTTATTGTCATATTCGTGAAACTCTTCTCATTTTATATACACACACCAAATTTTAAATCGATTCCGAACCAAATATAGATGTGGTAGGCTTTTTTCGACCTTTCATGATTTTTGGGGGTATACCCCTTTGGACTTTTTCCGAGTTATTTGATTTCTCCGCCAATCGAATTGAAACTCACTGAGTATACTAATTTCGTCATTCTGAATCGATTGGCGTTTGCAGAATTGCTCTATCTCAAACCGTTATCGAGTTGAAAAGTTCATCCTGAGTTGAGATCGGTACTTTCTTGCCAAACATATTTTTCCGATTTTTATTGTCATATTCGTGAAACTCTTCTCATTTTATATACACACACCAAATTTTAAATCGATTCCGAACCAAATATAGATGTGGTAGGCTTTTTTCGACCTTTCATGATTTTTAGGGGTATACCCCTTTGGACTTTTTCCGAGTTATTTGATTTCTCCGCCAATCGAATTGAAACTCACTGAGTATACTAATTTCGTCATTCTGAATCGATTGGCGTTTGCAGAATTGCTCTATCTCAAACCGTTATCGAGTTGAAAAGTTCATCCTGAGTTGAGATCGGTACTTTCTTGCCAAACATATTTTTCCGATTTTTATTTTCATATTCGTGAAACCCATCTCATTTTATATACACACACCAAATTTTAAATCGATTCCAAACCAAATAGAGATTTAGTAGGCTTTTATCGACTTTTCATCATTTTCAGGGGTATACCCCTTTGGACTTTTTCCGAGTTATTTGATTTTTCTACCAATCAAATTGAAACTCACTGAGTACACTAATTCCGCCATTCTGAATCGATTGGCGTCCGCAGAATTGCTCTATCTCAAACCGTTATCGAGTTGAAAAGTTCATCCTGAGTTGAGATCGGTACTTTCTTGCCAAACATATTTTTCCGATTTTTATTGTCATATTCGTGAAACTCTTCTCATTTTATATACACACACCAAATTTTAAATCGATTCCGAACCAAATATAGATGTGGTAGGCGTTTTTCGACCTTTCATGATTTTTAGGGGTATACCCCTTTGGACTTTTTCCGAGTTATTTGATTTTTCCGCCAATCGAAATGAAACTCACTGAGTATACTAATTTCGTCATTCTGAATCGATTGGCGTCCGCAGAATTGCTCTATCTCAAACCGTTATCGAGTTGAAAAGTTCATCCTGAGTTGAGATCGGTACTTTCTTGCCAAACATATTTTTCCGATTTTTATTGTCATATTCGTGAAACTCATCTCATTTTATATACACACACCAAATTTTAAATCGATTCCGAACCAAATATAGATGTGGTAGGCTTTTTTCGACCTTTCATGATTTTTAGGGGTATACCCCTTTGGACTTTTTCCGAGTTATTTGATTTCTCCGCCAATCGAATTGAAACTCACTGAGTATACTAATTTCGTCATTCTGAATCGATTGGCGTTTGCAGAATTGCTCTATCTCAAACCGTTATCGAGTTGAAAAGTTCATCCTGAGTTGAGATCGGTACTTTCTTGCCAAACATATTTTTCCGATTTTTATTGTCATATTCGTGAAACTCATCTCATTTTATATACACACACCAAATTTCAAATCGATTCCGAACCAAATAGAGATTTAGTAGGCTTTTATCGACTTTTCATCATTTTCAGGGGTATACCCCTTTGGACTTTTTCCGAGTTATTTGATTTTTCTACCAATCAAATTGAAACTGAGTACACTAATTCCGCCATTCTGAATCGATTGGCGTCCGCAGAATTGCTCTATCTCAAACCGTTATCGAGTTGAAAAGTTCATCCTGAGTTGAGATCGGTACTTTCTTGCCAAACATATTTTTCCGATTTTTATTGTCATATTCGTGAAACTCATCTCATTTTATATACACACACCAAATTTCAAATCGATTCCGAACCAAATAGAGATTTAGTAGGCTTTTATCGACTTTTCATCATTTTCAGGGGTATACCCCTTTGGACTTTTTCCGAGTTATTTGATTTTTCTACCAATCAAATTGAAACTGAGTACACTAATTCCGCCATTCTGAATCGATTGGCGTCCGCAGAATTGCTCTATCTCAAACCGTTATCGAGTTGAAAAGTTCATCCTGAGTTGAGATCGGTACTTTCTTGCCAAACATATTTTTCCGATTTTTATTGTCATATTCGTGAAATTCTTCTCATTTTATATACACACACCAAATTTTAAATCGATTCCGAACCAAATATAGATGTGGTAGGCTTTTTTCGACCTTTCATGATTTTTGGGGGTATACCCCTTTGGACTTTTTCCGAGTTATTTGATTTCTCCGCCAATCGAATTGAAACTCACTGAGTATACTAATTTCGTCATTCTGAATCGATTGGCGTTTGCAGAATTGCTCTATCTCAAACCGTTATCGAGTTGAAAAGTTCATCCTGAGTTGAGATCGGTACTTTCTTGCCAAACATATTTTTCCGATTTTTATTGTCATATTCGTGAAACTCTTCTCATTTTATATACACACACCAAATTTTAAATCGATTCCGAACCAAATATAGATGTGGTAGGCTTTTTTCGACCTTTCATGATTTTTAGGGGTATACCCCTTTGGACTTTTTCCGAGTTATTTGATTTCTCCGCCAATCGAATTGAAACTCACTGAGTATACTAATTTCGTCATTCTGAATCGATTGGCGTTTGCAGAATTGCTCTATCTCAAACCATTATCGAGTTGAAAAGTTCATCCTGAGTTGAGATCGGTACTTTCTTGCCAAACATAGTTTTCCGATTTTTATTGTCATATTCGTGAAACTCATCTCATTTTATATACACACACCAAATTTTAAATCGATTCCGAACCAAATATAGATGTGGTAGGCTTTTTTCGACTTTTCATGATTTTTAGGGGTATACCCCTTTGGACTTTTTCCGAGTTATTTGATATCTCCGCCAATCGAATTGAAACTCACTGAGTATACTAATTTCGTCATTCTGAATCGATTGGCGTTTGCAGAATTGCTCTATCTCAAACCGTTATCGAGTTGAAAAGTTCATCCTGAGTTGAGATCGGTACTTTCTTGCCAAACATATTTTTCCGATTTTTATTTTCATATTCGTGAAACTCATCTCATTTTATATACACACACCAAATTTTAAATCGATTCCGAACCAAATAGAGATTTAGTAGGCTTTTATCGACTTTTCATCATTTTCAGGGGAATACCCCTTTGGACTTTTTCCGAGTTATTTGATTTTTCTACCAATTAAATTGAAACTCACTGAGTACACTAATTCCGCCATTCTGAATCGATTGGCGTCCGCAGAATTGCTCTATCTCAAACCGTTATCGAGTTGAAAAGTTCATCCTGAGTTGAGATCGGTACTTTCTTGCCAAACATATTTTTCCGATTTTTATTGTCATATTCGTGAAACTCATCTCATTTTATATACACACACCAAATTTTAAATCGATTCCGAACCAAATATAGATGTGGTAGGCTTTTTTCGACCTTTCATGATTTTTAGGGGTATACCCCTTTGGACTTTTTCCGAGTTATTTGATTTTTCTACCAATCAAATTGAAACTCACTGAGTACACTAATTCCGCCATTCTGAATCGATTGGCGTCCGCAGAATTGCTCTATCTCAAACCGTTATCGAGTTGAAAAGTTCATCCTGAGTTGAGATCGGTACTTTCTTGCCAAACATATTTTTCCGATTTTTATTGTCATATTCGTGAAACTCATCTCATTTTATATACACACACCAAATTTTAAATCGATTCCGAACCAAATAGAGATTTAGTAGGCTTTTATCGACTTTTCATCATTTTCAGGGGTATACCCCTTTGGACTTTTTCCGAGTTATTTGATTTTTCCGCCAATCGAATTGAAACTCACTGAGTATACTAATTTCGTCATTCTGAATCGATTGGCGTTTGCAGAATTGCTCTATCTCAAACCATTATCGAGTTGAAAAGTTCATCCTGAGTTGAGATCGGTACTTTCTTGCCAAACATATTTTTCCGATTTTTATTGTCATATTCGTGAAACTCATCTCATTTTATATACACACACCAAATTTTAAATCGATTCCGAACCAAATATAGATGTGGTAGGCTATTTTCGACTTTTCATGATTTTTAGGGGTATACCCCTTTGGACTTTTTCCGAGTTATTTGATTTCTCCGCCAATCGAATTGAAACTCACTGAGTATACTAATTTCGTCATTCTGAATCGATTGGCGTTTGCAGAATTGCTCTATCTCAAACCGTTATCGAGTTGAAAAGTTCATCCTGAGTTGAGATCGGTACTTTCTTGCCAAACATAGTTTTCCGATTTTTATTGTCATATTCGTGAAACTCATCTCATTTTATAAACACACACCAAATTTTAAATCGATTCCGTACCAAATATAGATGTGGTAGGCTTTTTTCGACTTTTCATGATTTTTAGGGGTATACCCCTTTGGACTTTTTCCGAGTTATTTGATTTCTCCGCCAATCGAATTGAAACTCACTGAGTATACTAATTTCGTCATTCTGAATCGATTGGCGTTTGCAGAATTGCTCTATCTCAAACCGTTATCGAGTTGAAAAGTTCATCCTGAGTTGAGATCGGTACTTTCTTGCCAAACATATTTTTCCGATTTTTATTGTCATATTCGTGAAACTCATCTCATTTTATATACACACACCAAATTTTAAATCGATTCCGAACCAAATAGAGATTTAGTAGGCTTTTATCGACTTTTTATCATTTTCAGGGGTATACCCCTTTGGACTTTTTCCGAGTTATTTGATTTTTCTACCAATCAAATTGAAACTCACTGAGTACACTAATTCCGGCATTCTGAATCGATTGGCGTCCGCAGAATTGCTCTATCTCAAACCATTATCGAGTTGAAAAGTTCATCCTGAGTTGAGATCGGTACTTTCTTGCCAAACATATTTTTCCGATTTTTATTGTCATATTCGTGAAACTCATCTCATTTTATATACACACACCAAATTTTAAATCGATTCCGAACCAAATATAGATGTGGTAGGCGTTTTTCGACTTTTCATGATTTTTAGGGGTATACCCCTTTGGACTTTTTCCGAGTAATTTGATTTTTCCGCCAATCGAATTGAAACTCACTGGGTATACTAATTTCGTCATTCTGAATCGATTGGCGTTTGCAGAATTGCTCTATCTCAAACCATTATCGAGTTGAAAAGTTCATCCTGAGTTGAGATCGGTACTTTCTTGCCAAACATATTTTTCCGATTTTTATTGTCATATTCGTGAAACTCATCTCATTTTATATACACACACCAAATTTTAAATCGATTCCGAACCAAATATAGATGTGGTAGGCGTTTTTCGACTTTTCATGATTTTTAGGGGTATACCCCTTTGGACTTTTTCCGAGTTATTTGATTTTTCCGCCAATCGAATTGAAACTCACTGAGTATACGAATTTCGTCATTCTGAATCGATTGGCGTCCGCAGAATTGCTCTATCTCAAACCGTTATCGAGTTGAAAAGTTCATCCTGAGTTGAGATCGGTACTTTCTTGCCAAACATATTTTTCCGATTTTTATTGTCATATTCGTGAAACTCATCTCATTTTATATACACACACCAAATTTTAAATCGATTCCGAACCAAATATAGATGTGGTAGGCTCTTTTCGACCTTTCATGATTTTTAGGGGTATACCCCTTTGGACTTTTTCCGAGTTATTTGATTTTTCCGCCAATCGAATTGAAACTCACTGAGTATACTAATTTCGTCATTCTGAATCGATTGGCGTTTGCAGAATTGCTCTATCTCAAACCATTATCGAGTTGAAAAGTTCATCCTGAGTTGAGATCGGTACTTTCTTGCCAAACATAGTTTTCCGATTTTTATTGTCATATTCGTGAAACTCATCTCATTTTATATACACACACCAAATTTTAAATCGATTCCGAACCAAATATAGATGTGGTAGGCTATTTTCGACTTTTCATGATTTTTAGGGGTATACCCCTTTGGACTTTTTCCGAGTTATTTGATTTCTCCGCCAATCGAATTGAAACTCACTGAGTATACTAATTTCGTCATTCTGAATCGATTGGCGTTTGCAGAATTGCTCTATCTCAAACCGTTATCGAGTTGAAAAGTTCATCCTGAGTTGAGATCGGTACTTTCTTGCCAAACATAGTTTTCCGATTTTTATTGTCATATTCGTGAAACTCATCTCATTTTATATACACACACCAAATTTCAAATCGATTCCGAACCAAATAGAGATTTAGTAGGCTTTTATCGACTTTTCATCATTTTCAGGGGTATACCCCTTTGGACTTTTTCCGAGTTATTTGATTTTTCTACCAATCAAATTGAAACTCACTGAGTACACTAATTCCGCCATTCTGAATCGATTGGCGTCCGCAGAATTGCTCTATCTCAAACCGTTATCGAGTTGAAAAGTTCATCCTGAGTTGAGATCGGTACTTTCTTGCCAAACATATTTTTCCGATTTTTATTGTCATATTCGTGAAACTCATCTCATTTTATATACACACACCAAATTTTAAATCGATTCCGAACCAAATAGAGATTTAGTAGGCTTTTATCGACTTTTCATCATTTTCAGGGGTATACCCCTTTGGACTTTTTCCGAGTTATTTGATTTTTCTACCAATCAAATTGAAACTCACTGAGTACACTAATTCCGGCATTCTGAATCGATTGGCGTCCGCAGAATTGCTCTATCTCAAACCGTTATCGAGTTGAAAAGTTCATCCTGAGTTGAGATCGGTACTTTCTTGCCAAACATATTTTTCCGATTTTTATTGTCATATTCGTGAAACTCATCTCATTTTATATACACACACCAAATTTTAAATCGATTGCGAACCAAATATAGATGTGGTAGGCTTTTTTCGACTTTTCATGATTTTTAGGGGTATACCCCTTTGGACTTTTTCCGAGTTATTTGATTTCTCCGCCAATCGAATTGAAACTCACTGAGTATACTAATTTCGTCATTCTGAATCGATTGGCGTTTGCAGAATTGCTCTATCTCAAACCGTTATCGAGTTGAAAAGTTCATCCTGAGTTGAGATCGGTACTTTCTTGCCAAACATATTTTTCCGATTTTTATTTTCATATTCGTGAAACTCATCTCATTTTAGATACACACACCAAATTTTAAATCGATTCCGAACCAAATAGAGATTTAGTAGGCTTTTATCGACTTTTCATCATTTTCAGGGGTATACCCCTTTGGACTTTTTCCGAGTTATTTGATTTTTCTACCAATCAAATTGAAACTGAGTACACTAATTCCGCCATTCTGAATCGATTGGCGTCCGCAGAATTGCTCTATCTCAAACCGTTATCGAGTTGAAAAGTTCATCCTGAGTTGAGATCGGTACTTTCTTGCCAAACATATTTTTCCGATTTTTATTGTCATATTCGTGAAACTCATCTCATTTTATATACACACACCAAATTTTAAATCGATTCCGAACCAAATAGAGATTTAGTAGGCTTTTATCGACTTTTTATCATTTTCAGGGGTATACCCCTTTGGACTTTTTCCGAGTTATTTGATTTTTCTACCAATCAAATTGAAACTCACTGAGTACACTAATTCCGGCATTCTGAATCGATTGGCGTCCGCAGAATTGCTCTATCTCAAACCATTATCGAGTTGAAAAGTTCATCCTGAGTTGAGATCGGTACTTTCTTGCCAAACATATTTTTCCGATTTTTATTGTCATATTCGTGAAACTCATCTCATTTTATATACACACACCAAATTTTAAATCGATTCCGAACCAAATATAGATGTGGTAGGCGTTTTTCGACTTTTCATGATTTTTAGGGGTATACCCCTTTGGACTTTTTCCGAGTAATTTGATTTTTCCGCCAATCGAATTGAAACTCACTGGGTATACTAATTTCGTCATTCTGAATCGATTGGCGTTTGCAGAATTGCTCTATCTCAAACCATTATCGAGTTGAAAAGTTCATCCTGAGTTGAGATCGGTACTTTCTTGCCAAACATATTTTTCCGATTTTTATTGTCATATTCGTGAAACTCATCTCATTTTATATACACACACCAAATTTTAAATCGATTCCGAACCAAATATAGATGTGGTAGGCGTTTTTCGACTTTTCATGATTTTTAGGGGTATACCCCTTTGGACTTTTTCCGAGTTATTTGATTTTTCCGCCAATCGATTTTTAAATTTTTTAAATCGATTGCGAACCAAATATAGATGTGGTAGGCTTTTTTCGACCTTTCATGATTTTTAGGGGTATACCCCTTTGGACTTTTTCCGAGTTATTTGATTTTTCCGCCAATCGAATTGAAACTCACTGAGTATACTAATTTCGTCATTCTGAATCGATTGGCGTTTGCAGAATTGCTCTATCTCAAACCATTATCGAGTTGAAAAGTTCATCCTGAGTTGAGATCGGTACTTTCTTGCCAAACATAGTTTTCCGATTTTTATTGTCATATTCGTGAAACTCATCTCATTTTATATACACACACCAAATTTTAAATCGATTCCGAACCAAATATAGATGTGGTAGGCTATTTTCGACTTTTCATGATTTTTAGGGGTATACCCCTTTGGACTTTTTCCGAGTTATTTGATTTCTCCGCCAATCGAATTGAAACTCACTGAGTATACTAATTTCGTCATTCTGAATCGATTGGCGTTTGCAGAATTGCTCTATCTCAAACCGTTATCAAGTTGAAAAGTTCATCCTGAGTTGAGATCGGTACTTTCTTGCCAAACATAGTTTTCCGATTTTTATTGTCATATTCGTGAAACTCATCTCATTTTATATACACACACCAAATTTTAAATCGATTCCGAACCAAATAGAGATTTAGTAGGCTTTTATCGACTTTTCATCATTTTCAGGGGTATACCCCTTTGGACTTTTTCCGAGTTATTTGATTTTTCTACCAATCAAATTGAAACTGAGTACACTAATTCCGCCATTCTGAATCGATTGGCGTCCGCAGAATTGCTCTATCTCAAACCGTTATCGAGTTGAAAAGTTCATCCTGAGTTGAGATCGGTACTTTCTTGCCAAACATATTTTTCCGATTTTTATTGTCATATTCGTGAAACTCTTCTCATTTTATATACACACACCAAATTTTAAATCGATTCCGAACCAAATATAGATGTGGTAGGCTTTTTTCGACCTTTCATGATTTTTAGGGGTATACCCCTTTGGACTTTTTCCGAGTTATTTGATTTCTCCGCCAATCGAATTGAAACTCACTGAGTATACTAATTTCGTCATTCTGAATCGATTGGCGTTTGCAGAATTGCTCTATCTCAAACCGTTATCGAGTTGAAAAGTTCATCCTGAGTTGAGATCGGTACTTTCTTGCCAAACATATTTTTCCGATTTTTATTGTCATATTCGTGAAACTCATCTCATTTTATATACACACACCAAATTTCAAATCGATTCCGAACCAAATAGAGATTTAGTAGGCTTTTATCGACTTTTCATCATTTTCAGGGGTATACCCCTTTGGACTTTTTCCGAGTTATTTGATTTTTCTACCAATCAAATTGAAACTCACGGAGTCACTAATTCCGCCATTCTGAATCGATTGGCGTCCGCAGAATTGCTCTATCTCAAACCGTTATCGAGTTGAAAAGTTCATCCTGAGTTGAGATCGGTACTTTCTTGCCAAACATATTTTTCCGATTTTTATTGTCATATTCGTGAAACTCATCTCATTTTATATACACACACCAAATTTTAAATCGATTCCGAACCAAATAGAGATTTAGTAGGCTTTTATCGACTTTTTATCATTTTCAGGGGTATACCCCTTTGGACTTTTTCCGAGTTATTTGATTTTTCTACCAATCAAATTGAAACTCACTGAGTACACTAATTCCGGCATTCTGAATCAATTGGCGTCCGCAGAATTGCTCTATCTCAAACCATTATCGAGTTGAAAAGTTCATCCTGAGTTGAGATCGGTACTTTCTTGCCAAACATATTTTTCCGATTTTTATTGTCATATTCGTGAAACTCATCTCATTTTATATACACACACCAAATTTTAAATCGATTCCGAACCAAATATAGATGTGGTAGGCGTTTTTCGACTTTTCATGATTTTTAGGGGTATACCCCTTTGGACTTTTTCCGAGTTATTTGATTTTTCCGCCAATCGAATTGAAACTCACTGAGTATACTAATTTCGTCATTTTGAATCGATTGGCGTTTGCAGAATTGCTCTATCTCAAACCATTATCGAGTTGAAAAGTTCATCCTGAGTTGAGATCGGTACTTTCTTGCCAAACATATTTTTCCGATTTTTATTGTCATATTCGTGAAACTCATCTCATTTTATATACACACACCAAATTTTAAATCGATTCCGAACCAAATATAGATGTGGTAGGCGTTTTTCGACTTTTCATGATTTTTAGGGGTATACCCCTTTGGACTTTTTCCGAGTTATTTGATTTTTCCGCCAATCGAATTGAAACTCACTGAGTATACTAATTTCGTCATTCTGAATCGATTGGCGTCCGCAGAATTGCTCTATCTCAAACCGTTATCGAGTTGAAAAGTTCATCCTGAGTTGAGATCGGTACTTTCTTGCCAAACATATTTTTCCGATTTTTATTGTCATATTCGTGAAACGCATCTCATTTTATATACACACACCAAATTTTAAATCGATTCCGAACCAAATATAGATGTGGTAGGCTTTTTTCGACCTTTCATGATTTTTAGGGGTATACCCCTTTGGACTTTTTCCGAGTTATTTGATTTTTCCGCCAATCGAATTGAAACTCACTGAGTATACTAATTTCGTCATTCTGAATCGATTGGCATTTGCAGAATTGCTCTATCTCAAACCGTTATCGAGTTGAAAAGTTCATCCTGAGTTGAGATCGGTACTTTCTTGCCAAACATATTTTTCTGATTTTTATTGTCATATTCGTGAAACTCATCTCATTTTATATACACACACCAAATTTTAAATCGATTCCGAACCAAATAGAGATTTATTAGGCTTTTATCGACTTTTCATCATTTTCAGTGGTATACCCCTTTGGACTTTTTCCGAGTTATTTGATTTTTCTACCAATCAAATTGAAACTCACTGAGTACACTAATTCCGCCATTCTGAATCGATTGGCGTCCGCAGAATTGCTCTATCTCAAACCGTTATCGAATTGAAAAGTTCATCCTGAGTTGAGATCGGTACTTTCTTGCCAAACATATTTTTCCGATTTTTATTGTCATATTCGTGAAACTCATCTCATTTTATATACACACACCAAATTTTAAATCGATTCCGAACCAAATATAGATGTGGTAGGCTTTTTTCGACCTTTCATGATTTTTAGTGGTATACCCTTTGGACTTTTTCCGTGTTATTTGATTTTTCCGCCAATCGAATTGAAACTCACTGAGTATACTAATTTCGTCATTCTGAATCGATTGGCGTTTGCAGAATTGCTCTATCTCAAACCGTTATCGAGTTGAAAAGTTCATCCTGAGTTGAGATCGGTACTTTCTTGCCAAACATATTTTTCCGATTTTTATTTTCATATTCGTGAAACTCATCTTATAATAGAAATTTGGTAGGCTTTTAACGACTTTTCATGATTTTTAGTGGTATACCCCTTTGGACTTTTTCCGAGTTATTTGATTTTTCTACCAATCAAATTGAAACTCACTGAGTACACTAATTCCGCCATTCTGAATCGATTGGCGTCCGCAGAATTGCTCTATCTCAAACCGTTATCGAGTTGAAAAGTTCATCCTGAGTTGAGATCGGTACTTTCTTGCCAAACATAGTTTTCCGATTTTTATTGTCATATTCGTGAAACTCATCTCATTTTATATACACACACCAAATTTTAAATCGATTCCGAACCAAGTAGAGATTTAGTAGGCTTTTATCGACTTTTCATCATTTTCAGGGGTATACTACCCCTTTGGACTTTTTCCGAGTTATTTGATTTTTCTACCAATCAAATTGAAACTCACTGAGTATACTAATTCCGCCATTCTGAATCGATTGGCGTCCGCAGAATTGCTCTATCTCAAACCGTTATCGAGTTGAAAAGTTCATCCTGAGTTGAGATCGGTACTTTCTTGCCAAACATATTTTTCCGATTTTTATTGTCATATTCATGAAACTCATCTCATTTTATATACACACACCAAATTTTTAATCGATTCCGAACCAAATATAGATGTGGTAGGCTTTTTTCGACTTTTCATGATTTTTAGGGGTATACCCCTTTGGACTTTTTCCGAGTTATTTGATTTTTCCGCCAATCGAATTGAAACTCACTGAGTATACTAATATCGTCATTCTGAATCGATTGGCGTCCGCAGAATTGCTCTATCTCAAACCGTTATCGAGTTGAAAAGTTCATCCTGAGTTTGTGAGATCTGTACTTTCTCGCCAAACATATTTTTCCGATTTTTTTTTCATATTCGTGAAACTCATCTTATAATAGAAATTTGGTAGGCTTTTAACGACTTTTCATGATTTTTAGGGGTATACCCCTTTGGACTTTCTCCGAATTATTTAATTTTTCCGCCAGGAAGCTGTTCTTTGAAATCAGGAAGATTTTTTAAGAATCCTATCACCAATCACGCTGAGGGTTCCCACTGTATACTGCACCTACAACAGATCGGATTCAAGATAAATCGACCAATTCCGTACCTTTCATAGCCGTTATTACTGAACGTGTTAACAGATTATTATCATTACTCAGCCATTAAATAATGTTAAATTTCTGCAACAATGTATGGACCTGATAGAAGGCCCCGTCGAACGGAACGCGTTTACATTAAATTCGAAACGTGGTACGAGTACGTATGCCGAGTAAATTAGTCGTATTCTGTAAATAATTGATTCTGGTTTATCTCGAATGCGTTCAAACATCTAGTCGAAGAACACGAAATTAATTTATTTTTCCCATTGGAAACTGTAAATTTCGTAATTAAGTCTCGGAGATGTGCCTACACGTAATATGTAATCACCGTGATAGAGTGGGTATTCATTTAGTTTACAAGTGTGCTTGTACGCCAGGAGAACCATAATGGCCGGGCAATTCTATATAAACTCAATGCGCGAGATTGAAATCTCTAATTCACGTTCTGCTTTCAAGTGATCACACCTTATTTCATCATAAGCTCCTCGCAATCGATATATCTGCGTTATTATTTTGTTTCGCATGAAAATCGATAGTTATAGACGATGATGTTTTTTTTTTTCATTCCTTGTAAAAAATCACTGATATTTCTCAAAAGCTCATTTAAATTAGATCCAGGATCTACAGTAGAACTACTAACATCCTATAGCAATAATAGTTTTTCAACATTTTAATGAACGCTACTTGTTGTATTATGAGTCTTTTCCTACGTTCACCTTCAAATAATTTATATCCTAGTAACTGCCCTTAGGGTCTTGTACTTTGCTTCTTTGTAAAATGCAAAGAATGTTCTCAACAACTTGGGATACCACAACATAGAAAGGAAAAGAATCTTCATTCCAAAATAAATTATAGATAGCCCTTGAATCACAGTTTATACTTGAAGAAGCCATTGTATGAATACTAATAGTCCCTTAGAAACATTGAGAATCTGTGGCTTTTATAACATCATTGGCTGGTATGGAAATGTCCATTGTTGTAGAATATTTCGTAACAATGCCAATTTCATTACCAAATTGAAGGAGTGTAGTTATGGAAAACAATACGCAGTTTTCAGATAAGCGAGACTGGGTGATGAATTGTATCTGTCTCTTGAAGCAGTTGCCAAAGGTACACAAGGAAATGCTAATGCCTGGATCTTTTTCAAGAACATCGAGGACCAATAAAAAAAATCTGTCCTCTGTTATCCAATAGAATAGTGTTACCAACACCTTGGTCAACCGCAATCATGTAACAGCATATTCAGCATTCATTGGACTATGATTAATAAGATGATAATACTGCCTCAGGAATAGTCTGAGACTGTACCCTAAGGCATAGCCTGTGCGGGTAGAGAATGGCTATTATTATCATTTGCCGTGGTGCTCCGCGACGACTAACTGATGTTTGGTGATTTATTGACATCTCAGCTGTAGGCAAACCCACAGCACCACCCCAGGTGGTCGGCGCGCACTCCAAGAAAGCACCAGACGTCGGGATTGGCATCTAAGCAACTTACACCACACTTGCTCTACCATAAGGCATATGGCCGCCTTGAGAAACCGAAATACTTGAGAAAAAATATTCTCGCGTACTAAAGCCTCGAACCTTTGTCCTGTGCGAGCCAAAAGTTCTTTGCCGCTGAGCTACCGACCATCATTATGAGGTAACATTGTCCAACAAGATTATCTCGCAGTTCTAGTTGTGGAACGGAAACAAATTTTTGTTAGATATTGGCCCCAAGCGTATCGAACAGTTCAACTCACCAAAGTGGTACCTAATATATTCTCGTCTCCAATTATTGGGATAATTTTATATAATTGCTAATGATACTTCCGTAAATTTTTTGGAAATAGGGTGTTTTTCATCGTGTCAGTATGGTCTACTGACCGATACCTGCTGTTCCGCTGGTATACCGATCACCAAAGTAAAACTTGATTCACTTAGTAGAAGAATATGCAGGAACAAGTAGTTTCCAGTCCATATCGTACATTTATCTTTAGCTGTCTATGATCTGGATCGATTTCTATAATAGCTTTTGAAGAGATATAGTTTGTCTTGATGGAGATCCTTCAAATTATTTGATATAATTGAATTTAATGATGATGTTCACATATAAATGGACCAAGTTATGCTTTTCAAAAGTGTGACACACTTAAGTTTTCTAAACAGTTTATTAATTTTGGACATAGTATCCTTCATATCTTGACCATATCTGTATCAATTTCATCCATACTTTCTCCCTAACTGTCAAACTCTAAAATTCGCTATCAAGTTTTATTGAATATAGCATTACTTACAAGACACAAGAAGACTTTTCAAAAGACGATTTAATGAATTGTCACTATTACTGTGGACACATTACAACAAATCAATTTGAAAATCGCACCTAACGATGTTGCCTTCGTTGAACATTACTGCTGAAGTATCATTTCCCCAAACAATACTATTGCTAATTGGCGCTGTACCGTGTCTGAATTATATGAAATAAGGCCATTATGGCATCCGAAACAATGCCCGATTTAATAAACTAATGCAAAACCGTACTGGATGGGTGGAGATGAAATGAAACGCGAATGGTGTACCGCTCGCAGCGTGGGCCGCGTGGGGTCACCCGCCACCGCCCTCCCCTCCCGCTGCCCCCTGACACGATCCCTCTTGATTAACTCTATCCTTGTCTGTTGCCATAATTAATGAAACGTTCACACGGATTGACTTACTCAAACGCGAGTATACTCATTCATTTCAGGTGAAGCTGCAGTGGAGTCAATTCCGTTGCATTGTTTGTTGGAGTGTTTTTATTCCATGAGACAAAATTTATCTTCTTCTAATTCTGAATAGGCCATTTTGTTGGCATGACAAAAACTAAGGTAGATTTCTGAAAGAGGCCATTAAAATCATCATGTTTCAACTATAGAAATTTAAAGTCCCCCGACGTTGATCTCATACCATCAACTCAAATTTTTCGTACCTCTGACTCAAATATCGTATCTCCCACTTTAATTTCGAACCCCCGAATTTGATATTTGACCATAGACTTTTCCAGAGTTCTAGGGGTTGCAACCGTCATCGAAAATTCCAGTCTCAAAAGCATTATCGAAAGCAATTTTGGTCAAGTGAAGTTCCACAGCAGGTTTTTGTGAGTTATTCAAACTCTCTTTGAATTGGGAGTTTTTCCGTTTAGCTGGACAAATTCCTCAAAAGAGGATAAATGGCCATATCTAGCCATTTGTTATCTTAAACATCATTGACATATAAAGCAGAAGTCTATTGAAAAATATGGCAGAACTTTGGTCGTTATATTAGATAAGAATCTTTGAGTCGTTTGATCATGTTTGTTACGAGGAACTCTTCGTCAAGCTTCCATATTATAGCTTGCACCTCTAGATGTGTTTCTTGCTATCAAGCTTCATCTCTGAGAGATGGTGGTTGATGGAGTTTCATCCTCCACTCTATGTATAGAAGATGGCGTTCCCATGGATCCATCCTGTCATCAACATTGTATCTTCTCAACATTAATGATTTGCTTTCCGGTTTATAGTCCTTTTCCTACCGCTTCATCTCCCACCGTGGAACTAGAAATGAACCAGAGGAACGTGGACGATCTGAATATGGGCAAAAATTCTAGAATGAAGATCCAACTTAGTGTAATTCCATGTGATCAGAACACAAGCATGCCATTTTTCAAGGCATGCAATAAAGGCCGAACTCAGCGAACGTTCATGTCATTCCCTCATGATTTCTGTTCTTGTCCCCTTTCTGTATTTGTCCTGCTAAGTCCTTTAGTCCACCCAGCCTTGCTCACTCCTTAACCAGTAGGTCAATTATTCCATTCACCAGTAAGGTTCTGTACAGGGTGGTACCACACAAAGGACTGACTGTACATTATCGTCCTTTGGGGCATTGCTAGGCCTCTTTTACTCGGAAAGATTTTCGTCAGAGCTCGTTGAAAATCAACTTATCATCCAACCAGTCCTCCAGGAATATGTAACGACTGCTGTCTTCGGTGTTATTCGTGATATGGAGACGTTGAAGGACATGTCATCCCTCTTCCTTAGTCTCCTCACAATAACTGCTTATTTTTCGCAGGAATCACATTTAATACGTCCCCTCCATCCACCTCACTAGTTATACCAATACATGGTTACCCATTTCTATAAAATTTTCTCTTTTGTTAGCTCCAACTATATGGTTATCAGCAGAAACAACTGTATAGCATTCTTGTGGAAGTTTTAGTTCTAGTAATCCTTCATAAAGTGAGTTTCACAGGATGGGTCTGCTTAGGACCCCTTGTAATGCTATCTTCCTGCTTTCAAATCTATCGCCCAGGTATTCAGGAGGTTTCTACTCATGGTTACTTAGTCCCTTCATGTTTTTGGTCCACAAGAATGATGACTCCCAAGTACTCCTAGTATCACTTGCTTCATCTAAAACCTGTTTAGCCGCTTGTATCGTGGACTTTTTGGCCTTGAAGCCATATTGTGTGGGAGATATCTTTATTCTTCTTTCAGCCTGTGTTTGATAATGTATTTGAATAACTTTCCCGTTACGTTAAGCAGACAAACTGATCTACGCTGGGGTATTCGGGAGATTTAACGTATACGAATTCGATGTTGTATCTCATTTCAACAAGCGGTGTCTGTGTCGCTATATGTTACTTGAAACGTTTGAAAATATTTTCGTATGAACTCGAAAATAGACCCCCAGATCTGTACCGATCTCCTAGGGTTTCCATCATTTCGAATTGACACTTGGTCATATCTGGCTTCCTCATAAACTAACCCAATCCCATATAACCTAACCTAATTTTCTTACAAGCAGCTCTTAGAACTGTTCGTGAGTTCAGTGCAGGCTGAACATTTTTTTAACACCTTTGAAAATTGAATTTTTTCCCCTTATCATTTATCCATTATTATTAATTTTTCAACAGGAACATTTATGAAAATAAGGAATTGTAGAATTTACAAAAAAAAAAAATTATTTACTTTATGCAACATTGCTCTGAATTGGAGAGGAGAATTTGGTGATTATGTTATTCGTATTGCAGTTAAAAGTAATCCTTAGGCTTGTCGAACTCCAACTACCATGTTTTTCCAACATGAAAATGTCTTCTTTGCTAAGATAGACGCAGATGTTCTTCTCAAACCATGTCCGGAAATTGTTCTGGATTATGCAACTTTGAATATGTGGCTTCGTTAATAGTATATTACGTAACAAGAGTTGTAAGTAACCCATTTCGCACGTTTATGCAGGTTTATGCACGAAGCCGCGCAGCAATATTTAGGGGCATCAGTCTTTCAATCCTAAATATATCTCGCTAATGCTAAAAGGTTTTATGTTTTTTAATTGACTAAATTTGTGTAAATAGGCCAAATAAAGTCTTACGTAAATAAAAATTTAATTGTAATTTAATTAAACCAAGAAGTTTAAGTTTTCTTCTCAAAACGCACGTGTATGTTATGAGATCTCATTATGTGCATGTTATTGTTAAATGTCATTCACAAGGAATGTTGACAGTGCGATTTTTGACGTTTACAGACATGGGCGTAGAAAAAAGACTATCTATATCTCCTTTTATCAAAATTGTAGAACTGTGCATTGAATATTATGACCATGTTGTGGGATATTGAAAGATCTTCGAGAGAAAATACCCCAAAATTACTTCTTGACTAATTAAGTGTCACTGAAAGTGACACTTTCCTCCCTAGTTAAACAAAAGACTATTTCTCGTGCAATTTCATAGAGAAGCTTTCATATATCATTCATGTTATGGTAACTCAGTTTGCCTTAAACATTGGCCCTTAGAAAGTTTTATCTGTTTATTGGTGGCTTCTTCTGAATTATTTCTGTAATAAAAAAAAAAGACAGTTTTATTGATTCCCTACATAAAATTTTATCATGAGTTATTTCATCTTAATTTTCTGAAATATGATCATTAATTAACGAACTACCTCACATTCCAATACGAGTAACTAATTATAATTTCATGTCAGCATGTTGACAAACAGTATATACTTACACCCAAGGAATCAATACCACCCAAATAGCGGCATCATTCACACAGCTTGAACTTAATTAAACCGCGAAACTATTCGGTGTGTATTTAAGTTTTATTGAAGCCAATTAAACTATAACGTTTCCAATTTCATCGGGAGATAAAGTGGAATTTGTAAATTATGCTGTAAATCTACCGCGCCAGCTCCAACAATCGAATTGATGGCTGTGCAGATTGAGGATCGGATTTTCCCGTTTTGTTATAGGCGGGAGAGCTATGCAGATTCGATGTCAAAAATTGGCCAGCTTGACGTTGGCATCAAGTGTTTTCAAAACGGATTATAATTTGATTTAATTATTCATTCGAATTGGCATACAAACATGTATTGGACCTGAAATAGTAACTTACACTTTTTTTCCTACCACATGATCTCGATATTATTGATACGAGAACCCTTTCAACCAACCTCTTCAATTTTGAATAATCATTCCAAAATTACAAATATTTCCTCTACGATGCCTACGAGATGAAAATCATGATTTAACGTACTTAAAAAAAAGAATTTTCTGTAACGAATCTTCCAGGTTTTTCGGCTCCTATGAGCTTGTGCGAGCATGAAAAAGATCCGGGACCAGTGGCCGTGTTAGGCTTTGAACCCACGACCTTATGATTGTAAGGCGAGGGCTCTACCATCACGACCACCACTGCTGTTTTTACAAATATAAAATATTCCGTAATAAGATGTAGGTAAAACAAAATTGTATATGACCAATTAGGGCAGTTGGTAAAGTGATTTGACTTTTTTAACTCCCGAACTCGATATCTATCGCCCGATTTCCATGAGCGTCGTCGCCAAGGTAGTGGAGAAGTTTCTCCTGAAACATTCGCTCTCCTTCGAGGAAAAACTCAAAATGATTTCCGTTGAGCAGTTCGGCTTTCGTGCATGTCACAGTACGACCTCGCAGATTGTACGGCTCATCGAGAGATGAACACTGTCATGGTCTTGCTGGACATGCAGAAAACCTTCGACTTCGTATTGGTTGAGGGTCTAATTTGCCAATTACTGAAAGAAGGCATGTCTCCATACATGGTGAGGCTTGTGAATACATATCTGACAAAGCGAGCTTGTGCGGTGAGGGTTTAGAGCACAACATCCGCAGAGTATCTTATCGAAACAAGTGTTCCTCAGGGGTCCAGTCTTTCCCTGCATTCGTACTTCTTACATGCGTATGATTTCTCTGTGTGCAAGAAAGCGAAGACGGCTACATACGCGGATGATACCGCGATACACGCCCATCCAGCGTCGCAGGTGCTATGCAGGTCCAATTTCTGTTGGATAGGAAAATCATACCATATCTGGAGAAGAACGAAATTGTGATAAACCTCCAAAGCCAATAATTTTACGAAAAAATTCAAGTTTTCCAAAGTTCCTCAGAAATTGAAGGTCAAGGACAAAGCGTTGGATGTCTGGACCAATGTGTGATACCTGGGAGTACAGTTGGACAAGCGTACAACAAGGCACGAGCATATCAACCTGGCTATTTAGAGGACTGCGGCAGCGGTAAAACCCACTAATAGCCAGGGGATCTCACATTTAGCTAGAGGCCAAGATTATTATCTTCAAACAGATCATATGGCCAACGATGTTGTATGTTTGCCCAGCGGTGTGTAGCCTGCCCAAGACTTCTTCCATGAGGTTGGGCATGATGCAAAACAAAGTATCTTGTATCATCACTGAAAGTGATAGGTACATTCGGCTGGATGCGCTGCGTGAGCTTGCTTGCATCGACTTCATTCCGATATATGTCAAAAACCCGTCAGAGCAAATTCTACAAGTTTCACCTCTCCAAGAGTTTGCTAACCAGAGACCCTAACAGGCTCAGAATTCGTGAAAATCAGCCCAACAAACGCAGCGGGCTGATATATCAATCTATGGCCATCTTTCAGGAGAGATGGGACGAACCGGTTCAACAGGGAACCAAGTTGTACATAGCTGAAACGCAAAGTACCTCGACCCATTTTTTTGCATAAATCTTTTTGCGGGGTTGGCTAGAAACAATCAGCCCCAGAGTAATCTAAACTCATCAACTCCTCCGGAATTCATTTATAAATATACATTTATTCGAAAGTGATAGGTAACTGCTACTCGAATTTTCTACTCGGTATGAAGTTTTTTGTTCACTTCACTAAATATGATATGAATTTTTTTGTGTCCCGCCCCTGCTCATCGACTGAAGGTGTGAAATAGTGGGGGGGTGCGTATCGTTTTCAGCAATTAGCGATTGTAGCCCGATACGTAAGTGTCATCTTCGTTGTTCGCGAGACAATCGCTTTGTTGAGGTTGTTAATTATGTATTAATTAAAATGTTGATGAATCACCTGATTGTGCGCTTCTTTGGTGATATTGTTACAAATTTTGGCCTTTGTTCGTAGATGCTCTCACTGGTGCCATAGGCCTCTATTCTTGTCAGCCGGGGTTATCTCGGGGACATATTAATTATACTCTAATTGGAAATTTTCGGATAATAGCAGCTTCGGTCGTGAAGTGTCGCTCTGTGGCTTTTTGATTTTTAGACGGAGGTAGGGAAGATAACCTAGAAATTGAATATGAGAATTTTTTATATCTTCACTTATTTTTTCATGAAAATGTTGCGGTTCAACTCTTCTGATAGCTATGAAACAATTTTTTGAACGCAATTTTTCTTAATCAAGTACCACAACCGTGAAAAGTACAAATTAACTCAACAAGGAGAACAGCTAAGGGAAAATCTGTTCAGCATTTTTATTGCTGTTACAGTATGGGTATATCAATGTTGTAGAAGTGTAATTTTCTGTAGGATCCAATTGCTACATCCACAGTTCATAATTGTATTGTCGCTATAGATACAAAAGCTCCAAACTTAGTCTAATATCTGACCTCCATTCGCCGAGGGATAGATATTCAGCCCATACCGGAGTTCTAATTTCATTGATTTCATCCTTAGGTATATTATTTTTTCTGCTATCTGGACTGATGCATCGAAATTCTTGCGAATTATTTTCTTAATAAGGTTCTTGAGAGAACCTGTGACACTAGGTCCCCTGTTTCTATGAAATATTCTGCAACGGGCTCTGTTTTTCATGCCCTTCGCTCTGTCAATTTGGTGAAGATTTCAGAAGCTTTTTTTTGCTTGGTTTTGATTCCGCTCTTATTAGGATCCCTAAAGCCTGTCTTCATAGTCCTATTTTTCTCTGCTCCTCCATTTTTCATATGCGTCATGTTTCCAGCTTATCCACAAAATTAGCTGACACTCTGCGAACGTTCTCCTCTTTAGTATGCTGCACTTATATTGTATCCTCCATAACTGTCCACAATTCAGTACTATTTCTGATATCAATCGTTACGAATCTCCTTGGTTCCTCCGATTGCTATTCCTGAAGCAATTGTCGGAAATTTCCATGAGACCATCACAAAATGTCATGGATTACTGACTTTTCTTTGCTTTGTCGAGTTTCTTGAAGCATTTCTACACTCTAACACCAGCTTAGATGTGATCTTGTTTTGAGTCCAGTAATAGTCTTGTTGCTTTACTGTCCGAGCAAACTGCAGTTTTTCCGACATCTGTTGTCAAGATTTTCTTTGACGCAGTTGAGTATGGCTTATACTTCAGCCTGGAACACCGAGGCATATTCACCGTGGGGAATGAATTTTTTATATCAGTCCCCTCCAATATATGCCTACTCTGGATATGCCTCTCAATTTCCAGGCGTTTATGTACAAGGCTCTGCTGTCAGCAATGGACTCGTCCGAGGCCAATTCTTCCACCATTCAGACCTGACAGCTCTAGCTGGTATCGTATTCATGCTTTCTTTGATTCCCACGCAGGTCACCCATCAATAACGATGAGTGACAAGTGACAGCGATTGGTCTAGTCGCATCACGTGATGCCGGGTGGATGGTATTATTCGAGGTGGTTTTAATCACTGCTATATTCAATGATACTTTCTTCATATATTGAAAAATAATAGAATTTTAGTCTAGAGGCAGGTTCTGATCATAACAGATCGATACTGATCCTGATCGATTATCATACCGATAAAGTCAATTGACTATGGAGGAAACTTTCCCGATTTCAAAGAGAATAAAAGGGGCACATATTTCCGATGCCGAATCAGTAGCACATCGATGGTTTTCAAGTCGCCACAGTTGTAGAGGAAACGTCAGAAGCGGTCAGGGAAGCACTGATAAGTTAGTATACTAACCGCTAATCTGAGCTCGTCCGCCCATGATTTAAGCCGATATCATGTCTTTCCCCCACCCCTGCTGCTGCGGCCGGCTGTTTTATGAAGCGGAATATTTGCAGAAATCGATGGCAGGCGCTGCTGGCTTCACTAATTACGAAACGCCGTCTAATTAACGATATATAGGAAATTGTTCTGCAATACTTTGAAGTGCCAGCTTTAGGATTACTACCGATGATGGATTCAATTAATTAACAGATTACTAATTAACTTGATTGTGAAATTCCATAATGGAAAATTCTTTAATGCACTTTTAACTCTTCAAAGAGACCAGCCCCCTTCTCGCTACTTTGGCCTTTGTTCGCCGGGAGAGCATTTTCATTTCTCAATTATTAAAATATCCGTTCAATAAAAAGTTTATTCACTAATTAGGTTTTCTCCAAGGCATTCACTACCGCAATTAACTTCTACTCTTTAGCTGTTAACTTTTAAGTTTGTTTTATAATAAGTTACAGGGAAGCTTTTATAATTTGTTTGTAAAGGTGCAGAAGTTTCTATATCAACGTTAAATTAATTTACGCGAATTTTCGGCCAACAATATTGTGGAGAGGATAATGATTAAATTCAGTGTCAATAAAATTCGAAGAATTGTGAATTTCATGGAATCAAAAATTGAAATATTTTTGATTATTTGGTGGCAGAAGTGAAATTATTATTTTTTGGTTATATACCTTATACACCCGAATTCCTGCCTAAGATTGGAATCGACTGGCATGCTACTGTAATTCGTCTTTCAAGTTCTTCAATATCAGAAGGTTGTGTTTTATAAAAAATGGATTTGGGATCCCCCCAAAGAAAGAAATCTAAGGGAGCTAAATCTGGTGATCTCGGAGGCCATTCAATTGCTCCTCTTCTGCCAATCCATCTATCCGGAAATTTCTCGTTTAACCACTGTCGGACGGGAAAAAAATGTTGAGGTGGAGCACCGTCCTGCTGGAAATGTAACAGATCCTCCTGCCAAGGGTTCATTACCTGCTGCATCAATTTGAGTTTCTAGCTCGTGAGTTATAAGAGGGTCGAAAGTCTCTTCAAGCATTTCAAGGTACAGATTGCCAGTCAAGTTTTCTTCCAGAAATAATGGACCAATAATGTTTTTTCCAAGAATACCAGCCCAAACATTAGCTCTTTGTGGGTGTTGTGTATGCCCTCCTCGTGGAGCTCTTGAAGAATCCGCATTTTATATAAATGCATTTTCAATGCTTTTCTTACAGTCTTGTAAGGATCGTAACGAGCTCGTGGGCTCTGCAGCAAATGTCCCAAAAACTTCAATTTGAGCTTCTTCATTTAATACTTTACTGTAATTTCTTTTTTCATTTGCCACTGAACCAGCTTCGTAAAACTTATTCACCAAATCAAGCACATACCGGTGACTTACATTACAATTTGGATGTCTTTCGTTCAAGAGATATGCCGCCCTTCATGCGCAGTTCAACTTCTCCACAAATTACAATCATTTCAATTCTTTCTTGAAGAATGTAAACCATTTTTGCACTTTTCGCTGAACAGCCCAACAGGTAATCTGTATTCACAACACTACCACATCGTTCAAATTTGCTAAACAATTTTTTGCCTGAAAACAGAAACTTTTTACAGCAGAAGTAGCAAAAAAGGAAGGCCATCTGAAAAATTTCTGCGATGAGAATTGAATATGATGCATTCTAAACACAACTTTACTACCATCTACGTTTTAGTATTAGACTACTGTTTGATGTAAATTTTTTGGAGCTAATGGCTCATGTTGCCCCTAATAAAGGGTTGGAACGGTACCACCTACTATTCTAACCAGTTCCGGTTAAACCATGCATCTCAGTATAGGCAAGTTCTAATAATTACTTCTGTTGGTTTATAACACCATTTTTCGGAAAATGCTCATAAAAAAAAGAATTGAACGCCAATCGAAATGATGTACCACTTGACTCCCCTTCTCATTTGAGATTGTAAGGGTAACATCTATCCCTCCCAGGGGGTTGAACCACGAGGGCTACAAATATCCTTTAAAAATAAAATTGACCTGCTTTTTAGATTCCTCGTATTGTTTACTGGAAGGAAGATATTAAGGGTGAGAAGTTTTCAAATTGACATCCTGTATATTTTGTAAATAATCAATATGTGTGCATCTCGAATGCATGAGTAACATCCTTGAGTACCCTGTCTTGAAGTCCAGCAAGCGCGCTTGTCCCTCTTTTGCGTTGTAGGAATCTTGAATCCATTGACTTGAATCAAAATTCATTCGATGGTCTGAAGGAAGCGAACAGATGCTCCGGGAAGCCTACTTGACGAGTCGGCCTATTCCCCAAAGTGAGGGTAATTTTGCCAAGTCCATTATGTTGTGCTCTGCGGAAGCATCACTGATAAGAGGACAGTTAGGTGAGTTTTTGGCGGAATCCAAGCTGGCAGTTGCCTGCCAGCCACACAGAGGACCGACCATGAGAGACCAACCAGCCTAGTCGAGCCGACAAGCAGTCAGTGGAACTCGCCAAGTCCAGAAAGCGACCTACACAAGACCAATCGATCTGAAGTAAGAAGAGCTTTATGAGTTCATGAGAGATGCCGTTAGTTTCATCCAGTTGTGACTCAGCCAGGGAGAAAATCATAATCCTAAGTAAGTGAAATTGATGCCAGTATAGGTGCAATTCTGATCGATCCGAGGAATTAAGGAATTGCAAGGCATCTGGTCATAGCCCAGTTAGTCGTGATCCAACAAAGCAGGGGTGACTAGATGAGTTGAGGGGGTAAGTCCAGTTGAAAGTCAGTTGTGACCCAACTGAAGATTCAGACACCACGTCGTTGAGTGAGTCCTGAGGAGAAGTACTGTTGCTCAGTGACCTCTCGAACTGATAGCACCAGGTACCTTTCTGGTCACCAGAGATTTGATCTGCATTAAAGACCCCAGGTATCCTTTCCTTGCCCGGAGCAATTGGCCATTTCCACGATTACCAGAGGTAACACTCGGTGGTGAAGTCACCTGTAACAACACAATTATGTTATGAGCTAGAAGGGCTAAACTTATCAAAGAGTTTGTTGAGTTTTTTTCACCATAACAACCTCAGAATTCATAACTATTGGGGGATATCATTCAAACTCTAAAAGTGGTGGTTGATGAGTGAAGATCGCCGATTTCTGTTCCATTTCCCACCTATTATTTCCACAGTTTACTTTTGAATTTGACACTCTGTGTTCACTATTATTTATACTCTGGATACGGGAGCATTCCGTATTTTCCAAGGACCATTTCCGCAAATGTATCGTATGAATTACGGCGACAATACAATATTGTATCGCCATCGATAGCTGCAGGTTAGATGGTGCATGTAGTACATACATTTCCAATCTGATGTAGGCCCCGCGGCCAGAGTATCAATCTAGTTTTTGACATTCACATCACGTTACCAACGAATCGAACTATTCAATATTTTATTGATGGTCAGCGTCATCTTCCTGCCTATCTAAATTCATACAATAACCGAAAATTTACCTGGTCGTGAAGCGCGGATCTGGACAGGGCCGGCTGGTGCGGCGAGCCCATGGAGAGTTGGACAGATTCTGATAAATATATGAAATGACCAACTTCCATAGAAGCTATAGCAATGAAATATACCTCGTCTTAGGATGATGTGCGTGGTTATTGACCAAGAGTATATTTCAAGCAGAATCCGTGAATTTTTTCCATTAAGATGGTGTAGTAGTAGGCATTACTGACTAGATATTTAACATCTGTTTTTGTGTACGAACACAAGATGTTTCTGTAAGTAATCATTGTTTAAAACAATTAAGAAAGGTATCATATACTTTGGAATGAAGGAAATGAAACAAATTCATCTGTGTAGCTACCTAACAATAATTGATGCAAAATTGATTCTATTAATTTTTATTATTAATCGTATTGAAGCAAAGGCTGCTTTTCTAAATGGAATTGCATTTGGCCACATACGATGTGACCAAGCGGAATCGTTGACGTAATTATAACAATATATGGGAACGTTGGACTTTCTTGTAAAGGAATTAGAATAATACCTTACGAATTTAAGATTTTAATCTCACCCTAATTTCTCAATGTGGTTCTCTGCTTCCCTTTGTCTTAGATGCTTCACCTGCCCTCTTTTACACGGGCTGGAATTGAAATCATTGTAAAACATCATCTACAGGGGTAAATGATTGTATATCACCCCACTATGGGAGTTCAAGAGAGTAGCTGCTGTTGCGGGTGTTATAAATCAAAATTCGATGTTTATTTATCAAACAAAGATTCCAATATGAATAGTGCAGTTATTGTAAAAAAATTCTAAAAGATTCTGTTGGTTTGAGGTTACGAATATATCTTATTGCCCTTTTTTTGTAAAATTAGTAAACTCTTAGATAAAGTTGGACTGCATGCTCCCCAAAACGGTATTCTGTAACGTAACTACCCTAATAGCATAACATCCCGAGGAAATTTTACTTGTAAGTTGCTTCACATGATCCTCAAATTTCATTTTCTGGTCGATGAACACTCCAAGAAACTCAGTGTGGCTTTTATTTTCTAATGATATATCTTCAAAAAAAGTTCACTAATCGAACATCTAAATGATATTAAATTCGTTTTCGACAAATTAAAAGAGAAGGTGTTTGTATCACACCAGTTTTTCACTTTTTTCAAGCTGTGCAGGTCACAAGCGTTTCGATTACTCCATGGTATAGTAGTGTCATCAGCAAAGAGGGCGAACTTTTCGGAAATATTGATCTTGATGATGGCATTCACATACAATAAGAAAAGCATAGGACCCAACACAGATTCTTGTGGAACTCCCGAATTAATTTTTCTTTTCTGAAAGCTAGGTAAGGTTCAAACCATTCGAAAGTCAATACTCTGCATCCATAATGTTGGAGCTTTCTAAGCAGTATTTTGTGATCAACACAGTCAATTGCCAACAGTCATTCATTGAATTGAAGAAAAAATTAAGAAGTGCACTTACATTGACTCGTTTACTAGAGAAAGACATTTATTTCCGACAGTGGGCATCGTAGCAAGGCACTGGATCTGATTTATCTCAGGGGCAGGATGGCGAAGGGAAAGTAATAGCAGATAAACTGGTTTCGCGGCCGAAATTTGAAGAATAACTATTCTTTTTTGAGTTTGCTGGCCGTCATTTTTTGGAATTACCTCCGATATAGAAACAAAGGAGATTGCATAGGTAGTTTTGATATAGCTGTGGTAAATTTCCAGTCTCGTTCAGACTGCACGATTATAAAATTCGTTGTCAACCTGACTTTCGAATCTAGTTATCAGAAGCAGCAGGTATAAGGTGCTAACAACCCCCGGAAACCTCCAAAACGTGACATATGGAGGATGCTCCTTCGCATTCTGACAGTATACGTAGTTATCATTGAAATGGGCACTGATTATGTACAAACCGGTCCTAGATCTGGTCGGTAGATTTGGCCAATACGACCGCAGCCTCATAAATAATGTGATACGCTTTGACTTCGATACGGAGTGATATCGTGCGTGATTTATAACGAAAAATTGGGTTTTGCAGTTTATCTGGGGCGCAGAGGCGTGTATGAATAATTTTCGATATCGTGTAGAATGTTTGCATCTATTAAACGGTTTGATTTATCGTTCGCGAGTACAGTGCGGACGAATTGGAATAACTTGGCAGTCAGAAAGGAATGTTTGTGAAGTAAATACACAATTCGAACGATATTCATTCTGCTGAGGAGAGCGATTACAGTTTCTACCTCATGTTCAGAACTTTTTTGTATTATTGTTGATATGATATTCAGTTCAGTTATGGATTGCCCACTTCTCTCCTGTGGTTTTCCAGATAATCAAGTTGGGACCGTATTGGTATTCACACATTTCTCAATTTTGAATAAAACATTGTTCAGTTCTCACCTTTTAACGTGCTAGGAATTAATTTTAAACAAAAACAACTATTTTAATCATACGGTGTGCAAATATAACGTAGAACTAGAAATTTGTAGAAATCAACTTTAGGCTCACCTATATTTCAAATTCTATACTCAATTCCACTAGTGCCCTCGAAGTCCATTGACGAGGAGGAGGAGAAGTACGTAAAATAGAATGGAATATATTTTTCTTTCAAGAAATACAATAATTCTTACAGAAATAAGTTTGGCAACAAAAATTATAATAACATTAGTTACTTCTTACTGAATTTGTCCACTGAACACTACCTACTAGAACTATTTCACCATACTCTTGATGTCTGTCTATGCATTCATTCGCTGAGGATGAAAGACCTAAGTTTCAAAATGAAGGTGAAAAAATTACTGAAATCTCTTGCCAGTTGTGGTGACAGGTTGTCAAGTAGTTCAGAGTTTCTTCGTTCGAAATTACCCTGAGTGTTGGGGGTTTGAATTGGTGGTACATAGGACATTCCAATAATATATGGGTAATAGTTCCTCTCTTGCTAAATTGCAGATGTTGCAAATTATGTTCGGGTCAAAACAATACCTAATACTTTTGTGCGTAAATTTAACCATGTACCTATCACTCAATCTGATCTGTGCAATTATTCGCGTTACGTAAATCGGTTTTGCTCCTTCAGAGTGTCCAAAATAACGGTAGTAATTCATTGATGAAGAAAGAATAGCACAATTCAAATCATCACTACGTAGTTTCTCTTTAAAACGTTCGAGTAAGATGTTTTTATTTACTTTAAGAGATCTATGAGTTGGGTTGTCCCATATATCGGTGCTGTCAATTATGGCAAAAAGTTGTTTCAATTGCCTAACTCAGTTGTACCTTACATCAGCATTCAAGAGACTGCGTTGTCGCTTGTAACACATTTTTGGACTTGTGCTAAAATATTTGAGAGCCAATTTAAGCATGCCTTGAACAAATAAAAAGAAATTTTAACTGTTCCTGTCTTAAGACGAATGACATAACCTGGTGTGCTGACGGATACATTGAGGAGCCTTTTGAATATGTTCAAGTACGTCAAAGTATCTCAGTGACCAAATGGGCGAACAATGGGATGAAGAGTTGATCATGAGGGTTTCAAACAGCTCTTTACGTGATGGCCAAGAATTCACTTCGGAATAAGCAAAAATGCTCATAACTGATGCAATATTCTGCTTCCCTTTTGCCACAATTTTATCTGACATTTCACGAAATAAGGAGCTTAACGAGAATTTCATGCCCAAGTAAACATAATCATTGATGACATTAAAGGCTTGCCAGAGAAAAACAAGGAGGAGGAAAAGTAGGTTCGAGTAATTGATTCGATAGATACACCAAAAGGCATTTTTGACATATCTTGCCTCCAGATATAATCATTCTTTGAAATTTTTGGTAGTTTCATTGCTGCTGGCGTGCAATTATCACTTCAAATTACCAATTCTTTGTACTTTTGTTGATTTTCTATGAAAAATCAGGAATTAAACATGTACAAATACACAGATTCTCAAAAGATTTGGTGATGCTTCGTTGGGCCACCCTGTAACCTTCCTACATGAATTTGCATTGATATTATCGAATAGTGTTGAAATTTCGATAACTTTGAGGCTTTACCATCATGATAGTTGGTGAAAATTTCTGAATATTAGTGAGTTAGAAAAGTTTGTAATCACATTAACAAGTTCTGAGATATTCATTCAGAAATTTCCATACCTCACTATCTCCCACTCTCTCTCTCTCTCTCTCTCTCGCTTTGTTCACAGATTTTTTCAGATTCCTTTATGCAACACCAGCTCAAATCAATCCAAACTCAAACACGATGTCCGGTTTTTGGCCTGTCGGTTTCTTGCTCCTAAAATGTTTCTATTTCCCGTTTTAAAGGACTATATTTATGATTTGTTAAAAAATCAGGACAGACTTTTTTTCTATCATGTTACGGTTGCCACGGGTGGTCTATAAATTCTATAAATATAAGCTCCCCCCCGTTCCTAGGGGAGTTTTTGATCTAGCTCTTGTGAGTCGAATTCGTACTTTCAATGGACCGTTCTGCAATCCGTTTCCCCGTGAAGAATAACCCTAAGCAATCCATACATGATTTTTCTTTATCATTCTGGTCGGGGAACTTTCAACAAATCCATATATTACATCAGAATCGGGTCCTCCAATCGAACACCCACCATCTCCTCCCTGAAGGACGATTCAGATACATGCATGCCCACTCTGCATGAGAAATGCATGACTGTAGAAGTTCACATTTGTGCCCGTCGGCGTGCGTGAAAAACACGGTTTGTGCATGCTCGGAATTAGGAAATGTTCTAGATTAAATAATGAAAGTATAGTCGGACTAATTTGAAAAACTCAAATAGCATTATTCCAGTATTGACAAAATTATTACAGAACGACAATGAACATGATCTAATCTAGAGACGCAAGTCATGCTTGTAAATCGCACTTGCTTCAAAAACTCAATATAGGCCTCGATGTGTTGCTGGTAATCGAATATTATTCTCCTTCGGTATTACTAAGGTGTCAACTACGCTCGCTGTCGGGACAAAAATCTCATATACCGGGTGGCTACGGAAGTATTGCCTACGGAATATCTCAGTTATTGTATGAAGTAGGTTTGTGAAATTTGGAGCGTCGATATAATGACATAAGAGCTAGAAGTTGAGCATATTGATATGTCGAAGTTAACTTCCGGTCTGACCGGAAGTAACATCAACTTTCTTATTTTAAATGGAAACCCTATTTTTTTTTTCTTTTCGCTTTATTCAGCATTCAATTCCCTTTGTAATGACATATCACAAGGTGGTATCTAACCAGAAACTAGATCAGAAAAAAATTATTATTGAAATTCACCGAGTAGGCCGTGGAAGCAAAATGAAAGCCAAAAATTGAAAAGTTGGCTATGGAAACCATACGTCACTTGATAACAGTTGCTACTACTGTGATATTTTATTTTCATTCATCGGCGTTATAAAAAGCCGCCAAATAAATATTGGAAAAATTGGGAAAAAAACAATACTCTGTAGGTCCATAACTTAAATAGGAACATACAACTTTTTCTTGCCTGTACTATTCAGCATAACCATTCCTTTCTAATCATATAATAGAAAGTAATTTTTTGAAATGAAATACCAAAAAATCCAATTATTATTATTCAAATAACAAAATACATTTATTGACTCTGGTGATATTTTCATGTAAAACGTTTCTCAACATTTGGGGCGTGATATCTTGGAAAGCTCTACGAATCTTTACTTCTAGCTCATGTAGAGTTGTAGGCTGTGTGGAATACACCCTATTTTTAAGATGCCCCCATAGAAAAAAGTCGCACGGAGTAAGATCAGGTGACCTTGGTGGCCACCTGACTGGACCATGGGTTGTTATAAGTCTCTCTTGAAAGCGATTTTGAAGATAATTTCTCGCTATTCATGAATTATGCGGAGGGGCGCCATCTTGCTGGAAGTACATTCTCTCAGTTATTTCCTCGTGCGACTTTTTTCTATGGGGGCATCTTGAAAATAGGGTGTATTCCACACAGCCTACAACTCTACATGAGCTAGAAGTAAAGATTCGTAGAGCTTTCCAAGATATCACGCCCCAAATGTTGAGAAACGTTTTACATGAAAATATCACCAGAGTCAATAAATGTATTGACGCTGAGGAAATGCATTTCGAACATTTGTTTTGAATTTATTTTATCTTTAATCCTATCAATTTGATTTTTTTTTCGATAAATCTGTTTTTTTGTTATTTGAATAATAATAATTGGATTTTTTCGTATTTCATTTCAAAAAATTACTTTCTATTATATCATTAGAAAGGAATGGTTATGCTGAATAGTACAGGCAAAAAAAAGTTGTATGTTCCTATTTAAGTTATGGACCCACAGAGTATTGTTTTTTTCCCAATTTTTCCAATATTTTTTTGGCGGCTTTTTATAACGCCGACGAATGAAAATAAAATATCACAGTAGTAGCAACTGTTATCAAGTGACGTATGGTTTCCATAGCCAACTTTTCAATTTTTGGCTTTCATTTTGCTTCCACGGCCTACTCGGTGAGTTTCAATAATAATTTTTTTCTGATCTAGTTTCTGCTTAGATACCAACTTGTGATATGTCATTAGAAAGGGAATTGAATGCTGAATAAATCGAAAAGAAAAAAAAACAGGGTTTCCTTTTAAAATAAGAAAGTTGATGTTACTTCCGGTCAGACCGGAAGTTAACTTCGACATGTCAATATGCTCAAATTCTATCTCTTATGTCATTATATCGACGCTCCAAATTTCACAAACCTACTTCATACAATAACTGAGATATTCCGTAGGCAATACTTCCGTAGCCACCCGGTATACCGTAGGCGCCTCCACCATTTTATTGTAATATTTCAATGCAAAATTTTATCCAACTTCAATTTCTTAACAACCATAACCGCTTCGAATATTCTTCATTTCAAAAGAATATGTCAACAACAGTTTGAATCAGAGTAAGTAGTGAAGATAATTAGTTGGGAAGACTTTCTCAACTATAAAAAATAACAAAAATGTTTCCCGTACCGGGAATCGAACCCGAGCCTCCTGGGTGAAAGCCAGGTATCCTAGCCACTAGACCATACGGGATATAAACAACCTGTGTTTAATATATGATTGAAAGAACTGGTTGATACAATACCCCGGTGTGGTATAGTTCCTTCTAAAAATACTGAGTTAAACATGAAATATTATTTACTCTTCAATCTTGTAACCTCGAAGTTGTGGAGACAGAAGTAACTACACAAGGATAAACCAGTGCTCGGTGTGTTTTTCAATAACATCGAAAACTTCGGCTAAACCAAAATATTACCCTCGCTTTCTTCAGGTCAAGCGGGCTGAAGTCGGAGAACGAGGGATCCATAATGGCCTGCCAGGACGGGTCTTCAACATCTTGGTTCACCGTACTCGCGTGATGGATAGGTACCTACAGAGGTCCCAGACACTAGATGTAGAGTGTGTCGTGGGGTTCCTGAGACCATAAGGCATTCGTTTCAGATTGTGGAGCTTATGTGTTCTCAGCCTATATCCACAGGCATAACGCTGCGCTACGAGTGTTGTAAGGTGGTACCTTGGACGCTCGTACGGTATAGAATACTCTTCAAACTCCGCAGGCTTTACTCGAACCATTCTGTTGAAATGGTCGTGGAATGATGGACACGCTGTTCTCGAGTATAAAAAATATTCCGGCTTGCCGTGACGCTGAAGAAATTTCATCTAAGCTAATGCAGAAGGAATTCTAAGTTCACTTCGTCTACTCAGGGCACATGCATTTCGGTCCCAGAAGTCACTCACCCCACGGACGTGATGAGTGACTCTCCCTAATGTATCAGGGCTCTGGAGACAGGGCCTGACTGGGGTATTTATTGTGAAAAATTCATAACATAATGCATAATTCAAATGGTGATGAAGTTCAGGCTGCTCCAAAAGGAGCTCCTGTTTTGCACCTAACCGGATACTTGTAGATGGAAAAAAATGATGAAAAATTCAAAGGAATGGAGTTGGAGAGATAAAGAGGCAAAGAGGAGAGAAGGAAACTGATGAACTAGTGTCAGATCAAGTAGGGTGGAGAGATTATTGTTCCAGATTTTGTATAAGTACTTTCTCGAATGTTTGTTACACATTTTTGAGACCTACCCACTAAACATGATACATAACAAAAATATTTTCCAGATATAACTTTTGTGCAATTTTGTGATATTGGCAAACTAACATAATATTAATGTCATCTTGACGTTTCCAACACAGTGTTTTCAACTATACAGTGCGGTCCAAAGGTATGGAATAAATTCATTTTTAGCGTTATTATGTACTTTATGAAAAAATCCTGAAACAGGTCAATTTTTATTGGCAATTTGACAATTTACAGTATGAAAATATTACCCCCTTCTTGCACCCCCTCTGAATTATGAGCACCCCCTCAAAAATTTTAAATGAGAAGGGGGGTCGTGTGGCATCTTGTTCGAAAGGGATTTTCATTATCTGTTCAGCAATACTAAGTGTTTCATATTTGGTGCAACCATAACTGAGAATTTTTTTATTAAAATTTAAAAATATTGACACTGTAAATTATGTATCCGTTGAAAAAACCTGAAACAGGTCGATTTCTATTCTCAATTTGACAATTTATACTTTCTTATCTGTCTTGCTAAAAAAGTCAGGAAAAAGTCTTTGAAGACACCAAAAAATTATTCACAAAACCCATAAATAATATAATGTCAATCTAGTAGACTACTGTTATTTTGATATTTGTGAGTTGCTGGCAGACGTCAGTGAAAAATATTTTTGTGTGTATTCGATTCATCTATGGCTCATTTATCCGAAACTCAAAGAATAGACATTTTAATTATGCTTGGATGCGGTAATAAAACACGAACTCAAACGGAAGTTTGTGAAATGTTCAATAATAAATACCCTGGTCAACACGTATCACAATAAAATAGAAACAAAATACCGTGAAACTGGACATGTAAAAACTCGTCAAAAACCAGGTCGAAATGCTGCATTGGATGAGGAGAAAAAGTTAGATGTACTGTTAGCGATTGAGGAAAATCCGCATATGACAAGTAGACAACTTGCCGCCGACAATGATGTAAGTAAATCATCGATATTGAGAGCTTTACATAAAGAAAAATACCATCCTTATAAAGTTCAGTTGGTTCAGGAGTTAAATGAGGATGACCCTGATAGAAGGCAACAATTCTGTGAACTGATGATGGATAGAATCGAAGCAGATTTGCAGTTCATAAACAAAATTGTGTTTTCTGATGAAGCTACTTTTTATTTAAATGGAACGGTTAATAGACAAAACTGTAGATATTGGAGCAGAGAAAATCCTCATTGGATGTGTGAGGCTCACACACAATATCCCAAAAAAGTGAACGTTTGGGCTGGTATCATTAAAAACAAAATTATTGGCCCCTATTTTTTTGAGGGCACAATTAATGGTGAGGTTTATCTAGGTTTTTTGATGAACTTTTTAGTGCCTACATTAAAACGACTTTTTCCCGATGTTAATGATCCAAATGGAATAGATAAATCAATTTGGTATCAACAAGACGGAGCTCCACCGCATTACACACGTATTGTTCGAGATTATTTGACAGAAGTTTTTCCCAATAGGTGGATTGGCAGACGTGGACCGATTGAATGGCCGCCTAGATCCCCCGATTTGACTCCTCTCGATTACTTTTTATGGGGTTATTTAAAATCTAAAGTATATTTCAATAGACCAGACAATATTGCAGATTTAAAAACTAGGATATCGGAAGAAATTAACAACATAACCCCTGAGGTCCTACAAAATGTTCTACGAGAATTCCAAGATCACCTTGCTTATTGTCAAGAAGTGAATGGTGGTCATTTTGAACATTTAATTTAACTGTAAAACAAATTGAAATATACTTCCTAAACATTATGTTACATTATTTCCTTCAGTCTATCAACATTTGACATATTCAGAATAAATTTTCTCAGTATTGCTGAACAGAGAATGAAAATCCCTTTTGAAAAAGGTGCAACACAACCCCCTTTCTCATTCAAATTTTTTGAGGGGGTGCTCATAATTCAGAAGGGATGCAAGAAGGGGGTGATATTTTCATACTATAAATTGTCAAATTGAGAATAGAAATCGACCTGTTTCAGGTTGTTTCAACGGATACATCATTAACAGTGTCAATATTTTTAAATTTTAATAAAAAAATTTCTTCGTTATGGTTGCACCAAATATGAAACACTTAGTATTGCTGAACAGATAATGAAAATCCCTTTCGAACAAGATGCCACACGACCCCCCTTCTCATTTAAAATTTTTGAGGGGGTGCTCATAATTCAGAGGGGGTGCAAGAAGGGGGTAATATTTTCATACTGTAAATTGTCAAATTGCCAATAAAAATTGACCTGTTTCAGGATTTTTTCATAAAATACATAATAACGCTAAAAATGAATTTATTCCATACCTTTGGACCGCACTGTATGTTTATGTAACATCAAAATACTGTAATCAATAATATTCATTAGATAATACATAAAATGTTGATTATATGTTGCCCAGATATGTCTTAGACAGAGTAGTTATGTTATTTGTTTGATATTTTTGTCTAACCTTCTCAAAACATTACTGACATGTGTACAGGGAGCCTTGAAATTAATATTATCTTAAAGGTTTTATCAATGTAATTTTTGGGTAATGACCACGTCATGATGTCATTCATATGATATTCCAACATAACTTAAAACCTAACCTCCTAACCATATAACAACATATATCATAAATGTCGACAAAAACTCAAAATCTACGTAACTTAAAAAAATTATATCCTCGTTCAAACAATATTACCCAGTAAATCTAATATATAAAATTCTCGTGTCACAGTTTTCGTTGCCATACTCCTCCGAAACGGCTTGACCGATTTTGATGAAATTTTTTGTGCTTATCCGGTATCTATGAGAATCGGCCAACATCTATTTTTCATCCCCCTAAATGTTAGGGGTAGTCCACCCCTAAATTTTTTTTTATTTTTTAGACAAAATTTTTAATTTCTATTTTTTTATGATACAACATACAAAAATACATATAATCCTCAATTTACACCCTTCCACGATCAACCCTTATTTTTTAATAGCCATTTTAGTAATTTAATCATTTTTCCTCTCCGGTCGAAAACTGATCAATCGTCATTTAATTAGTTATCCCCGCCAGATGTCTACAGGTGTCACTTCTGACCCAGTAAACAGCACGGAGTAGGGATGAGAACGAAGCCGGTCTCCTTTCTTTCTCACTCCCTACACAGTTGTCGGCCATCAAAATTATTTATATGGCAAAACAACGTTTGCCGGGTCAGCTAGTATAAAATAAATATATCACTGACGCCATCGTTCATTTTATCCTAATAATCATGGCGGTCATGGTAGGAGTTTTGAGTTCATAGAATTAAAATATAATTCAAACTACTCAAAAGTGATTGGAATCAATAGGATTGCAAAACTCATAATTTTTATGGTAAGATTATGATTTTCCACTACTCCATCCACTAATTGATATTTTATCATTTAGGTTATGTAGTGAATGTAGTGATATCTACTATTGATTAGAGAGTATCTACATATGATGCTATGAATAGTAGAAAAGCTATCAGTTGTGGTTCCTGCTAATCAGATATTGGACAGCATGGAAATGGTTGCTGACCAATGAAACCAATGAATTCAGCTTGCTAAATCAACAATATTGGAGCTGCTTAATTTGTAAGTGAACTCAAAATTATATATTTTATACAGAGTGTTCTGATCTTTCTTAATTTCATTAATCTATGATAATATTAACGTTTCTTGAGATTGTAGAGAAATCACTTGAATTGTTTAATACAAATTATCAATAAACTAACTGCATTTTCTCTTTCTTTTCAGTTTGGTAGTTTCCTTTTACATTCCTCTATCAGTTTTGATGTACAAAGTGGTACTTATTGAATGATCAGATTACAAAAACTTAAATAGCAGTTGTTGTTTCCGAACTAATCGAAGATGAGCCCTTCTGGACTGGGCAAAGAAAAAAATCCAAAAGTTTTGAATTGATAATTATGGACATACTGAAACGTAAGTAATTTTTTTTTTACCTCTAGGGGCAACATAGAATTAATAATAATTATTGGATGCTCGTTTTCTTATATCATAAAGATTAATATGAGTTTTCAGTGACTGTAATGACTATATTTTCAGAATATGTAAAAGATGTTTGCAGTTCAATCACAGATGACGAGTTTGCCTTATAGTGATGGATTGGATGACATTAGCAGAGCAGAAACTAAAAAGAAAGGAGAAGTGACCGAGACAACAACCATATAATTATTGATTCAGTGATATCTGTTTTTATTATTCAAAAGAAATAGGTTTTCATTCAATATTATTCTTCTAATAACACTTAACTTTGGTTTTTCATCTGATTCAGGTGGTAAGTCATATTATTAGGTACTTTTGTCTGTTCATAGTGATTCAAGATTATATTTTTTATACTGCTAATTTTAATTTAATTGTTAATGATGTAACTGTCTTGTTTTATAACGCTTTATCTATGAGATTTTAATCATGGACAATAAAGTTTTTTGATTGATTGGTACGTTTTACATCATTACCCCCTTATTTACATATTTTATTTCTTAGTATACAGGGTGGAGCTTATACTCATTGTTTACCAACACTTATTTTTCTACACTTAAAGTTGTATTTCTGGAATTTCAATCGCCACTCTTTGGTAGATGAATAACTTTGTTAATTGCTATTGTTGTTATTCATCTACTGAAAAGTGACTAACTGAAATTCCAGAAATATACCTATAAATATAGAAAAAAGTGTTGGTAAACCATTAGTATATGCTCCACCCTGATGATACATTTTACAAATGTTGCATAGATGTTTTGAGTAACATTATATGTATGTAATAAAGTCACATTAAAGTTACGCAAAATATGATACATTTAAGTAATGTTAAGTAATTAACATTACATTGTCATATTAAAAAGAGGCACAAAGGCATATGGACGCAACGTATTTGTAATATCAAGCATATCTCTGAATAACATCACCAAGTCACAATGTGATATAACAGTTATGTTTAAGTTATGTTTTTATGTTTACTGGGTATACAGTTGATACAGATGGTGACGCGATAGGAAAAGCTGCGTTTGAAAATATCTCTTTTACGTTTTGGTATAAGTGATATGGGAAGTGAAAGTAGAATTTTAATGTCATTTATTTTCGACCTAAAAATAATGTTTCCGTACCAACTGTTCGGAGACTTGCAAGGTAAATCCTTCAACTAAACGATTCAGAAAGCGGAAGGGTATATGACTTGGATTGATCAATTTGACTATTGTTTGATGAAGTTTTCCCACCAGAGGTGGAGTGGAAATACTATCTTCTACGTGAATTTAGGCAGTTGGAAGGATTTGTACTTGACTGTACCCAAAAGAAACGAGGATAATCATAGCTCTGAATTGTTTTATTGATAAGGGACTGAAAACGCGAATGTTTCGGATTTTCCTTAAATGATCTGTGTCCCACACCAAGATAAGGGAAATTTAAATATATCACCTAAACAGTGATAGATGAACGGGATCAAAAACCTGAATCATCATCATCGCAATGGTTAGCAATTATTCTCTTTATCAAAAATGTTCAACGACAATATTTCGTTCCTTGGCCCAATCTCTTTCCGAGGTCGAGTATGAATTATAGAGATTCGGGTTCGTAGGTAGGTAGATATAGTGGATTTTCTTAAGAGCTATGACTCATTCCGTCGCAGAGAACAAATTTACGTTTCGGCAGTCGTATACTGAACGTATGATGTTATAGGCTAGGCTAGGCTAGGATGCCAAGAGTGAAGAAGTTGAGTCAATGTTTTCGGTTTCCATTCCAATAATTTTGTGAGTTGTTGCCTGTAAGCGACGCGCAGATATATTCAAGGTCATAGCTTTTAAGAAAATCCACTACCTCTACCGAAGTTTCCACAACTACTGAATATTATAAATCGTGATGGCCAACATTTTGGTAATCTTTCTGCTTCAACTCTTCGCCAGGAAATTCGTAAAGACGCAGCACATTTCTCGAACTGTCGGATAACCGAGAAACAGCGACCGTGTCAATTCAATAAAATCCTCTGCTCTCTTGATCTTCTATGATATTCATTCTGATGTATTCTAAACATTGCATGATGTCGCAAAAGATCAATAAACTGTTTCGTTTCATTCATACCAGTGTTTTGTTAATCGTTCAAGACCAATCTCGAATGGACCGGACTACGAACTCCGAAGCTGTATGCAAGTTCGTCGTCAGCTCCAGCGGGCTGCAGATCATCCAACCGAATATCCGGCGGCCCGCTCGACGCATTGTTCTCCATCCAGCACGGCCGCAGCTCCGATTCTGCTGGATGTGCCGTGACTCTGGGTTCCTCTCCGTATTATACGGGGCGACGCCGTGTTCTGATCTTGGGAGTAAATAAATCAGTTTGATTTTAGACTTTTTTATGTAGAAATTTCAAATAAGTATTTTGCTAAAATGCTAAAATGCTCTCTCTAAAATGCATCGAAAGAATATTATATTGGTTTCAAGATGTTGAAAATGAAATGTTTGAATCACACTAATTTTTCAGCTTTTTTACATCTGAACTGATAGTTTTATGAAGGTTTTCTGTTATCAATAATTGCCAAATCATAGATGTAGAGCAGACAATAGTTGGTCTCAGGATTGATTTCTGTGGAATACAGTTATTGATGTAAGCCTTCGCTAAGGGTGTTTGTGATTTCAACCATTCATGAGCAATTCTATCGATGTCGTAGTGTTTCCAGCCTTCCTAAAGCCTTCCTCTAGCCTCAGTCTTCCGTTGACAACTTTATATTCACAGCCATTGTTGAACTAGGTGAAATTATCTCAGAGATTGTTGCTATTTATGATATAAGGAAGAAAAATTGCATCATGAGCATCATAGGTAATTTTTTGCGATTGGAATCCAAACTGTTTACAAATAAATTATATTGTATAATAATGATAAGAAGTCAGATAGACAATTTCGACAATTTTCTTTATGATTTTGGCTAGCTAGGGGATGAGAGCTATGGTTTTTCTAGATCACCCCCTTTGTCAAGTGGAATTTCAACCGATGTTTTTAGGGAAGATAGAAATGAGCCAGTTTCAGATGATTGTAACATATATCACAAGACAACGACGGCACCGTTAATGGCAAAAATAACAGATATATGTGTTACACATATATATCTCTGACTTTCATGTTTACTATCACTTGGGATGTGTTGTTTCCATCCACATATCTATGTAAAGAAAGTGAAATATACAGAAACGTTAACGGTTTTGCCTGATGACTATTTCCAGAAATAGAAGCGCTCATTATATTCATATCTTGCTGTATTTGGTTCATTTTTCAATCCATCATTTTGTCACCACATAACCAGATATCCTTCACCAATGAAGATGTTATTCAAATTTACCGTACTAACAGTCATAAGCTTGCCACTTTGGCTCATTGCCGGTGAAATATACGCTGTTCCCCAGTTCTTAACATTCCTTCGAACAATAACTCTCCCTCTCTACCCTCTCCCTTCCGCGTCTAAACCATTATTATAAATGGTACTTGTACAATTGTTCGATGTTGGGTCAATGATATAGAAATTAATATTTAATTCTAAAGGGGGTCCCCGCGGTGAGTGTCCCTTTATTCCCGAATTATTATGTGTGTTGAAAGATCCTCGATGTAAACGCTCAGAGGGTGATCGAACGATAAGAATCGAAATTTGCTTTGAAAGCGTCAAATTGTGACAATGGTTTTTATCGGTGCTTACTTTAACGGGATTGGGACGAGAGCTGCGCTTATCTCATATTTGATGTGACTGACTTGATGGGGTGCTGAGTGAAAAATGTGCAAACTGTTTGGGGTCGGTGACTAATTGACCAAAATTAGTTGGACTGATAGTAGTAGAAGATGGATTGTGTGATTGTGCAATCGCAACTATTCGGACTCAGCTCTCACGCATCATCTCAAACAAAAACGTTTTTGTATAGAATGAAAATTATAAAATTTGAATTTTATGAACTAAAAAAATTAAAATAAATATGCTCAATACTTTACTATTACTTGTAGACGCTTGTAACGCCATGAACATCTAACTCAAATCATCACAACTGACAAACGATGTCAACATTTACGAGAGGAAGGTTCGAGATGAGATACAGCTGAAAATTGGGCTTCTCATGTAATTGCAGCAACCATATTTTCCAACGAATATCAAAAATTTCCTCAAAACGGAATAGTACCACCCATAAAGAAATGCTCACAACTGCCATTTCTCAAATGGCAACTTACTATTTTCATATTGTCGTATTGAAAAGTTATTAAGTATCCAAATAATCGTGTTGAAAGTTTGGGAGAATTCTGAAAGGAATCGAAGATACGGGATGTTTCATTACGAGTGTTCTCAAAATTCAATATTTTTAAACAGAGGCGGCTTGAACTTATGAAAGCTAAGCAAAAAATCAAATCTTCTGATTCGAGTAATCTGATAATTCATCTTTTTTCAATACGACAATGTGAAAAGAGTAAATTGCCATAATTTGAGAAATGGCAGTTGTGAGCATTTCTTTATGGGTACTACTCCATTTTGAGGAAATTTTTGATATTTGTTGGAAAATATGGTTGCTGCAATTATATGAGAAGCTCAATTTTCAGTTGTATCTACCCCGAATCTTCCTCTCGTAAATGTTGATGCCGTTCGTCAGGTGTGATGATTTGAGTTTGATGTTCATGGCCAACTTTGTTCGATTGAAGAATCAGCTTTATCTCCGCCATTTTTCAACCGATTTTCGATTTTGAAGAACAGTATTATCACAAATTGCGTGTTCTTCCAGATAATAAAAAAAATATATAGGATGTAATTTTAAAAAAAAGTTTGGGGTCACTTCCGGTTGAACCAGAGTAAAGTACTATATAGTTGAAAACTACCAGCTGAAAGCCGATTACCAACACACCAGATATTCCATACATTTTACACATATTTTAAACAAACACTAAGCTTAAGAAATTTCCAGGTAAATAATTTTTCGAAGACAGCTTAGTTAAAAAACTTTTATTTAAAAAAATGATATATCTCAACCACACTTTCCAAACATTGAATCAAAGAACTTTGAAGAGTATTACACACAAAGTTTTATGTCTATGATTTGCGAATTTGATTTAATTTGTTTATATAATAATGAAATAAGACAATTATCTTTTAAATCTTTTAAATTTCATGTAGGCCTTTGAACAAACTCTCGCGTGTGGGAAGATTTTTTATCGCACTAGTGCGGGAATAACTCCCGTGAAGTGACATCAGCGTGCAAGAAATTTGTTCTCCCACTAGTGCAGAAAAATGACACCTCTCAAACTAATTTGTGTGCGAGTATAGGGTGAATCACGAACGCTTGTAGGAAAAATATGATTCAATATTGAAAAATGTACGATGGGGTTTTAGTCTACTAAACTAAGTTGCCTTATTTCCGATATGAAATTTGAATAACTCCCATCATTAAATAGTCATACCTCTGGAATCGTTTCTGTCCTTCTGCGAACATTAGCGTTCAAGTTAATAGGTAACAAGTCGTGATTTACAGCGTAATGCTTAATCACTGTAATGACCGTTTGTCTGTTTATTTCTGTACGCGAACGCTTATTGAATGGTGAATTCCTGCGGGCTTGAACGGTGGTCGGGGAACGTGATCACAAAGGAATCCATATTGGAATCCGCCATGATGAGAACCGTTGGTGAACTAGCAATGTAAAGAGTCAACAGATATTTTGATTCGTTTATGGGTGAACACCTTTAACAAAAAATAATATAATGTGTCTGAATTCTTCAAGAAGTTGTAGATACACTTTTTTTCGTAACGAATCTTTCAGGTTTCCAGTGAGAGAAACCCCTCAGGAGCTCCTAGGAGCTTGTGCGAGCAAGAAAATGATCCGGGACCGGTGGCCATGCTGGGTTTTGAACCCACGACATTATGATCGTCAGGCGAACGCTCTACCATATCTACCACCATGGATAATAGCCTCCTTAACTAAAACAAAGGGGGGGGTCCGTAGTTTTATCGAGTTTTCCTATAGCTGAAAAGTCGAAGAGCAACTTGAAGAAATCAGAAAATCAATCCGGAGCGCCACGGCAAATAATAATAATAGCCGATCACTCATAGAATATGCTATTGGGTGCCCTCTACGAGTGTTTATGAGGGAGAGATATTATTATTCAATTGATTATTGAAGAACCAATTACCTAATTATTGAAAAAAAAATTATTTAAACAGTTTCTACTTCATTTAAAGGAAACAACAAACAATAACATTGAAATTGGGGAGGTAAAAGAGACTGAAAGATGTTAATACAATTTTTGGTAGAGTTTTTGGTTTGGGAAAAAAAAAAACAAAAAGTTTCCCGTACCGGGAATCGAACCCGAGCCTCCTGGGTGAAAGCCAGGTATCCTAGCCACTAGACCATACGGGATATATAAAAATGTATGTTTTGAACATCACTTACCAAACTTATAACATGAGTAACAATAATTAATACCAACCATGAAAGGAACAAAACCCGATCTTCATGGCTTGTACTACATAATTTACATAAATAAAGATGAGAGAGACGTATGCTGTGTTGTAGTGATGTAATGAAAATTTGAATATCCGAATTATGTGAAATCGCATGCGCATACGCAAAGTGCCGACGGATCTGTTATGGTGAATAACCGTTCTTCTTCTGGCACAGATGGGTGGGTTTTGAAGCCCCTGCACGTAGGCCTCTTAGTCTGAACTCTTTGTGCACCCACATGTTTGGCCTTGAATGAAGGTACCTGTGGAGGATTCTTCAGCCGTAGTTTCAGGAGTCTCTGAGGAGTTTCCCAGGCTAACTTGTGTTCTGGTTCCCTTTTCTAGGATAACCGCCTCTGCACCAAGGGTTGCAATGTAGAGAGTCAGCGCCCTCAGTACGGTCGGCTTAGCTACCCTCGAATAGGTTCCAGAAGTCCCTGCATCGGTTTTTCCTATAGGTGGTATCGGGTTCCCTTGGAAGATTTCCCTGATGACGGAATCGGCCTTCATGTCAGTCGGCGTGCGTGAAAACTGCAAGGTGAGCACGCACGGAATAAGTTCATGTTCATTACTATGCAGCCTGGCAACATCGCCACGCAGAAGGTGTGTTTCATGTGTTGCCTACCATTGTGTCTGATGACGCATGATGTTGGTTCGTACAATCTGGTATACAGTTTCCAGTCTGATAAAATTCGGATTTGGTCAATTCCAAATCTGCGAAAGTACGCTTCTGTTGTATTCTAGTTCTATTACTACACCATTTGGATGGAATGACTTTTTGATAATTTCGAAATATTTGCATCACTGGTTTGTATTTTTGACAAACTTTATTCTAACTGTTGTTACAGAATACAGTTAGCATTTTAAAGTTATGGAAGTGTAATTTCAGATAGGATCCAATCGCTTCATTTAAAGTTGAAAATTGTATCGTCGCCAGAGTACTATTTTAGCTTGATCCGATTCTATTCATTTATGTTTTTGCGTTTGTTTATCATTTAGAATTATCTGTCGGATATTTTGCTTTTCTGCTAATATGAATGGACCCATCTGGACATGCATCAACTCCCATCCATCAAGGATCCCCCAACGTTAAAAAATGAGTGACTCTTTCTTTTCTGAGCACATCATTCAACAAGAATTGTTGGAAGTTGTGAAGTTATTTATCTGCTTAGCTGCTATTTCATCGTAAAATATCTCTTAATTAAAGGAATCTTTTCGTCTACAAAGGTTGACTCTACCGAAATTTTGTTCCCTTCAAATAAATACAAATGCTCCCATTGAAATTTCCTTTCATCGTAACCCAAAATTCTCCATCATACCTTACATTTCATGAGACTTTTTCCACTGCGACCGATCTCATCAAGATCCCATACCATCATCGTGGCCAAGAAGACTTCGACATGATCGGATTTCCTGTTTTTTTGGCTCAAGACTACCCGAAGACACATATCATATCGGATGATTTTTTTTTTCAATTCAACCTCCATACATCTAGTATCAGTTATTAAAACCTCTTTTGTTCTGATTGTGGCGCCTTTTGATATGAATTCTCTCAGCGTACCAACGCGAGTATCGAAATCAATTAGTACAAAGGCAGATGCATGCGAACTGAGTTGAAAATGCATGAATTATTAGCCAATCTAACCTGACCAACCTAGCGTAGACAAAATAACCATACCTATACCTGACCTGTCTTTGGGTCAGCGTTTTGCGAAATTGAAAGCTAAACGACGTAGATGCCGAAATCAGTGAGCTTTTGTAGCGTGATTATTATTCACAAAGACTCACAGTTTTCAACTCCCTGATGCCGTTGAATGTGGGGATGTGATAATATGCGCTGGTGTCGAGTATATTCAGTAACGGCGTGCTAAGGTCACGTATATTTTTTGGGATTTTTATGGTGACGTGCGACTGTGGGTGGAGTTTGTGCTGGCGCCGAGTATAGTTTGTAAAATAGCCACCAGGATATGCCAGCCAAGCCCTTGTTTGCCGCCAAATCGTGTATCGTAATAGCGCTACCTTACCCTTGAGATCATTATGAGACAGGCTATGAATGGCTTGGCTGGCCTTGGTCTATTCTGATCAACACCACACCAACTCACGTTGGTACGATGCTTGAATTTATTCATAAAGGTGCCACCATCCATATACAGCAAGTTTCATAAACTGATACTAGACTTACTGATGATTAAAGGTTTGTCAAATGAAAAAACGATTTTTAAGACACCCTATATAGTGAACTTATCTCGATTTACTATGAGAGGGTTGATATGTGTCTTCGGACAGCGAGTCCAGATGTGAGGTGCTCACAAAATCAGGAAATCCGATTATGTCAAAGCCTTATGGGTCCTGATGATGGGATCTTGATGAGATCGTTCGTATCGAAGAAAAAGAATCACCCAATTCGGTAATCTAATTTATTTCCAGGCTGAGAAGGAGGAATATTTGCCAGATGAGAGGAGATGCATGTCCGGATAGCTGGGCCACACTAAACAATATGAAATTGCTGCAAATTTTCAGTAAAATTACTTTTGTTGTTGTAAATTTTACTTAAACTGCCAGCAAGTTTTCTCAGAGATGACTCCTTCCTCTCAGTTAATTTACAAAAGTAGACTTGTATTTCGCAAGTTTACCGAAAACTTGATGTAATAATAATCGAAATTACATAATTTTTGGCAAACTCCTATGAGAGTCAAAAAAAGACTAATTGATGATAATTTCTTGAAAACTGAGAGTTAGCAACAGCAATATTGAATCCCTTTTACTTTCATTAAATAAATAGTAAAACAATCATGTATAAATTTCACTAGGTATTTTATTATTATTACGACCAGTTTCGAGTTCTATCCCATTATCTCGTACGATAATCGAAATAACAAAATACTTAACGGAAATTAGACAAACGTATACAAAAAAAGATGAGTTTCAAAATAATGTGTTTTGCGAGAAAATACAGATCTCAACTCGGGATGAACTTTTCAACTCGAGAACGGTTTGAGATAGAGCAATTCTGCTGACGCCAATCGATTCAGAATGACGAAATTAGTATACTCTGTGAGTTTCAATTCCATCGGCGAAAAAAACAAATGACTCGAGAAAAGTCCAAATGGGTATACCCCTAAAAATCATGAAAAGTCGAAAAAAGCCCACCAAATTTCTATCTGACTCGGAGTCGATTTCAAATTTGGTGTGCGGATACAAAAAAGGATTGGTTTCTTGAATATGACATAAAAATTCAAAAAAATGTGTTCGGCAAGAAATTAGAGATTTCAAGTCAGGACGAACTTTTCAACTCGAGAACGGTTTGAGATAGAGCAATTCTGCTGACGACAATCGATTCAGAATGACGAAATTAGTATTCTCTGTGAGTTTCAATTCGATCGGCGAAAAAAACAAATGACTCGAGAAAAATACAAAGGGGTATACCCCTAAAAATCATGAAAAGTCGAAAAAAGCCCACTAAATTTCTATTTGACTCGGAATCGATATCAAATTTTATGTGCGAATACAAAAAAGGATGGGTTTCTCGAATATGACATAAAAATTCAAAAAAATGTGTTTAGCAAGAAATTAAAGATCTCAACTCAGGACGAACTTTTCAACTCGAGAACGGTTTGAGATAGAGCAATTCTGCTGACGCCAATCGATTCAGAATGACGAAATTAGTATACTCTGTGAGTTTCAATTCAATCGGCGAAAAAAACAAATGACTCGAGAAAAATACAAAGGGGTATACCCCTAAAAATCATGAAAAGTCGAAAAAAGCCCACTAAATTTCTATTTGACTCGGAATCGATATCAAATTTTATGTGCGAATACAAAAAAGGATGGGTTTCTCGAATATGACATAAAAATTCAAAAAAATGTGTTTGGCAAGAAATTAGAGATTTCAACTCAGGACGAACTTTTCAATTCGAGAACGGTTTGAGATAGAGCAATTCTGCTGACGACAATCGATTCAGAATGACGAAATTAGTATACTCTGTGAGTTTCAATTTGATCGGCGGGAAAAACAAATTACTCGAACAAAGTCCAAAGGGGTATACCCCTAAAAATCAAGAAAAGTCGAAAAAAGCCCACCAAATTTCTATCTGACTCGGAATTGATTTCAAATTTGGTGTGCGGATACAAAAAAGGATTGCTCTCTTGAATATGACATAAAAATTCAAAAAAATGTGTTAGGCAAGAAATTAATGATCTCAACTCAGGACGAACTTTTCAACTCGAGAACGGTTTGAGATAGAGCAATTCTGCTAACGCCAATCGATTCAGAATGACGAAATTAGTATACTCTGTGAGTTTCAATTCGATCGGCGAAAAAAACAAATGACTCGAGAAAAGTCCAAAGGGGTATACCCCTAAAAATCATGAAAAGTCGAAAAAAGCCCACTAAATTTCTATTTGACTCGGAATCGATATCAAATTTTATGTGCGAATACAAAAAAGGATGGGTTTCTCGAATATGACATAAAAATTCAAAAAAATGTGTTTGGCAAGAAATTAGAGATTTCAACTCAGGACGAACTTTTCAACTCGAGAACGGTTTGCGATAGAGCAATTCTGCTGACGACAATCGATTCAGAATGACGAAATTAGTATACTCTGTGAGTTTCAATTTGATCGGCGGGAAAAACAAATTACTCGAACAAAGTCCAAAGGGGTATACCCCTAAAAATCATGAAAAGTCGAAAAAAGCCCACCAAATTTCTATCTGACTCGGAATTGATTTCAAATTTGGTGTGCGGATACAAAAAAGGATTGGTCTCTTGAATATGACATAAAAATTCAAACAAATGTGTTAGGCAAGAAATTAATGATCTCAACTCAGGACGAACTTTTCAACTCGAGAACGGTTTGAGATAGAGCAATTCTGCTGACGCCAATCGATTCAGAATGACGAAATTAGTATACTCTGTGAGTTTCAATTCGATCGGCGAAAAAACAAATGACTCGAGAAAAGTCCCCTAAAAATCATGAAAAGTCGAAAAAAAGCCCACTCAATCTCTATTTGACTCGGAATAGATTTCAAATTTGGTGTGCGGATACAAAAAAGGATGAGTTTCTCGAATATGACAAAAATTCAAAAAATTGTGTTTGGCAAGAAATTAGAGATTTCAACTCAGGACGAACTTTTCAACTCGAGAACGGTTTGAGATAGAGCAATTCTGCTGACGACAATCGATTCAGAATGACGAAATTAGTATACTCTGTGAGTTTCAATTTGATCGGCGGGAAAAACAAATTACTCGAACAAAGTCCAAAGGGGTATACCCCTAAAAATCATGAAAAGTCGAAAAAAGCCCACCAAATTTCTATCTGACTCGGAATAGATTTCAAATTTGGTGTGCGGATACAAAAAAGGATGGGTTTCTCGAATATGACATAAAAATTCAAAAAAATGTGTTTGGCAAGAAATTAGAGATTTCAACTCAGGACGAACTTTTCATCTCGAGAACGGTTTGAGATAGAGCAATTCTGCTGACGACAATCGATTCAGAATGACGAAATAAGTATACTCTGTGAGTTTCAATTTGATCGGCGGGAAAAACAAATGACTCGAACAAAGTCCAAAGGAGTATACCCCTAAAAATCATGAAAAGTCGAAAAAAGCCCACCAAATTTCTATCTGACTCGGAATCGATTTCAAATTCGGTGTGCGGACACAAAAAAGGATTGGTTTCTTGAATATGACATAAAAATTCAAAAAAATGTGTTAGGCAAGATATTAATGATCTCAACTCAGGACGAAATTTTCAACTCGAGAACGGTTTGAGATAGAGCAATTCTGCTGACGCCAATCGATTCTGAATGACGAAATTAGTATACTCTGTGAGTTTCAATTCGATCGGCGAAAAAAACAAATGTCTAGAGAAAATTCCAAAGGGGTATACCCCTAAAAATCATGAAAAGTCGAAAAAAGCCCACCAAATTTCTATCTGACTCGGAATCGATTTCAAATTTGGTGTGCGGATACAAAAAAGGATTGGTTTCTTGAATATGACATAAAAATTCAAAAAAATGTGTTCGGCAAGAAATTAGAGATTTCAACTCAGGACGAACTTTTCAACTCGAGAACGGTTTGAGATAGAGCAATTCTGCTGACGACAATCGATTCAGACTGACGAAATTAGTATACTCTGTGAGTTTCAATTCGATCGGCGAAAAAAACAAATGACTCGAGAAAAGTCCAAAGGGGTATACCCCTAAAAATCATGAAAAGTCGAAAAAAAGCCCACTCAATCTCTATTTGATTCGGAATAGATTTCAAATTTGGTGTGCGGATACAAAAAAGGATGGGTTTCTCGAATATGACATAAAAATTCAAAAAAATGTGTTTGGCAAGAAATTAGAGATTTCAACTCAGGACGAACTTTTCAACTCGAGAACGGTTTGAGATAGAGCAATTCTGCTGACGACAATCGATTCAGAATGACGAAATAAGTATACTCTGTGAGTTTCAATTTGATCGGCGGGAAAAACAAATTACTCGAACAAAGTCCAAAGGAGTATACCCCTAAAAATCATGAAAAGTCGAAAAAAGCCCACCAAATTTCTATCTGACTCGGAATCGATTTCAAATTCGGTGTGCGGACACAAAAAAGGATTGGTTTCTTGAATATGACATAAAAATTCAAAAAAATGTGTTAGGCAAGAAATTAATGATCTCAACTCAGGACGAAATTTTCAACTCGAGAACGGTTTGAGATAGAGCAATTCTGCTGACGCCAATCGATTCTGAATGACGAAATTAGTATACTCTGTGAGTTTCAATTCGATCGGCGAAAAAAACAAATGACTAGAGAAAATTCCAAAGGGGTATACCCCTAAAAATCATGAAAAGTCGAAAAAAGCCCACCAAATTTCTATCTGACTCGGAATCGATTTCAAATTTGGTGTGCGGATACAAAAAAGGATTGGTTTCTTGAATATGACATAAAAATTCAAAAAAATGTGTTCGGCAAGAAATTAGAGATTTCAACTCAGGACGAACTTTTCAACTCGAGAACGGTTTGAGATAGAGCAATTCTGCTGACGACAATCGATTCAGACTGACGAAATTAGTATACTCTGTGATTTTCAATTCGATCGGCGAAAAAAACAAATGACTCGAGAAAAGTCCAAAGGGGTATACCCCTAAAAATCATGAAAAGTCGAAAAAAAGCCCACTCAATCTCTATTTGATTCGGAATAGATTTCAAATTTGGTGTGCGGATACAAAAAAGGATGGGTTTCTCGAATATGACATAAAAATTCAAAAAAATGTGTTTGGCAAGAAATTAGAGATTTCAACTCAGGACGAACTTTTCAACTCGAGAACGGTTTGAGATAGAGCAATTCTGCTGACGCCAATCGATTCAGAATGACGAAATTAGTATACTCTGTGAGTTTCAATTCGATCGGCGAAAAAACAAATGATTCGAGAAAAGTCCAAAGGGGTATACCCCTAAAAATCATGAAAAGTCGAAAAAAGCCCACTAAATCTCTATTTGACTCGGAATAGATATCAAATTTGGAATGCGAATACAAAATAGGATGGGTTTTTTCGAATATGACATAAAAATTTAAAAAAATGTGTTTTGCAAGAAATTAAAGATGTCAACTCAGGACGAACTTTTCAACTCGAGAACGGTTTGAGATAGAGCAATTCTGCTGACGCCAATCGATTCAGTATGACGAAAGTAGTATACTCTGTGACTTTCAATTCGATCGGCGGATAAAACAAATTACTTTAACAAAGTCCAAAGGGGTATACCCCTAAAAATCATGAAAAGTCGAAAAAAAGCCCACTCAATCTCTATTTGACTCGGAATAGATTTCAAATTTGGTGTGCGGATACAAAAAAGGATGGGTTTCTCGAATATAACATAAAAATTCAAAAAAATGTGTTTGGCAAGAAATTAGAGATTTCAACTCAGGACGAACTTTTCAACTCGAGAACGGTTTGAGATAGAGCAATTCTGCTGACGCCAATCGATTCATAATGACAAAATTAGTATACTCTGCGAATTTCAATTTGATCGGCGGAAAAAACAGATGACTCGAAAAAAGTCCAAAGGGGTATACCCCTAAAAATCATGAAAAGTCGAAAAAAAAGCTCACTCAATCTCTATTTGACTCGGAATAGATTTCAAATTTGGTGTGCGGATACAAAAAAGGATGGGTTTCTCGAATATGACATAAAAATTCATAAAAATGTGTTAGGCAAGAAATTAATGATCTCAACTTAGGACGAACTTTTCAACTCGAGAACGGTTTGAGATAGAGCAATTCTGCTGACGCCAATCGATTCAGAATGACGAAAATAGAATACTCTGTGAGTTTCAATTCGATCGGCGAAAAAACAAATGACTCGAGAAAAGTCCAAAGGGGTATACCCCTAAAAATCATGAAAAGTCGAAAAATTCCCACCAAATTTCTATTTGCCTCAGAATCGATTTCAAATTTGGTGTGCGGGTACAAAAAAGGATGGGTTTCTCGAATATGACATAAAAATTCAAAAATATGTGCTAGGCAAGAAATTAATGATCTCAACTCAGGACGAACTTTTCAACTCGAGAACGGTTTGAGATAGAGCAATTCTGCTGACGCCAATCGATTCAGAATGACGAAATTTGTATACTCTGTGAGTTTCAATTCGATCGGCGAAAAAAACAAATGACTCGAGAAAAGTCCAAAGGGGTATACCCCTAAAAATCATGAAAAGTCGAAAAAAGCCCACCAAATTTCTATCTGACTCGGAATCGATTTCAAATTTGGTGTGCGGATACAAAAAAGGATTGGTTTCTTGAATATGACATAAAAATTCAAAAAAATGTGTTCGGCAAGAAATTAGAGATTTCAACTCAGGACGAACTTTTCAACTCGAGAACGGTTTGAGATAGAGCAATTCTGCTGACGACAATCGATTCAGAATGACGAAAGTAGTATACTCTGCGAGTTTCAATTTGATCGGCGGAAAAAACAAATGACTCGAAGAAAGTCCAAAGGGGTATACCTCTAAAAATCATGAAAAGTCGAAAAATTCCCACCAAATTTCTATTTGCCTCAGAATCGATTTCAAATTTGGTTTGCGAATACAAAAAAGGATGGGTTTCTCGAATATGATATATAAATTCAAAAAAATGTGTTAGGCAAGAAATTAATGATCTCAACTCAGGACGAACTTTTCAACTCGAGAACGGTTTGAGATAGAGCAATTCTGCTGACGCCAATCGATTCAGAAAGACGAAATCAGTATACTCTGCGAGTTTCAATTTGATCGGCGGAAAACACAAAAGACTCGAAAAAAGTCCAAAGGGGTATACCCCTAAAAATCATGAAAAGTCGAAAAATTCCCACCAAATTTCTATTTGCCTCAGAATCGATTTCAAATTTGGTGTGCGGATACAAAAAAGGATGGGTTTCTCGAATATGACATAAAAATTCAAAAATATGTGCTAGGCAAGAAATTAATGATCTCAACTCAGTACGAACTTTTCAACTCGAGAACGGTTTGAGATAGAGCAATTCTGCTGACGCCAATCGATTCAGAATGACGAAATTAGTATACTCTGCGAGTTTCAATTTGATTGGCAGAAAAAACAAATGACTCGAAAAAAGTCCAAAGGGGTATACCCCTAAAAATCATGAAAAGTCGAAAAATTCCAACCAAATTTCTATTTGCCTCAGAATTGATTTCAAATTTGGTGTGCGGATCCAAAAAGGATGGGTTTCTCGATTGTGACATAAAAATTCAAAAAAATGTGTTAGGCAAGAAATTAATGATCTCAACTCAGGACGAACTTTTCAACTCGAGAACGGTTTGAGATAGAGCAATTCTGCTGACGCCAATCGATTCAGAATGACGAAATTTGTATACTCTGTGAGTTTCAATTCGATCGGCGAAAAAAACAAATGACTCGAGAAAAGTCCAAAGGGGTATACCCCTAAAAATCATGAAAAGTCGAAAAAAAGCCCACTCAATCTCTATTTGATTCGGAATAGATTTCAAATTTGGTGTGCGGATACAAAAAAGGATGGGTTTCTCGAATATGACATAAAAATTCAAAAAAATGTGTTTGGCAAGAAATTAGAGATTTCAACTCAGGACGAACTTTTCAACTCGAGAACGGTTTGAGATAGAGCAATTCTGCTGACGACAATCGATTCAGAATGACGAAATTAGTATACTCTGTGAGTTTCAATTTGATCGGCGGGAAAAACAAATTACTCGAACAAAGTCCAAAGGATAAAACCCCTAAAAATCATGAAAAGTCGAAAAAAGCCCACCAAATTTCTATCTGACTCGGAATCGATTTCAAATTTGGTTTGCGGATACAAAAAAGGATTGGTTTCTTGAATATGACATAAAAATTCAAAAAAATGTGTTTGGCAAGAAATTAGAGATTTCAACTCAGGACGAACTGTTCAACTCGAGAACGGTTTGAGATAGAGCAATTCTGCTGACGACAATCGATTCAGAATGACGAAATTAGTATACTCTGTGAGTTTCAATTTGATCGGCGGGAAAAACAAATTACTCGAACAAAGTCCAAAGGGGTATACCCCTAAAAATCATGAAAAGTCGAAAAAAGCCCACCAAATTTCTATCTGACTCGGAATCGATTTCAAATATGGTGTGCGGATACAAAAAAGGATTGGTTTCTTGAATATGACATAAAAATTCAAAAAAATGTGTTTGGCAAGAAATTAATGATCTCAACTCAGGACGAACTTTTCAACTCGAGAACGGTTTGAGATAGAGCAATTCTGCTGACGCCAATCGATTCAGAATGACGAAATTAGTATACTCTGTGAGTTTCAATTCGATCGGCGAAAAAACAAATGACTCGAGAAAAGTCCAAAGGGGTATACCCCTAAAAATCATGAAAAGTCGAAAAAAAGCCCACTCAATCTCTATTTGACTCGGAATAGATTTCAAATTTGGTGTGCGGATACAAAAAAGGATGGGTTTCTCGAATATGACAAAAATTCAAAAAATTGTGTTTGGCAAGAAATTAGAGATTTCAGCTCAGGACGAACTTTTCAACTCGAGAACGGTTTGAGCTAGAGCAATTCTGCTAACGACAATCGATTCAGAATGACGAAATTAGTATACTCTGTGAGTTCCAATTTGATCGGCGGGAAAAACAAATTACTCGAACAAAGTCCAAAGGAGTATACCCCTAAAAATCATGAAAAGTCGAAAAAAGCCCACCAAATTTCTATCTGACTCGGAATAGATTTCAAATTTGGCGTGCGGATACAAAAAAGGATTGGTTTCTTGAATATGACATAAAAATTCAAAAAAATGTGTTTGGCAAGAAATTAGAGATTTCAACTCAGGACGAACTGTTCAACTCGAGAACGGTTTGAGATAGAGCAATTCTGCTGACGACAATCGATTCAGAATGACGAAATTAGTATACTCTGTGAGTTTCAATTTGATCGGCGGGAAAAACAAATTACTCGAACAAAGTCCAAAGGGGTATACCCCTAAAAATCATGAAAAGTCGAAAAAAGCCCACCAAATTTCTATCTGACTCGGAATCGATTTCAAATATGGTGTGCGGATACAAAAAAGGATTGGTTTCTTGAATATGACATAAAAATTCAAAAAAATGTGTTTGGCAAGAAATTAATGATCTCAACTCAGGACGAACTTTTCAACTCGAGAACGGTTTGAGATAGAGCAATTCTGCTGACGCCAATCGATTCAGAATGACGAAATTAGTATACTCTGTGAGTTTCAATTCGATCGGCGAAAAAACAAATGACTCGAGAAAAGTCCAAAGGGGTATACCCCTAAAAATCATGAAAAGTCGAAAAAAAGCCCACTCAATCTCTATTTGACTCGGAATAGATTTCAAATTTGGTGTGCGGATACAAAAAAGGATGGGTTTCTCGAATATGACAAAAATTCAAAAAATTGTGTTTGGCAAGAAATTAGAGATTTCAGCTCAGGACGAACTTTTCAACTCGAGAACGGTTTGAGCTAGAGCAATTCTGCTGACGACAATCGATTCAGAATGACGAAATTAGTATACTCTGTGAGTTCCAATTTGATCGGCGGGAAAAACAAATTACTCGAACAAAGTCCAAAGGAGTATACCCCTAAAAATCATGAAAAGTCGAAAAAAGCCCACCAAATTTCTATCTGACTCGGAATAGATTTCAAATTTGGCGTGCGGATACAAAAAAGGATGGGTTTCTCGAATATGACATAAAAATTCAAAAAAATGTGTTTGGCAAGAAATTAGAGATTTCAACTCAGGACGAACTTTTCAACTCGAGAACGGTTTGAGATAGAGCAATTCTGCTGACGACAATCGATTCAGAATGACGAAATAAGTATCCTCTGTGAGTTTCAATTTGATCGGCGGGAAAAACAAATTACTCGAACAAAGTCCAAAGGAGTATACCCCTAAAAATCATGAAAAGTCGAAAAAAGCCCACCAAATTTCTATCTGACTCGGAATCGATTTCAAATTTGGTGTGCGGATACAAAAAAGGATTGGTTTCTTGAATATGACATAAAAATTCACAAAAATGTGTAAGGCAAGAAATTAATGATCTCAACTCAGGACGAACTTTTCAACTCGAGAACGGTTTGAGATAGGGCAATTCTGCTGACGCCAATCGATTCTGAATGACGAAAATAGTATACCCTGTGAGTTTCAATTCGATCGGCGAAAAAAACAAATGACTCGAGAAAATTCCAAAGGGGTATACCCCTAAAAATCATGAAAAGTCGAAAAAAGCCCACCAAATTTCTATCTGACTCGGTATCGATTTCAAATTTGGTGTGCGGATACAAAAAAGGATTGGTTTCTTGGATATGACATAAAAATTCAAAAAAATGTGTTCGGCAAGAAATTAGAGATTTCAACTCAGGACGAACTTTTCTACTCGAGAACGGTTTGAGATAGAGCAATTCTGCTGACGACAATCGATTCAGAATGACGAAATTAGTATACTCTGTGAGTTTCAATTCGATCGGCGAAAAAAACAAATGACTCGAGAAAAATACAAAAGGGTATACCCCTAAAAATCATGAAAAGACGAAAAAAGCCCACTAAATCTCTATTTGACTCGGAATCGATATAAAATTTTATGTGCGAATACAAAAAAGGATGGGTTTCTCGAATATGACATAAAAATTCAAAAAAATGTGTTTAGCAAGAAATTAAAGATCTCAACTCAGGACGAACTTTTCAACTCGAGAACGGTTTGAGATAGAGCAATTCTGCTGACGACAATCGATTCAGAATGACGAAATTAGAATACTCTGTGAGTTTCAATTTGATCGGCGGGAAAGACAAATTACTCGAACAAAAAATCATGAAAAGTCGAAAAAAGCCCACCAAATTTCTATCTGACTCGGAATCGATTTCAAATTTGGTGTGCGGATACAAAAAAGGATTGGTTTCTTGAATATGACATAAAAATTCACAAAAATGTGTAAGGCAAGAAATTAATGATCTCAACTCAGGACGAACTTTTCAACTCGAGAACGGTTTGAGATAGAGCAATTCTGCTGACGACAATCGATTCAGAATGACGAAATTAGTATACTCTGTGAGTTTCAATTCGATCGGCGAAAAAAACAAATGACTCGAGAAAAATACAAAAGGGTATACCCCTAAAAATCATGAAAAGACGAAAAAAGCCCACTAAATCTCTATTTGACTCGGAATCGATATAAAATTTTATGTGCGAATACAAAAAAGGATGGGTTTCTCGAATATGACATAAAAATTCAAAAAAATGTGTTTAGCAAGAAATTAAAGATCTCAACTCAGGACGAACTTTTCAACTCGAGAACGGTTTGAGATAGAGCAATTCTGCTGACGCCAATCGATTCAGAATGACGAAATTAGTATACTCTGTGAGTTTCAATTTGATCGGCGGGAAAAACAAATTACTCGAACAAAGTCCAAAGGGGTATACCCCTAAAAATCATGAAAAGTCGAAAAAAGCCCACCAAATTTCAATCTGACTCGGAATAGATTTCAAATTTGGTGTGCGGATACAAAAAAGGATGGGTTTCTCGAATATGACATAAAAATTCAAAAAAATGTGTTTGGCAAGAAATTAGAGATTTCAACTCAGGACGAACTCTTCAACTCGAGAACGGTTTGAGATAGAGCAATTCTGCTGACGACAATCGATTCAGAATGACGAAATTAGTATACTCTGTGAGTTTCAATTTGATCGGCGGGAAAAACAAATTACTCGAACAAAGTCCAAAGGGGTATACCCCTAAAATCATGAAAAGTCGAAAAAAAGCCCACTCAATCTCTATTTGACTCGGAATAGATTTCAAATTTGGTGTGCGGATACAAAAAAGGATGGGTTTCTCGAATATGACAAAAATTCAAAAAATTGTGTTTGGCAAGAAATTAGAGATTTCAACTCAGGACGAACTTTTCAACTCGAGAACGGTTTGAGCTAGAGCAATTCTGCTGACGACAATCGATTCAGAATGACGAAGTTAGTATACTCTGTGAGTTTCAATTTGATCGGCGGGAAAAACAAATTACTCGAACAAAGTCCAAAGGGGTATACCCCTAAAAATCATGAAAAGTCGAAAAAAGCCCACCAAATTTCAATCTGACTCGGAATAGATTTCAAATTTGGTGTGCGGATACAAAAAAGGATGGGTTTCTCGAATATGACATAAAAATTCAAAAAAATGTGTTTGGCAAGAAATTAGAGATTTCAACTCAGGACGAACTCTTCAACTCGAGAACGGTTTGAGATAGAGCAATTCTGCTGACGACAATCGATTCAGAATGACGAAATTAGTATACTCTGTGAGTTTCAATTTGATGGGCGGGAAAAACAAATTACTCGAACAAAGTCCAAAGGAGTATACCCCTAAAAATCATGAAAAGTCGAAAAAAGCCCACCAAATTTCTATCTGACTCGGAATCGATTTCAAATTTGGTGTGCGGATACAAAAAGGGATTGGTTTCTTGAATATGACATAAAAATTCAAAAAAATGTGTTAGGCAAGAAATTAATGATCTCAACTCAGGACGAACTTTTCAACTCGAGAACGGTTTGAGATAGAGCAATTCTGCTGACGCCAATTGATTCTGAATGACGAAATTAGTATACTCTGTGAGTTTCAATTCGATCGGCGAAAAAAACAAATGACTCGAGAAAATTCCAAAGGGGTATACCCCTAAAAATCATGAAAAGTCGAAAAAAGCCCACCAAATTTCTATCTGACTCGGAATCGATTTCAAATTTGGTGTGCGGATACAAAAAAGGATTGGTTTCTTGAATATGACATAAAAATTCAAAAAAATGTGTTCGGCAAGAAATTAGAGATTTCAACTCAGGACGAACTTTTCTACTCGAGAACGGTTTGAGATAGAGCAATTCTGCTGACGACAATCGATTCAGAATGACGAAATTAGTATACTCTGTGAGTTTCAATTTGATCGGCGGGAAAAACAAATTACTCGAACAAAGTCCAAAGGGGTATACCCCTAAAAATCATGAAAAGTCGAAAAAAGCCCGCCACATTTCGTCGATTTCAGGACGAACTTTTCAACTCGAGAACGGTTTGAGATAGAGCAATTCTGCTGACGACAATCGATTCAGAATGACGAAATTAGTATACTCTGTGAGTTTCAATTTGATCGGCGGGAAAAACAAATTACTCGAACAAAGTCCAAAGTGGTATACCCCTAAAAATCATGAAAAGTCGAAAAAAGCCCACCCAATTTCTATCTGACTCGGAATCGATTTCAAATTTGGTGTGCGGATACAAAAAAGGATGGGTTTCTCGAATATGACAAAAATTCAAAAAATTGTGTTTGGCAAGAAATTAGAGATTTCAACTCAGGACGAACTTTTCAACTCGAGAACGGTTTGAGCTAGAGCAATTCTGCTGACGACAATCGATTCAGAATGACGAAGTTAGTATACTCTGTGAGTTTCAATTTGATCGGCGGGAAAAACAAATTACTCGAACAAAGTCCAAAGGGGTATACCCCTAAAAATCATGAAAAGTCGAAAAAAGCCCACCAAATTTCTATCTGACTCGGAATAGATTTCAAATTTGGTGTGCGGATACAAAAAAGGATGGGTTTCTCGAATATGACATAAAAATTCAACAAAATGTGTTTGGCAAGAAATTAGAGATTTCAACTCAGGACGAACTCTTCAACTCGAGAACGGTTTGAGATAGAGCAATTCTGCTGACGACAATCGATTCAGAATGACGAAAGTAGTATACTCTGTGAGTTTCAATTTGATCGGCGGGAAAAACAAATTACTCGAACAAAGTCCAAAGGAGTATACCCCTAAAAATCATGAAAAGTCGAAAAAAGCCCACCAAATTTCTATCTGACTCGGAATCGATTTCAAATTTGGTGTGCGGATACAAAAAGGGATTGGTTTCTTGAATATGACATAAAAATTCAAAAAAATGTGTTAGGCAAGAAATTAATGATCTCAACTCAGGACGAACTTTTCAACTCGAGAACGGTTTGAGATAGAGCAATTCTGCTGACGCCAATTGATTCTGAATGACGAAATTAGTATACTCTGTGGGTTTCAATTCGATCGGCGAAAAAAACAAATGACTCGAGAAAATTCCAAAGGGGTATACCCCTAAAAATCATGAAAAGTCGAAAAAAGCCCACCAAATTTCTATCTGACTCGGAATCGATTTCAAATTTGGTGTGCGGATACAAAAAAGGATTGGTTTCTTGAATATGACATAAAAATTCAAAAAAATGTGTTCGGCAAGAAATTAGAGATTTCAACTCAGGACGAACTTTTCTACTCGAGAACGGTTTGAGATAGAGCAATTCTGCTGACGACAATCGATTCAGAATGACGAAATTAGTATACTCTGTGAGTTTCAATTTGATCGGCGGGAAAAACAAATTACTCGAACAAAGTCCAAAGGGGTATACCCCTAAAAATCATGAAAAGTCGAAAAAAGCCCGCCACATTTCGTCGATTTCAGGACGAACTTTTCAACTCGAGAACGGTTTGAGATAGAGCAATTCTGCTGACGCCAATCGATTCAGTATGACGAAAGTATTATACTCTGTGACTTTCAATTTGATCGGCGGGAAAAACAAATTACTCGAACAAAGTCCAAAGGGGTATACCCCTAAAAATCATGAAAAGTCGAAAAAAGCCCACCAAATTTCTATCTGACTCGGAATAGATTTCAAATTTGGTGTGCGGATACAAAAAAGGATGGGTTTCTCGAATATGACATAAAAATTCAAAAAAATGTGTTTGGCAAGAAATTAGAGATTTCAACTCAGGACGAACTCTTCAACTCGAGAACGGTTTGAGATAGAGCAATTCTGCTGACGACAATCGATTCAGAAAGACGAAATTAGTATACTCTGTGAGTTTCAATTTGATCGGCGGGAAAAACAAATTACTCGAACAAAGTCCAAAGGAGTATACCCCTAAAAATCATGAAAAGTCGAAAAAAGCCCACCAAATTTCTATCTGACTCGGAATCGATTTTAAATTTGGTGTGCGGATACAAAAAGGGATTGGTTTCTTGAATATGACATAAAAATTTAAAAAAATGTGTTAGGCAAGAAATTAATGATCTCAACTCAGGACGAACTTTTCAACTCGAGAACGGTTTGAGATAGAGCAATTCTGCTGACGCCAATTGATTCTGAATGACGAAATTAGTATACTCTGTGAGTTTCAATTCGATCGGCGAAAAAAACAAATGACTCGAGAAAATTCCAAAGGGGTATACCCCTAAAAATCATGAAAAGTCGAAAAAAGCCCACCAAATTTCTATCTGACTCGGAATCGATTTCAAATTTGGTGTGCGGATACAAAAAAGGATTGGTTTCTTGAATATGACATAAAAATTCAAAAAAATGTGTTCGGCAAGAAATTAGAGATTTCAACTCAGGACGAACTTTTCTACTCGAGAACGGTTTGAGATAGAGCAATTCTGCTGACGACAATCGATTCAGAATGACGAAATTAGTATACTCTGTGAGTTTCAATTTGATCGGCGGGAAAAACAAATTACTCGAACAAAGTCCAAAGGGGTATACCCCTAAAAATCATGAAAAGTCGAAAAAAGCCCGCCACATTTCGTCGATTTCAGGACGAACTTTTCAACTCGAGAACGGTTTGAGATAGAGCAATTCTGCTGACGACAATCGATTCAGAATGACGAAATTAGTATACTCTGTGAGTTTCAATTTGATCGGCGGGAAAAACAAATTACTCGAACAAAGTCCAAAGTGGTATACCCCTAAAAATCATGAAAAGTCGAAAAAAGCCCACCCAATTTCTATCTGACTCGGAATCGATTTCAAATTTGGTTTGCGGATACAAAATAAGGTTGGTTTCTTGAATATGACATAAAAATTCAAAAAAATGTGTTAGGCAAGAAATTAATGATCTCAACTCAGGACGAACTTTTCAACTCGAGAACGGTTTGAGATAGAGCAATTCTGCTGACGACAATCGATTCAGAATGACGAAATTAGTATACTCTGTGAGTTTCAATTCGATCGGCGAAAAAAACAAATGACTCGAGAAAAGTCCAAAGGGGTATACCCCTAAAAATCATGAAAAGTCGAAAAAAAGCCCACTCAATCTCTATTTGATTCGGAATAGATTTCAAATTTGGTGTGCGGATACAAAAAAGGATGGGTTTCTCGAATATGACATAAAAATTCAAAAAAATGTGTTTGGCAAGAAATTAGAGATTTCAACTCAGGACGAACTTTTCAACTCGAGAACGGTTTGAGATAGAGCAATTCTGCTGACGCCAATCGATTCAGAATGACGAAATTAGTATACTCTGTGAGTTTCAATTTGATCGGCGAAAAAACAAATGACTCGAGAAAAGTCCAAAGGGGTATACCCCTAAAAATCATGAAAAGTCGAAAAAAGCCCAATAAATCTCTAGTTGACTCGGAATAGATATCAAATTTGGAATGCGAATACAAAATAGGATGGGTTTCTCGAATATGACATAAAAATTTAAAAAAATGTGTTTTGCAAGAAATTAAAGATCTCAACTCAGGACGAACTTTTCAACTCGAGATTGGTTTGAGATAGAGCAGTTCTGCTGACGCCAATCGATTCAGTATGACGAAAGTATTATACTCTGTGACTTTCAATTCGATCGTCGGATAAAACAAATTACTTTAACAAAGTCCAAAGGGGTATACCCCTAGAAATCATGAAAAGTCGAAAAAAAGCCCACTCAATCTCTATTTGACTCGGAATAGATTTCAAATTTGGTGTGCGGATACAAAAAAGGATGGGTTTCTCGAATATGACATAAAAATTAAAAAAAATGTGTTTGGCAAGAAATTAGAGATTTTAACTCAGGACGAACTTTTCAACTCGAGAACGGTTTGAGATAGAGCAATTCTGCTGACGCCAATCGATTCATAATGACAAAATTAGTATACTCTGCGAATTTCAATTCGATCGGCGGAAAAAACAAATGACTCGAAAAAAGTCCAAAGGGGTATACCCCTAAAAATCATGAAAAGTCGAAAAAAAGCTCACTCAATCTCTATTTGACTCGGAATACATTTCAAATTTGGTGTGCGGATACAAAAAAGGATGGGTTTCTCGAATATGACATAAAAATTCATAAAAATGTGTTAGGCAAGAAATTAATGATCTCAACTCAGGACGAACTTTTCAACTCGAGAACGGTTTGAGATAGAGCAATTCTGCTGACGCCAATCGATTCAGAATGACGAAATTAGTATACTCTGTGAGTTTCAATTCGATCGGCGAAAAACCAAATGACTCGAGAAAAGTCCAAAGGGGTATACCCCTAAAAATCATGAAAAGTCGAAAAAAGCCCACTAAATCTCTATTTGACTCGGAATAGATTTCAAATTTGGAATGCGAATACAAAATAGGATGGGTTTCTCGAATATGACATAAAAATTTAAAAAAATGTGTTTGGCAAGAAATTAAAGATCTCAACTCAGGACGAACTTTTCAACTCGAGAACGGTTTCAGATAGAGCAATTCTGCGGACGCCAGTAGATTCAGAACGACAAAATTAGTATACTGTCTGAGTTTCAATTTCGATCGGCGGGAAAAAGAAATGACTCGGAAATAGTCCAAAAATCATGAAAAGTCGAGAAAAGACTGCCAAATCTCTATTCGACTTGGAATCGACTTCAAATTTGGTATTCGTATGCAAAAAAAGATAAAATTCATGAATATGATAAAAGGAATCAAAAAAATATGATGGGCGAGAAAGTTCAGACCTCAATTTAGGATGAACTTTTCTACTCGAGAATGGTTTGAGATAGAGCAATTCTGAGAACACCAATCGATACGTCTGTGGAAAAATTCCAAAGGGATATACCCCTAAAAATTATGAGAAATCGAAAATAACTACTCGCTATAAGTTTCTTCGACTGCTACGAATCAATCTCTTTAGGTTTTCTCAAAAATTCCTTTGACTGGCTCAATCCACAGACTGGTGCCTCAGATACCATTTGTCGCAAATCTCCTTGAGTCCACCCGAAAATTCCTTGCCAACAATTGGTAGCCCCTAATCATACCTCCTGCGCCAACTGTTACATCATTTAGTGGCGGAAGGTATTTCGTAGCAGTATAATTCGGAAGATGAATAGTAGAAATGAAAGCACACCTCCGAAGAATATAGTGGCTTTCTTAGTCTGCTGAGAAAGAAAAGATTTAGTCTGTTATCAACTCAGCCAAATCGTTTCAATCATCCGGAAATTTCACTCCGTTTAGAACAGTCTCTTTCCGTCACAATGGGCTTGTTCAATATTTGAAATTGCTCTTCTAATCACTACCCCTACATAATCATTCAACTTATTAACGTTAATTAATATCAGGCAAACTAGTGGCCATTATTTGCAGCAACCTCAAAGCTGAACAAACGAAATCGGTCAGGTCCAATAAAGTGATCGACAAATATAATGTGAATGTTATCGATCGATAGTGCGGCAGTTAATTTTCCAGATAATTCGTTCATTGAACATAGTTTATATTTGATTCGATTCTCGTCGGAATAGTGCTATGAGATATTATGTTATAACATTAGCATGGACACAGTGCGCGTATTAACAGAAAATTATAATCGCGTCAAACTGATGGATAACGTTCATGGAATTTGCATATTTGTTTGGCGTTTCATTTCATGAATGAACCTCGACGGAGAGAAGAGATATTTTTGGTTAGGTTAGGTTAATGTAAGTTAGGTTAGGTTAGGATAAAGTTCGCATTGGTGACTTTTCACTTCGCTATGAATTTTCACTGAAGTAGAATGCATTACTTACCAAACTCTAAAAGACCTCCTGGTATTTCAAAACTGACATTTCAAATCAGCTCCACCCACATTTATAGCCCAATTGAAACGCCTGTGAAAAGGAGAATTTTAGATGATGATTTCATTCGAATGGGGTTATTCTGAAGAAGTTCCCTTGTATTCAGCAACTCGAAATGCCAAGACAAATATACAAAGACAAATATAACATTATAGATGAGAATGGACAAAAAATATCCGATGACAAAAGTAAATCAAATTACTTTAACAGTTTTTTTGCAAATATTGGGCAACTTATGGCAAATAGAATCGATAAACACAACACATTACCGGAAAGGGATTCATATATTACAGATTCCATTTTCTTAACTCCCGTTTCAAAAAACGCGGTTACGAACGTAATATCTACCCTGAAATACAATAGCTCTGTGGGATCTGATGGTATTTCAGCTCAATTCATAAAAAAATATAATCGGTTTATTTTGAATCCATTGTGTCATATTATCAACCTGTGTTTCATACAAGGATATGTACCTATCGCTTTCAAACACTCTTTTACTATTCCAATTTACAAATCTGGTGTCAAGAATCTTGCCACAAACTATAGGCCAATAACTATCACTAACAATTTCGCAAAAGTTTTTGAAAAATGCTTGAAAAATAGACTAGTAAATTTCTTGGAAAAGAACAATATTTTACATGAATGTCAGTTTGGATTTAGAGAACACATGTCAACTGAAAATGCCGTCTTTCAGTTGGTTCACAGTAAGTAAGCTCGGGTAAGTGTGAATTTGGGGCAAGTGTGTTTGCTCGCTATCTTCGCTAAACCGGGCGACAGCCCAATGCCATCTATTGACGAATAGCCTACACTCATAATGAATCCAAAACCATCATATAAAATACAAAAGAGATCTTGTGAAATACAAATATATTCCCCAATTTTCTAACCTACAATTCATCAACCCGAACGAGTATAACGAGTTTATTTCAAGCTTTGAGTGTATTGTTAAAATCTATGGTATGAATCCATTTTATACACTTTTCTTCTGCCTAAACAATGAATCTGACTATAGATTGCCGTTTTTTCATGAAGTTGTTTTTTTACATTTTTCCATTGCATGTCACACTTACCCCGAAATTAAATGTTATTGGGGATAGTGTGACCTATCTGTCGGGGTAAGTGGGAACCTGCTTCATTTGGCCAATCTAAACAGTAATATTTTTTCAGCTATAGTACGAAATTATATACGGAGAGCCAAACAATATACCTGGCCAGATGTGGAAGACATTGATACACTTTCTGAGGATGAAATAACAACTGTGCTTCCATCACCACTCGTCAGAAGATGGGAATCAATGAAATTCTCATTCGATTTTTCAGATTTCTACCTGTAAATTTTTCTTTTCAACAAATGTTCACTTTCACGATTATTTTTCGTTTTTTTCCAATAGGGCATTTCAAATTCAATATTGAAAAGTTCCTAACTATGTTTTGAATGAAGATATCTCGAAACAAATGAATTGTGGTGAAAGTTCCTCTACTGTTTACTCACACCTGCCCCAAAGAGAGATTTACGTGCATTAATATCTTTAAATTTGGCCAGAATCACACTTGTCCCAAATTTCCGGGGAAGTGTGACCTATGGAGATGTATATCTGAATATATAAATAAAATTCATAGAATACGTTTTTCAACAGTTTTCTGTGGCGTATTACAGAGACTGACCTTCGAAGTAAATACCTGCAAAAGTTCATTGTTATATTAGTTCAGGTTTATCAGATGGACTAAATTCAATGCGAACTAATGAAAATCACGGTCACACTTACCCGAGCTTACTATATATGGAGTAATTTCAATACTGGGAAAAAATGCCTGACAGTCTTTCTAGATTTGGCGAAAGCATTTAACACAGTCAACCATCAAATCCTGTTGAAGCGTATAGAAATAATGGGAATTAGAGGCATTACCTTACAGCTATTGAAAAATCACTTATCTGGCAGAAATCAGATTGTTGAAATAAACAATACTTACAGCGATCCACTATGTATTACCATGGGAGTCCCCCAGGGGACAGCACTAGGTCCAATCATATTTTTAGTATATATCAATGACATATACAAACTTGAAAACATCCAAAGCAGCATAATATCATAAGCAGATGATACAGCGCTCTCATTTCTAGGCGATACATGGGAAGATATTTATCAGAAAGCGGAACGGGGGCTCACATCTGTTTTTTCTTGGTTAAACACAAGTCTTTTGAGCTTAAACATCACAAAAACGAAATATGTAACGTTTACCCCTACAAACAAAGATCAACCTTCCATGAACTCACTCACCCTACATAAACATCTATGCCAAACCTCAATGAATTGCACATGTTCAAAAGTCGATAGAGTCAACAGTATGAAATATCTTGGTGTACCGATCCTTGGGGGAAGATATCAGATTACAGGTTGAAATACTCTGATTTAGTAAATTGTATTTAGTTCTCCCACATATACATGACTTCCATATTCAGTAAACTGTCCCTCTCACAACATATAGTTTAAGCATATTATGTTATTTTTGATGTGGGACAAGGCCGAAAGTTTACCGAGGTTATATAAAGCTAGCGTTGATCGTTTATGTAATTCGTGGTGTCAAAATACGATGCCAATATTTTTTAATTATAGTTTCGAAAGTCTATCTATAAACGGAATTAAAGTAATGAGTCTATGATTTTCCGATAGATGAAAAATATTTTTACCATTTCAATCGATAATGAAGAGCTTCTTTTCCAATTAGAAAGAAATTCACTGAATGAAAAATTTAATAAATTAATCAACCCCTTAACTATCTTTTGATCCCGCTTCACATAAGTGAAACGTTTCATGATGAAAAAAATTTGAAGAGGGTTTTAATGAAATAACGAGCATGAAATCGTTTTGTAATTATAATAATGAGCAGCTGTCAATTTATCACAATGATAAAGCGTGTGCCGACGTATGGAGTCGAAACTAGTACCAACAAATGATGTATCATGTTGATAAAAAGTGCAAGTCAGGGCATCGAATGAGAAACGCACACCCACTTCCTTCTTTTCCGCGTTATTCGTCTTCTTCTTTCCTGCTGTTATAGTTGTTCGAAGGATTCCTCAACTGATTCTAGTTACCATCAAAATTATTGGGGTACAGTGGGTTTGAGTGGGTTAGGAGGAAATAAATGGGAATATTCAATAGATTCTTCAACGACTCATTCATGTATACAGGGTGAGTCAACAAGATCCCCGTGGTCGATTGATCCGTTGTGAATCACTATTTCGATTTCTTATATTTTTTTTGCCAAACGGACCATTTAAGACTAATTTCCAAAATTATTCTTATTCATACAGGGTGCATAATTGAAGCGTGGCTGACCAAGGTTGGTCATTTTCAAATAGAACACCCAGTATATTTTCATATATTCCGATCCGCTGTTTCATTGGCTGCTCAACGATTTTTTCAATTCTGGGTTCCGTTGCGGCGTTGCCGAGTTATCTAAAAAATATCTATTTTGCAGACTTCTCTTTGAAAAATCTCCTAATTCACGTTTCGAAATATTTAGTGGAGATAATTCGGGAATAGGTAGTTGAAATGGTGAAGTTAATTGTGAATATGGTGAATATTGTATAAATTATACAGGATGTTCGGTACAACAATACAAACTTGGCCATTTTCAAACATCAATATTTTGATTTTTTCAAATGAAACACCCTGTATATTATCATTAATATCAACTCCTTTGTAATGACTTCAATTTTTATTCTTGATGTCATGTTCCTAAAACAACCCGTTTGCGAGAAATTGTGGTTTTTAAAGGAATTGTTCAATGGCAAATCAACAATCCTGCATATTTTTCACCTACAACTGACACTGAATGCCGTTTTAATTATTTTATCCTTCTGTAAGAGCATTCTTGAAAAATTATGAATAACTGCCACAGCAAAATAAATTTTGAACTATATCTTCTAGTTTAGTTCTCCATGACTACCGCTGAAAAAAATGACTATCGGCATTTGTAAATAGAGGTAACTGCCAAGCTACAATTCAGTTGTGTTGACAAATATGGCATTATGAATTATTGTTTAGAGGATATGGTTCAAATGGTTTATGCTTTGGAGGATAGTGACGGTAACTGCTCACTGGCATCTAGATTATACCAACAAAAGTTTCCTGAGAAAAGACATTCAGATATGCGAGCATTTCAAGCCCTCAAAACAAGATTTGAGGAAACCGGAACAGAATTTCACAAAAGGTTTGAACGTGCCCGTCCTGTAACGAATGATGAAAATACTCCGAGAATCCCCATGTAAGTACACGTATTCTGAGTAGGGAATTGGGAATATTACAAAGTACTGTTTCTCGGATGGCGAGAAAATGCAATTTCCATCGATATCATATGCAGTGGATGCAGGAGCTAACTGAAAGAGATTTTCCAAATGCGGTTTTGCTAATGGGGTGTAAATAAAATCAGAGAAGAACATGATTTTTTTGAGTATGTTCTATTTTCGGAAGAAGCCACGTTTCACAACAATGGCCATGTGAATCGGCATGATAAGCACTATTATGCAACTGAAAATCCCCATTTCGTTAAATATGTCAATCACCAACAACGTTGATCACTGAATGTTTGGGGAGGTATCATTGGATGGCGAGTGATAGGGCAATTTTTTTTCCATGGTCATCTTAATGAAAGAGAATATCTAAGGTTTTTGCGACAGATATACAATTTATTAGATGATCTGCCATTGTCAACAAGACAGAGAATGTGGCTCCAACAAGATGCTTCACATTTCTAGACTGATGTACCTACAACTCCTGGAAATATTAAAGCAAGAATTCGGACTGCTTTCAGGGAAATTTCAGAAGACATGCTAGAACGTGTGGAGAATAGTTTCCAAAATAGATTGAGACGGTGTATTAGTGAAAATGTCAAGCACATTGAACATTTGCTGCATTAATTATTGTTGTTTTCTTTCTTCTGATTTGAATAAATATGATAATTTGTTTTATTATTGCGTCAATATGATTTATAAAGTTTAATTCCAAATATGATACAAAATTCGAATATTGTCAATATTTTCTGTGGAAAGACCCCAATCTTTAGGATGTCAAATATCTCGGAAACGGGTTGTTTTAGAAACATGACATCGAGAATTAAAATTGAAGAGTTATTAAAAAGGAGTTGATATTAATTATAAAATACAGGGTGTTTCATTTGAAAAAATCAAAATATTGATGTTTGAAAATAATAATAAGTATGTATTGTTATACCGAACATCCTGAATAACTTATACAATATTCACCATATTCACAATTAACGACACCATTTCGACTATCGATTTCCGAATTATCTCCACTAAATATTTCGAAACGTGAATTAGGAGATTTTTCAAAAAGAAGTCTGCAAAATAGATATTTTTAGATAACTCGGCAACGCCGCAACGGAATCCAAAATTGAAAAAATCGTTGAGCAGCCAATGAAACAGCGGATCGGAATATATGAAAATATACTGGATGTTCCGTTTGAAAAAGACCAACTTTGGTCAGCTACGCTTCAATGATGCACCCTGTATGAATAAGAATAATTTTGGAAATTAGTCTTAAATGGTCCATTTGGCAAAAAAATGTAAGAAATCGAAATAGTGATTCACAACGGAGCAACCGACCACGGGAATCTTGTTGACTCACCCTGTATAAGGAGGGCAGTGTTTTGAATCTTCAATTATTTTTATACCTTTAAACACACCATCACATATTTTCATAACTGGTATGGAGTTAGTAATATGAAGTTGGAATTTGTATGACCCCAGTGAGGTTAAATCTTGAGATCTGGCTGGCCAGTTCATACAGCCTTTTTTTCCAATCCTACTTCCAGGAAACGTTCTATCAAAAAACGCCCTAATCGGCTGTGCATAATATGGAGGTGCTCCATCAAGCGCTCTATTCAAGGTAATGATTGGCATTTTCTATGTCTACTAATTGTGGATGAATATATTCATTCAATAATTCCAAATGAGTTTCTCCTGTCAGGTTACCGAGTTTGAGTATGGACCATGTGGAAAACATGTGGATTGACAATTACGACGATTCACAGTGTTGAATTCAAATAGAATGAAAACCCATCAGAAAAGCAGACGTTGAAAAGGAAATTCTCAGCCTCTATCCTCGTAATCACCATTTCACAAAATTCCTGTCGCCTATCAAAATCATCTTCATTCTATTGGTGAACCAAATGTATTTTGTAGGGGTGGAGTTTATGATGTTAAAGGATTCACTAGGAACATTAGCAAATTTTGTCGTGGTTTCCTTTCACTACGAGTCCATATCAGTAATCATTTCGAATGATTTAGGTACCGTTATAGGTGAGTATGATGTCAGCGATATGATGATTCGATTCTTTTTCTGGCTTGAACATTCCATAATATTGACACAGCAGCACTCCATATTAATGATGATTTACAAAGAATTTTTGATATTTCTTCCGCCCATAAGTTAAAACTCAACTCTAAAAAATCTGCAGTGATGCTATTTGGACGAAAAAAAGACAGAGTAGATGCACAAAATTTACTGAATATTCGCATCGAAAACGACACCTTACCTTTTGTCTTTGAAATAAAAAATCTAGGTTTGTGGCTCGATCCTGAGCTCCGCTTCACTAGGCACGTTAACTATCTGGTTCAATCCTCTTACAACGTTCTTAGACAACTGTTTCCAAATCGAGATTTACTCACTACGAAACTCGAGATTAAATTATGCAAATCGCTCATTTTCTCCAAAATTTCTTACTGCGACAGTATTTATGGACCCGCCTTACGGCAATCTGAGTCGATGCGACTGCAACATATTCAAAATAGCTGCTTACGCTTCTCCTTTGGAATTCGAAAATTCGATCATATATCTTCTGTGATGAGGGAATCTGAAACTGGAAAATCTTAGAACATTACACTTGTTAACCAATACGCATAAAGTCTTACTCACCCGAACGCCTGACTATCTATTGAACAAACTCAACACTTTTTCGAACATTAATAGGTTCGCCACACGTGATAAATCAGTCCTAGTCATTCCTAAACAGAAGTCTTCAATTTTCACACGTAGTTTCTCATATAATGCCCCGAAACTCTACAACACACTTCCCAGTGAATATAGGTCTTTCACAATGAAGAATTTCAAGAAAAGGTTGAAATCGCTTTTACTTGGTTAGTTCTCTTTTTTATACTGACGATGGCTCACCCTACATGGTTTCCAACTAAACACAATTATATAGAAAGTTTGTTTATTTTGCAAAAAATATTTGTGTTCAATAAGTAGATTAAGATTATTGATTACTATTCTCTCATTTGATTAATTTATAGAGTTTAAAAACAGCGAAAGCTGACACTCCGCCTATTCAATATGAAATTTTCTTAGGCTTACGCAATATGTTACTATTTATTTCTTGTATCTCATGGTGAATAAAGACGCTTTATTATTATTATTATTATATAACCTCTTCTCGATAACGATCAGTCTGATAATATTCCTCAATTAACTAAGTGCACTAACGCTTGATGAACTATTTTCTCCAATGGTTAATCTAATGTTGTAGTTCACCGAACCTTTTTACAGCAATTATCTATCGCGTATCCATTCAAGATCGGATAGTTACATTAAGAAAGTGTCAGATTTTTCGTAGCGCACCTATTTCCAGCCCCTCTAATGAAGAAAGCTATCAAAAATGATCTACATCTTAATCTTTCCTAAGTGTTCTTGTAACAATGTTTACCCTGAGTGTAGCACTTTGGGCCAACAACTCAAATAAGCATCAGAAACAAAAACCAAATAATGGATCCATTAAGATTTACGGTATACATTAACGCATATTATTCACATGCGAGAGCAAGAACTTATTTATAGGAGGCAATTTTGGAGCGGATGGCGATAGAGTGTCAGTCGGGAATCGGTTCCGAGTGCACTCCGTTCGGATGTTCCATGATGAATGCTTTGTGTGTGATGTGATAGATTTTTTATGTTTTTTTGAGATATCTGATGATTAAACCCTAGAAGCAAAAGATGTGGCAACTTTCGTTGAAGAATCCACATTAAAATTCGCTTAAAACTATACTCTTTGTTTTTTCGTGGGCAAGTTTTCGACAAGAAACAACCACTGCCACTACGACCATTGAATTATATCCTTAAAACTATTGGCAGAGTTTTCTGTAAGAACTTCTTTGCATTGCTATCTCAATTTGAAAGCCAAAAGCCTCATTATATTCAATCCACGTACAAAAAAAAAAACAAAATGCAAGAAAGGCGTGTTTTTCAGATTGCATTGTAGAGGTTGGTACACAAAGAATGGGTAACGGAGGCAATTCTGACTGTCTTTTGCAGATGAGTTTTTTCCTGGGACTACCAGCGGATGGAAAATCTCTACTTCTCTCTCCAAGCACAGACCCTATGATGATGTCATGTGAGCACCATCCGCAGACACGACGTTGAAAGAAGTTTGCGAAAGATAAGGAATGAAAAAAATGTTGTCCGTCAATATATTCGTTTCAAAATCGCAAAGCATACTAATTTTGTCATCCTCAATTAAGAGGCTTTCGCACAATTGCTCTATTTCAAGCCGTTCTCGAGTTGAAAATTTCACCCTGATTTGAGATCTGTATCTACTTTCTCGCCAAACATATTTTTTAATATTTTTTTGCCATTTACATGAAACTCATCTTTTTTTGTATCAGCCGAATGTATTCGTCACTATTTGTGACTATACGGTGCACCTTGCATTGCATCACCTCCAGTATCCCCATTTGTAACTTGAAAATGCTGCAAAACACTGGACGGGAATATGCCATCGCTGGCCTCATAACCTGTTTGTAAAGTTCGTTTTCTATTGTCAGCTTGGAAGTCCTTGGTAGGTCCTTCTAACTAAGGGGGTGGCAATTACTCAATATTTCAGTTTGAAATGGCCGAAAAAGAGTTGATGATATAGAACTCTTTTTGCATGATGGATTGTGGTCAGTGTACATCTGAATTGAAAGTAATTACCAAGTATTCTCGCCTATTAAAATTCTCAGAACATTATAAAGGAGAAAACCCTATAACTCAAATACCTTTCGCATCAAAATATATTCAAAATTATACGTTGATTTCAAAAACGAGATATAATACATGGTTTTTCGTTGAGAATAGAGAATTTTGTGCCTACTTCAGGTTTATCCTGGAGTGCTATGCCACTAGCGATATTTCAAGTAGACTGATGTTTGTGTTGATTTCCGTGATATTCCAAATCTTCAGAATTTTTTAATAGGAACATCAAAAACTTCTAACAAACGAGTAACGCGGTTATTCCTGCCTACACATCGTAATATCGTTTATTTTGATTCCATTCGAAATGACATAAATCACACGAGAAGAATTATTTCCCGCTTAGCGATTCAATTTGTTGTATTATCAACATTCATGTTTATTTTAATGATTTATACGCGGATAATTATTCCAGTTATCGGGCAATTGTCAATTGTATTGGCAAATTCAATCTATTTAATATTTAATTGATTATAATGGGCACGAAAATCTAGCTGATTATAACGAATGATTTATTTTAGAGGTTGTAATATTGGACATGGATGCAGTGAGATTCTGCATATGTTTTGGAGGAAATATTTTGTGAATGTGTGTTTTCGAAGATGAAAATAGGAAGTAGTTCCTCTAAAGTCCTTATAATGATGGTAAATTCATTACAGGCATCCGATTATGACTTTCTCTATAAGAAAATAAAGAATATTGAATTGGGCACCTAATCTAGTGATTTTTCTAGTCTTATTAATGCCAGTTACATGGTGGCAGACATGGAAATGGAAAGCTAGCTGAATTGAACTGTAAGAAGGTACTCTAGTTAGATAACCCAAACTAGACAATACCTGTAGGGGGTTGTACAGGCTGTACAGCCTCTCAAGCACCTCGACCTGTAATGTCTTCTGTGGGTGACCCTTCATCTATTCAAGATCCGGGATTCTGTTTCCTGATCAGTTGCAAAGCAGATGTTCTGCAGTTTCCACGAAGTTCTCGCAGTAGCGGCAACTTGACTTGCTCATCTTTTTGACGTAATACCCCAGGGGGCAGTGCCCAGTGAGTAGTCAATGTCCAATTTCGAGTCTATTTGTCCAACTAGAGAAGCTGTTTAGCTTTCCTTGGCGATAGGCTCCCTAGTCTTTTCGCTTGTCTTTGTCCTGGCACTTTATTTCAGTAAGATTCCATTTCATCGAATTCCCAGCATGGGAACTCTTCATTTGAGTGGGCTTTGGTTTGGAGAGTGCACAGAAGGGTTCTGGAACAAGAAATGGTGTGTTTCCTTATTGCCTTTGATCTCCCTGTGACCTGGCACCCATATCAGAGTTATCTGATGGTTTGCTGCCAGATGTCTCAGGGTTTCTTTACAGTCCCAAGTCAGCTTAGACTCATAAGAAAGGGCAAGGACCTCATGTAGCAACCAACTGAAGACCTAACTAACCAACATAAGGTGAGTCATATCATATAATTGGCATCCAGATACATGATTTCTCTTTCGTATCCCCGCAGTAAAAATAATTTATTGAGATATGTGGCTCTAGCAGGCCATCGATATAATTCCTTTCGAACATTTTGAAAACTAAAAGCATATCAACAAGTTCTTTTCCATCGAAAATCTTTGCAGCTTACTTCGAATACTTGAAAAACATCCCAAATGATAACTGACGAAGGATCTTTGCGAGGAATAGAAAGATGAAATCAAGTTACAGAAAACGTAATGGCAGTGAAAATGAGGAACTGAAAATGTTTAAAAATGTATAAATCGAGAATGGCTACAAATGAAAATTGTCCTAATATCAAAGAGAGCATATCATTTGGAAAAAATCCCTTAACTCTGTAGCTCCATTGTCATCAGAACCATCTTCATGGTTATCGCTGAACTCGATCAATCGTTGAAATAGTAGTTTTTCAATAAATTTCCCTAGAATTAGGTTGGTATTTCTTGTTCATCAGTAAGTGTCTCCGGAAAGAAGTATTACACTATTGATCTTGATCCAGTGTCAGGATTTCAAATCTCTTGTTTGTATGATAACGTGGTCTGGGTCCTCTGATAGGTGGAGAGCGCTTTTGGGAAGTGAGAGGGAATGACAATAAAATCGAATACTCGCAGAAAGTGGCGATAAAAACGCTATTTAAAGTTATGCGATCACAGAAGAAATCATCTTCCTAACCCCGGTATATCCAGAACGAAGGAATGGATCTAGGAAGTGGTTGATTGTGGCAATTGCTCTAGAATGATGGATGCCGAGACGCAACGAACACTAATTAAATCTCTGGCTGTTGTTCTCTCTCTCCCTGCTTTTAATTAGCCCATACTTGAGTACACCGCACAACTTAAACTATTAATAGCTCGGTAATATATAGTATATTATATCATTCCTGAGATTAAACCAGAAATGCTTCATAAATTCTCTTCTCATTATCCGCGGATAGATGGTACTTCGGTGAAAAGATTGGAGATAATTATAACAGGATTTAAATGGGTTCACATTGTTAGCTAACAACTACTTTAGATATGCCCTATAGCTCGTAAAAACTAAAGAATTAAAATTTATGTTATATCATCAGAAACGCGTTCGGACTGCTCGATTTTCAGGGGTAATATAATAAGTGGTATGATTATTAGCGATAATTTTTTGGAATATTAATGAATTGCACTCCCAAAGCTGAAAATAAAACGAGTCCGCAGGACGAATTGTATTTTCTTGCATTGGGATTGCCAATGAATTGATATTCCAAAAATTTTAGGTTATCATACCACGAATTTTATTTAGGACGACAATATATCGATTTGAAATAAAGAAAAATCGTGTCACCGTTTTAATTTGATGTAATTCACAGAAATCAAAATGTAACAACGTGAACAGTAAAGAGAAAAACTGGGGTAATTTTATTTTAATTCGTTACAGTTGAAGGTTTGAATATTGAAGGTACAATTTTCGAAAAGAACGCGTGGACCTGTCTTTGTTGTCACTTCGGTTTTGGTAGTTGCAGCTATCACATTGTTTATGAAGTCAACCTTGTTTGTTCTATTACAGTCAAGACTAGTTTCTTCCATATTTCCTCTCATTTTGTTCACAACTTCCCCATGAAGCTTAGGCTGTATTGTGAGGTATGGAGCAATGGAATTAGAATTACCATGACCAGTAATTTTGATGAGTTGCTGATCTGAAACACCTGCGTTTGCAAGCTGTGTAACTGCGGTAGATCGGTGACTATGATTAGTGATTTTTCTTCGCATTGTATCAAGCCCAGCTTGTTCTGCAGTATTTTTAGTCCATTTGGACAACTCACAGATCCCCACGGGAATGCTTTTGTACCAACCTTTAGAATCGGCCGATTTCCAATTAGGAATTGGTGTAATGAACAGTCTGTCTGTTTTAATATGCGGCGGACGATTTTCCATCAGCTTTCTGAATAAACGAACTGGACATATGTCTGGGTCAATTTCGTTGGCTGTCAGCCATTTATTATTATCACAACTTCTTGCACCCTCTTGGTTAGTCTTCGTAAATAATGGATTGTACATTATTCTTCCTGATTCATTGCCGTAATTGTCAAACTCTTTCTGAAAATACTAAAGCATTCGCTGCTTCGTTACCTCTCCAAGCAAGTTCAGTAGCAACGATGTTGAAAAACTTCTTCTGCAACTCTGCAGGTGAATCTTCGTCCCAACATTTTTGCAGCGATGACAGTTCCTCTTCAGTAAAAGCAGCAGCACTTTGCTTACGTTTCTCCGGTATCTTTTGTAACTGCTTTATTTTGTTATCTCGTGCATCCCTTGAACCTTTAAATTCTAGGTCACTAAATTTGACTCGTGGTTAGAATGAATATGACATTTGCTAAATGAAGGAATCGACTCACATTCTAGCCATGAGTTAAATTTAGCTCGAAGTTAAAGTATATTGAAAAACCGGTCCTAAATGGGTTAAATTTTATTCCACAGCTTTTCAAACAACTTTGTTGTAGTCCCTTGGCAACAGTATTCCAGTGTGTTTTGATAACAGATTCTTTATAGTCTGTACCATCCAATTTCCACATATTACAGGCATAATCTTTCAAAATATCAGCCAGCTCCACAATTGTGGTATTCGCATTGACAATATAACCCCTATATGTGCAAAAATTGTTGAATTGCCTGGTAATTGATTCTTTATTTCTGGCCGTATTGAACGGAACTCTCTTTTCCACTGCTTCATCTATGATACCAATGGCCATTTGTCCCCAACGATCGCTCATATTGATTAAGAAATATAACTAGTCACAACACATAAATTTGACGTTTATAATTTAAATCATTTTCACTTGACAGCTAGTAAACAAAAACTAAGCAGGTTTATCACCGTTAAAATACAGCGACAAGCTATATTGTCACTGTAATTCCGATTCTAACGGCTGAATTTCAAAATTTGAAATCCACTGATTGGTTGTTACGCAAGGAGATTATATTGTCATAATAATCACCTCTTCGAGTTTTTCAAACGAGAAAAACATGCGACACCTCATTCGAAATATCTTGTAACACTTATCGAAATACATTTTTAACGGTTTCGTTCCGATATTTACAGATTCTGGGTTATACGAGAAACAGTTTGAATACGTACATGGTTGGTTTAACATTACTTGAATTCTATTTATTTTGGTGTGACAGGATAATGGACAGCTTTTTCGCTAGGCAACAAAAAAGATCATTGAAAGATTGACAGGGTCGATTAAAGATTGCTTCGACCATCTAATACATCTAGGTAGGGCAAAATTACTTCATTATTACCTCAGATTTAACAAAAAGCTAAGAAAATTGTAAATTAATAGCGATCTCAGGGCTAATCTATGCAACTTGTCATTATCTTAGTCACAATCATCATCACACTCTCAATTGTTGTTGTTGAGACTAAAACTGAGGAAATTTCATAAATGCTCTACTAGAATGTACAGTTTTAATTTTGTTTTATGATTGAGACAGTGACTGTAATTAGGACTATGATAATGACAAAGTTGCATAAATAGGCCCTAACATCTAAAATATCAAATGTTTTGTTCTGATGAATTCTATGCTTCGGTACTTTCATGGAATTTGTTCTTCTTGTTGATCTGAGTCTATATCTATAAATGGCCGGCTAGTGCTGATTTAATATCCGTCGAGAATAAGCCAGGAAAGCAGCACAACTCTTGTTGAATAAACTTCACAAGCAGGAAGCTCCAACAATGTTTTTGGTTGCTTTGAATTTGATGTATCCTTACGTACAAATCTAAAAAAAAATACAGTTTTACCTTGAACAATATCATTATTTTCTTTAATGTGTTTCTCAAGGGTCCGAACGGAACGCCTAACCAGCTATTGATGTTGGATTAAATTTTGAAGAAAATCGTTCTACGTAACAAAATATTAACAGAATTTCCAAGAGAATTTCATAATTCTGTTTGTTCTGAATTTTACTTTGAGCGTCTTAATATTAATTAAACGAATTAAACAACTCTTTTGCTTCTAGAAAGCAGTAATTAGCAGAATATCGGGTTAATAATAATAATCCCCGTGGTATTCATTACGCTGAATACCCATTTAATTAGCTCATTAGTTGTTTAATTGATGTTACAAACTCTCAAACTCTGAAAATAAAGTTTCTCGCGAGATTTGGTCAGGCAGGCTGTGGGATTTCTCTGTAAACGACGTTTCGGATAATTAGTAATCATTTGTTGGATGAGTGATTTCAGTTGCTGGGGATGTAATATTCCAAATAGTAATTTTCCAATATACAAGGATAGGAAGAGACGTGTGTAGCTGAATTAGCAGCACTCAATTGAACAAATTACATTTAAAGGAAATGGAGATCATTATAAAATATCGATCTGATACATAATTGATGACATAACTTCAAACTATACTCCTCGGGAGGTAAATATCTACATCAGTCCTTGAAGGTAGTGGAAGAGAACACGCATGCTATCGGCATTGACTTTGGGATCGACCAATGTACCACAGTTCATATCTAGGATGTCCAGCTTGTACCCTGAGGTACTCCTTGAGCTACATTCCCCAGGTCAAGTGGGATGAAGTAGATCGACGGATTCATAATGCCATGCCAAGATGATGTCTTCAATACTCTGGATATATAAGTCAGCGACACTAGATGTAGAGCGTGTCGTGAGATATCTGATAACATAATGAATTGGTTGTCAGCTTCTCCAAGTTATGCGGTCTCAACAAATATCCAGAGGCATAAAGAAGGGGCTACGAGTGTTATTACGCCATCACACTCGTATGGTATAGACGAAACACCTATTTTACATATTGTTCCAGGCAATATTGAGACTGTTGTGGAGAATGATAAGCGTGGAATAGTTCGGAACTACTCTTCATCGACCACCAGAGCGAAAAGATTTGCTTTATAGAGTTTTTTGGAAAAAATAACTGAATATCAAGATACACTACTTGAACTCCGCAGGGTTTACCTAAACCATTCTATCAAAGTGGTGGTTCTGATCATGAGATCCACGGTGGGATGATGTACGAGTTGCTCTCGAATCCGAATATTATACCGGCTTGCCTCAAGATAGCAGAAATCATAGCCGGATGAATGCAGAAGAGATTGAAAGCAGAGTTTGTGCAAGGGATATCCGAGACTAACAGATCACGTACAAGTGGATTTCGACCCACTTCAGTTCAGTGGTAGATGGTGGGGATCGAACCCTGGCCATCTGGGTGAGAGGAAAACTCTCTAACATCACGACCACTTCGCTTGTTCAGGCACATAATTCTCATACCCAATAATCACTTACCTTACAGATGTGAGAAGTGGTTTATTTTAAAATTGGTCTAATCCGTCAACCGTCTGCACTTTTACGAGCAACCCTTAGAAGTTTCCGAAGACATTTTGATGTGTGATGTCATGCATTTGGTATATATCCAGGATTTGCAGGAAGGACCTGAATTGACTACACTTAAAGGACAACAAAATGATACTCCCTCTTGAGCATTCTCAGATTTTAGTGGTGCATCCACTTTTCAGCAATGGAAGAATCCGGAAAACTTGCAGCATCTCGGTTCGATGTAGAGCACTCGGTTATACTGTGCGAAAGTATGGTATCCATTACTTTTTTGAGATAGAGCTATTCTGCGTACGCCAATCGATTCAGAATGACGAAATCGGTATAATCTGTGAATTTATAAAAAAATATTAGCTGACAACATTTTTCATACACTCTTGAGAGAGCAAATTTTAGAAATTTTTTATTTTTTGAAATATCCAAACTCTCCTCAATCGTATTTCGACAAGCTGATTTCGAATAACACCTCAAAAATTGACCTCAAAAAAGGGTTAACCAAATGAGAGCTCTTTTTTCATTGGAATCGCAAAAATTGACCTCATTTATTTTCGTTAATCATGTTTCGAATTCAATTTTTGTTGCATAATTCGAAATCAGCTCGTTGAGATACGATTGAGGACAGTTTGCGATATTTAAAAAAATTAAACTTTCCGAAAAAAGAGTTCAACTCGAAACTGCAGAGGTTCGTAAAAAGCCTACATGATCTCTATTTCACTCGAAATCATTTTAAGAGTTGTTGAGAATATACGAAAATGGTTGACTTTTAAGAATATAAAAAAGAAAAATCAAAACATTTTTTTGTCGGGATATTACTGCTCTCAACTCCAGACGAACTTTTTAACTCGAGAACAATTTGTTAACATCAAACGATTCAGGATGACAAATCCTGCGAATTTAAAGTTTATCAGCAAGAAGAACTTGAAGAAAGTCCATAATTTTTTTTATAGATTCACAGATTCATTTGAAATTAGCACCATATACCCAAAATTTCATGCTGATTCCAAAATTATATAATTTGTATGAATTTAGATACAAGAAGTATTATAAAAAGCGATGAAACTTCAAACATTTTCTGAAACCATCAAATTTGTTAGCCGGAATCGCAAAAATGGTGGTTATTTCGTTAATCCCACTATTCCGCTGGTGGTACTGAGAGTCAGTTTTGTCGAAAAAAAAAACTTTTGTGATATATTTTTGTTTATCTTCAGATTGTTCGCTGAGAACCATTTTTCTGCACTATTGAATAATTCTTCTGTTGAGTTAGTTAAATTTTTTGCTGTATATTCTGAGATTATTAATGATATTCAGCAAATAAGATGCATTTGCTGTGATCAAAGTATTTACTGATATCATTCACATAGATGACGAATAGTAGGGGCCCAAGAACTGAGCCTTGAGGGTCCCCAAAATCAACTATTTTGTAATTTTGCCACAGCTGGCGTCGCTCGTCCCACTAACATCACAAAAAGAAGCTTTCCGTAACTGGTATAAAGTAAACGAAAAACAAATAATTTGTTCTCATCTGGAATATTCTTTGTTGCTTTGGTAACACTAATACACTAATAACTCGACGGATTGCTGTAATTGTTCAGCAAGATTGTTAGAAGGATCGACCAATTAAAATTAATGATTTGGATTGTGTTACATCCGAATCGACGTCATTTAATTGTAAACGAACGAAAATTACGACGCCAACATCGGTCGGCGAGTCGATAATAGAATTTTGCTAGCTAGTAGCTAGTGCGTGCACCGTGCAACGAAGACGTGATTGAAATAGACTCCGATGTTCGATCCTATTTCGTGTCATCAGTAGTCGCATCGAATGATTGGATTGTATGAGATTCGATTTTGTATTGTTCTCTTATCAAACGGTACAAGCTGGAATACCACCATCTATAGTCATCCCAAATATCTGACATGAAACATCTTATTACCAGAATAATATCGCCCCTAATAACAATACTCCTGCAATTTCTGTGAAATGCATAGCGACCTAGTTTTTTTTTTCGATTTTGTAAACCAGTACGAAGTTAGACTACAGACTGTTAATTATGTAATCAAGATCTAGTTTTTTAATTCCGTAAGCTCTACTTAAACCAGAACCAATTTTTGGGTTCAATCACCATTCATCTTATGAATGCGAGTAACTTGTTAGGCGTATGTTATCAACGCGTCTTCTGGATCATGAAAGACATGTACTGGAAAAAATAACGAAATTATTGATAATAATAATTCATATCCACTAAAAGAGCTGGATGCAGAGATTCACGATGTCCTTCCAGATTACCACTGTGACGAACTATATTACTGAAAGGTGGAAAAACACTCTATTCACATCTACAAAAGTTTTGACAATCCACTTTGGATATCGATTTATTTTTATCAAAATTCCTTTACTTCATTTTGGTGACTCATTTATCACTTTCGTTCCTGCATGATGAAAAACAATTCTAGGTATGTATTTCCTACGCCAGTTGAGTCAATAATAAGTAACCCCTTATCATTATCCTTCTCTACTGCCAGAGCTGACCGTTCTCAAGGCAGTGAGGAAAGGGGATTAGCTATCCTTATTAGGGATGGCATAAGTGAAGATCTGAGATAACTGTACTGGAGAGAATTCATGTCCCTTACATTTAACACTCATAGATTTATTGAAGTCATGACAAACTATGAGGAGCTGACGAAAGTCACTTAACGTCTTCCTATGAACGAGCTGGACGAGAAAAAGGCCCTCGTCCAGTTTTTGCATCTGCAATTATCAGATAGCAGTGTTACCCAGATTGTCCGAAGGGATCATTAGTTGAACCAATATCTCCCATGAGCATGGTCGTCAAGATAGTAAACAGGGTGAAAGAGGCAGCTGATCGAGGACTCAATACAGTCATGGTCCTCCTGAACATGCAAAAAGCGTTCGACTCAGTGTGGGTTGAGGGTTTGATCTCCAAAATGCTGATGGCAGGCATGCCTTCGTACATGGTAATGTTGATGAACTCTTACCTGGTCGGCAGGACTTTTGTGGTGAAATCGAACAACACAAGCTTGAGGTTTCACTATCAGATACCTGGAAGTACAACTGGACACCTGAATCTGGCTATTTAGAGGACCGAGACTCCGGTAAAACTTTTTTCCTGTGTTTGTAATGATTTAAATTGCACACACTCATTATTGATGTGTTAGCTGAGACAGAGCAGAAACTTTAGAGTGGCAAATTGGGATACCTTCTCAGAAAGTTATGGAGAACCAAGCAGATAATCTCTCAGAGAAGCAACTGTCTCAGAAAGTGGAAAAATTTGACAATACAATGTTTGGAAGTTTCTCCTATGCTAGTACGCTAGTGGATTGGAGGAAAATTAGCGACCAGAACAACTACTCATAAGAAAGCCATCAACGTAGGCATCAACTAAGAGAAGAAAGTAGAAAGGACTATAGAACCGCTGGTAGGGAGTTCAAAAAGCTGAGAAAAATCAACTCCCCTACAGGATTTCTAAACATCTCCAGCAACTGAGCATAAAGTTCCATAGCAACTTCGGATAAATCAGATGGGACTTTGCTAATATAGCCAGCATATAGCCCCGATAGTGAGCAGCATATAAGGAAGCAGAATCTAACGGAGGGGCCTGGAAGTTCCCACTCCAACCATGGGGGGAAACTTCCTGTCCAGTATTGCGTTGGGATACGTTACAAACGTTTAGAAGTCGGAGAAAGCAGTATTCATTTCCGAAACCAAAAGAAAAGGTTATTACGTAATGGCAAATTCCTTCTGACCCATCAGTCTGACACCGTTCCCACCTGAAGCGCTGAACAACGTGAGCCATTTTCACAAAAATTAACACGAATGCAGAACAGAAAAGTCGATGAAATTGGCCCTCCACACTGTAGTACGAAAGAATAGAAGGATATTACGGTTCAACAAGTTGATGCTATGAGTAATTTTCGATGTGGAAGACAGCCAGCACTGAATACCTCAGTCGGTGGTCAGATGGGTTTTATATTCGGATACGCGGAGGGAAAATTAAAAAAAAACGTCCCTCAAAACTTGCATAATGGTTGAATCAATAGTGAAACCAAGAGCAACTTCTAAATGAATGGCTGAACGGGTTAAAATTACAACAAACCGTTTTCCTTCCCTTCTTCCAACTGAATATATTTCCGCTACTATAGCAGGAGGCTGAATTGTACCTGTTCGTGCATTACGGGAGTTTTTATCGTATTCTAGCTGAAGGTAGCATCACTGAAAATAGTAGTTCAACTGCCAATTCGGCTTTATCCAACAGCCTTCGGACATTTCACTTGAATCTCGTACGAGTTGAGATATCGCTGAATGGAATACTTCGACCAAATCAAGGCAGAAAGTCGTCCGAAAGCCATCGCCGTTTTTCACATCATAATTGAGCAATTTCGCTTATAAATCAATCGTCGCAATAATAACCCAACGAACGCAGGAATGCAACTACCCGACTATGATTTATGTTCGCCGACGCCGTGTTCGTTATAATCACATATTGGCAATTAGTTAGGGACTAAATTGACCACCATCATTATCCTTGGATGATTTATCCCGAACGATTCGACGCGTTTTGAATTAGAGCTCGCGTCGAACTCGATCGCACCTCGGGAGGGGTGGGGAGTGTATGCAATAATACCACATTTTCTCTCTTTTTCAATCAACGAATGCAACTTATATGCCGTAGTCGAATATGTGCTTTTAATCACCGATTTTAACAACTCATGGACATCTAGATATGGCAAGAACGTAAATGAACCCCCCTTATTTGTAACATTAGAATTATAGAATAATAGAATCAAAACAGCAACAAAAAGAATACAAAGAAGGATAAAAACAAAAAGGAAGAGAATCCGCACCAGAAAAGAAAATGAAGAAATGCACTAAAAATAATCAGAAGTTAGAACGGAGACTCGATAAATGAGATGGAGAAGAAAAGAAAGATAAAACAGAATATAGATATCGAAGGCTCGGAACGTAGACCCACGAAGAAAAAGGGGAGTGGAAGTGATTTCCAGAACTCCATTTGACAACAAAGATGAAAGATAGAAAGAAAAAATGTGAAGAAGAAAAGTAGCAAGAGGAATAAAGACTCAAATATCAACAAGATGAAAAAGAGGTGAAAGAAAAACAAGAATATGAGGTTCGATGAGTAGAATTTGTTCCAGAATGTTCACAGTAAGAAGAGAAATAACTGATCAATAAAAATGAAGAAAAAGAGTAACGGAAAAAAGACTAGATGCGATGATAGCAAAAGAAACAGAACTAGATGTGGAAAGGGAGAGAAGCGCTAAAGAAAGAAGGCGATCAGGATCGAAAGCTTAAAACATGAAATGCCGAAAAATTATAAAATTTGGACTGGCTCCAGAACTTTACACGACAATTAACAGATTGAACAATGAAGAAAAGAAGGAGGGAAAGGAAAATGGGGACGAAAAGTGACGAAAGCTAAAGGACAAAGCATCAGAAAAGATAAATATGGAAAGCGCTGGAGGAAAATCAAATGAGATGACGAAAAAATGCACAAAAATTAATAAGTTAATGAAAAAGAGAATAAAGAGAAACCAGAATATAAGAATCGAATGCTCGAAACACAGAACCAGCTCTCTAAGAAAATTTTATAAAGGCAAATGATAGGAAGAAAATGTTTTAAGAACAGAAAAACAAGAGACACGACCAATTTGATGATCTTGCAAAACCAGGAAGATTTTTACTGGTTTCAGGAAATTCTTTAGGGGCAGAAACAAAAGAAAAGTGCATAAAAAAACAAGTGGAAGGGAAAGCCGGCTTTTTTGAAATGTTACAAAATATAGCTGAGAGAAAAAATCGGTTTAGCAGAATATTGCAAAAAACAATAGTAGATAGAAATTTCAAGAAAAAACATTTTGAGGTCAACAACCCAAGCAGCATCCAATCAATGTCTTTGTGTCAGTTTTTTATTCTATACAAAATCGAAAGATTCTCAAGCTTCTCAATTTTTTCCTCTAATTTAACTGATTTTGGAATATCAACTTTTTTGCAGAATTTCAACTTGAAGTTCAAAATGATGAAAGAAAAATATTCCTGGCCCTGCGCTTTCGTGCAAAAATGTTTTGGATTTCTTGGGAGAATCTGTCAAATTGTGCTTTTATCTTAATTTTTTTTTTTCTACTAGTTCTTATATCCTTGTTTCTTTCTATGCATTCGTTCTTCATCCTAAGGAGGTGTAGAACAATAAACAATCTCGACGCTGAGAAATAATCAAATGTAATGGGACAACCAAACTTTCTGTTGTCTTCATTATAATCGATTCACTCAGGTATGAACGTTTTTTCCTCAATCTGAAACAAATTTCTGACATTTCCGTCCGCAGTACACATGTTTTCGTATAGTACAAATATTTGATTCAGGATTTGATGTAAATAACAATGAGGTCGTGTATCTTACACATCATGTGGGAAAGCTATTTGATGACACTCCTCGCTTCAAATGAAGATGTCACGATGTCCCCATATAACATTCTTCTTCGTTAAGTGCCTCTAATTGAATTGTTACACTTCCAATTAAGGATCCAGAACACTCGATCTAGTATCTGATACGGTATCGAGAGTTTTTCAATCGTGTACATTTTCACCTTCTTATAAGAGCATGCCTACTTTTTCTTTAACGAATACCAAATATTTTCTGAAAGATTCGTTTTATGGCTTGTTTTGTAGCAATTAAAATATTTCTAAGGAAAGGAGAGATACTTGTCTTTTATACAGTGCTAATTTATAAATGGATTCAAACTGCAATGAAACTTCGAATTAATTGAACATTCAATCAATAATTATAGTGAATTAATGTTGCTTTAGAGTGCATTAATACTGTCAGGAATAATATGAAGTCACCTATTTTTGGTGTTTGCTGTTTCTATTTTGCTACATATTTCTTAACTAATAATAAATAAACTACTTACAGCCATCAATCAGTTTCAATACGGTTAATAAATGAGAATGTAATGGGTTGATATCATCGTTAAGTAAACTTTCATAAAAAAATGCAGTAGTCACCAACAATCACAGGTTTCACCAACTTTGAATTTTGATGAAGAAAAAAATGTTTTTGGATTTTATTTAATTGCTGCAAAGTTAAAGGACAACAAAATCTTTAACGATAATAATAATTTTATAACAAATTAATGTGCCACGGCTCATCTCAAAAGAAGACGATGCGAGGAATACGGAGAGGACGTTCAGCTCATAGACGAAAGCATCCCACCTACATCATCTGGATGCCTGAGGACGTATACTAATCTAGGGATTGAACAACGCCACTCTAAAGAGGTAACTACTGTTGAAAACTCTCTCCTTGGCAAGTATCAGCATAAGCTCCGACAGATCTGGTCCTCAGAGTTGTCGGGATAAAACAAAATTGCTGCAACTAATATGATTGCCGTTCCGATTCTACTCAACTCTTTCGGAGTGATGGAATGGACTCAGCAAGAGCTGCAAAAACTCGACGAAAAAACTCGCAAGATGATCTGGAACCCGTTGGAAACCGTTCAGCAAAAAGCCCACGTGACAGGCTCCTACAGCTACATGAGGATAAGCCAATGCGTGGGGTCTTCTTCTAGAACATTCAAAACCTTGGCTTATCCAGAAACCTTACCTTCGCATTTCTTTCTCAGAGCAAGTGCGCTGAAGTCAGAAACCGAGGGATAGATAATGGCCTGCCAAGATGGTGTCCTGAATACCCTCGTCTACCGTAGTTGCGTGATGGGTATAGAGGTCCATGACACTAAATACAGAGCGTGTCATGGGGCAGCTGAGACCATAATGCATTTGCATTATGGTTTCCGAGGTACAGCTCTAGAGTGGTTCAGATCATATCTTGTTGGTCGGAATCAAAGAATAAAAATGGGAGAAAATGGTTCTGAGAAAAAACAATTGAGAGTGGAGTCCCTCAAGGGTCAGTATTGGGCCCTATTCTCTTTTCACTCTATATCAACGATATGGCCAGCCTCGATATTTCTGGAAACTTTACGCTGTTTGCAGACGATACTACAGTTTCTTGGCACATTGAAGATCGTATTGCTCTAGTCCAATCCATCTCCGAAGATATGAAAAAAATAAAAAATTGGTATAATGCAAATTTGTTGACTGTGAATATTCTGAAAACCAACCTGATAACATTCAAGTGGGACTTGGAACAAGTAACATTAGAGTCACAAACGATTACCTGTAAACCTGTTACAAAATTCCTTGTCTTGCACATTGATAGCAGTTTATAGTTTGAGACTAACATAACATCTCTCAGAAAAAATGTATCTTCAAGTTGTTACATTATTTATGTTATTTCCAGCGAACTTGGACTTTCAGCCTCACTCACTGCCTACCACTCATATTTTGAGTCCCATTTACGGTATGGAATTGCATTCTGGGGTACTTGTAGCCAGGTTCTCTTGCAAAGTATATTTGTGTTACAAAAACGAGCTCTGCGTATTATATTTAAAGTTAAGATGCGAGAATCATGTAGGCCTATTTTTTCCGGATACAAAATATCAACCCTATTTGAGTTACTTATTTTAGAGACAGTCTATCTGTTACACAAATACAGAGATAGGTTCGTGAATGCCCTCGTAGAAAGGCACACTCGTCAGGAGAAGAAACTTGTTCTTCCGTTTCCCACTTCCACCCTGATGAAACGATCCTTGATTTAAAGGAGCAAACAAATTTATAATCATCTGCCCAAGGTGATAACAGATACAAATAACGTGAAGCAATTTAGAAAACATGTCAAGAAACTTCTCATGGGAAAATGTTTCTAATCTATAAAGGAATACTTGGCATATGAGTTTTAGTCTTTCTATGAATTGTGAGATGCGGAGAGCGATTTATACTTTTAATGCGTGTTGTTTGAAAATTTTCAATGCGTACATAGTACGACTTTATTAATTATATATTTTAACGTGTGACTTTTTATAACTACATTAATGTAAATGTTTTAAGTATAAGATGATTTTATTTATTTTTTATGTACATACCACAAATGTTAAACCAACTTTTTGTTGAACTTTGTCGACAAAATGTAAAAATTTTAGACAATAAAGCTTATCTATCTATCTATCTATCTATCTATCTATCTATCTATCTATCTATCTATCTATCTATCTATCTATCTATCTATCTATCTATCTATCTATCTATCTATCTATCTATCTATCTATCTATCTATCTATCTATCTATCTATCTATCTATCTATCTATCTATCTATCTATCTATCTATCTATCTATCTATCTATCTATCTATCTATCTATCTATCTATCTATCTATCTATCTATCTATCTATCTATCTATCTATCTATCTATCTATCTATCTATCTATCTATCTATCTATCTATCTATCTATCTATCTATCTATCTATCTATCTATCTATCTATCTATCTATCTATCTATCTATCTATCTATCTATCTATCTATCTATCTATCTATCTATCTATCTATCTATCTATCTATCTATCTATCTATCTATCTATCTATCTATCTATCTATCTATCTATCTATCTATCTATCTATCTATCTATCTATCTATCTATCTATCTATCTATCTATCTATCTATCTATCTATCTATCTATCTATCTATCTATCTATCTATCTATCTATCTATCTATCTATCTATCTATCTATCTATCTATCTATCTATCTATCTATCTATCTATCTATCTATCTATCTATCTATCTATCTATCTATCTATCTATCTATCTATCTATCTATCTATCTATCTATCTATCTATCTATCTATCTATCTATCTATCTATCTATCTATCTATCTATCTATCTATCTATCTATCTATCTATCTATCTATCTATCTATCTATCTATCTATCTATCTATCTATCTATCTATCTATCTATCTATCTATCTATCTATCTATCTATCTATCTATCTATCTATCTATCTATCTATCTATCTATCTATCTATCTATCTATCTATCTATCTATCTATCTATCTATCTATCTATCTATCTATCTATCTATCTATCTATCTATCTATCTATCTATCTATCTATCTATCTATCTATCTATCTATCTATCTATCTATCTATCTATCTATCTATCTATCTATCTATCTATCTATCTATCTATCTATCTATCTATCTATCTATCTATCTATCTATCTATCTATCTATCTATCTATCTATCTATCTATCTATCTATCTATCTATCTATCTATCTATCTATCTATCTATCTATCTATCTATCTATCTATCTATCTATCTATCTATCTATCTATCTTTCTGTCTGTCTGTCTGTCTGTCTGTCTGTCTATCTATCTATCTATCTATCTATCTATCTATCTATCTATCTATCTATCTGTCTATCTATCTATCTATCTATCTATCTATCTATCTATCTATCTATCTATCTATCTAATAATACGGCGATACGAGTGTGGTACTACAACTTACGACACTCGTACGGTATTGACGAGTCATCGATGTTGCCCTATGCTCCGGAGGATATTGAGTCCATTGTGGGGATGAGAAGTGCCGAATCTATTGGAACTACTTAGCCCTCACCCTCAGGCAAGTACAAGCCAATAAGCCTGATATAGTCCTCCTTGATCATCAAAGCAGAACGATTTTCATCATAGAGTTTTCGGCTCCTGGCGAAACGAACACCATCCGAAAAGAGGAGGAAAAACGTATTTAATATTGAGATCTACTTTTTGAACTCTGAAGGGTTTACCCAAACCAGTTGTTCTGATAATAGGGGTCTTTGGTGGAATGATGGACACACTGCTTTCAAATTCAATCAATTCAATCAATACCAGCTTGCCGTGATGCGGCAGAAAACTAAGCCGGAAGAATGCAGGAGGCCGTAATTCTTGATTTACTCTACTTACTCAGGGCACATGATTCTCAGAATCCACTACTAGAATTAGTAGTAGGAACAATTGAATTCACCGAGAACGTTCGAATTCGAATTATTGTTATTATTATTATTATTGTTTTTATTACATCACTTACGATAATGTAATCCTCGCGTTGGTTTTTAAACAGACTGATACAGTTGTAAAATTTTATAATAAATTCAGAAATATTGGTGGATTTTTCAGTTCGTACAGTGAACAGCAGACACTAGTTAATTTTTATGCGATTCAGAACATAACTGAGAGACTTTTCATATCCCCATAACTATAAATCAAGTTAACATCTTCACCAATTTCACAACTGCAAAAAAACTATTGGAGTGGATACCTTTTCAAGGGTAGACCTAACAGCTTTATTTTTCTTTAAACACACCCTTCAATTTTTGACAAGGAATTAACCCCTGAAAATGTACGCATTTGTTTGGAAACCCTGTAAGAAATGTTGAATGACTTGTACCTAACTGGTATGAATACAGTAGAATATTTTTTGTGAACTTGCGTGAAAATTCCGACAGTTGACATTGAGGAATGAATAATTTTTTATGTCAGCGTTGAACTGAATGGAGGTAGGTAACCTCCAGATCTTATAAGTCGAGCCTATAATATTTCAATAGAATTTTCTGCTCTAATCGATGAACAAGTGTCTGGCCGGCTGGAGTTAAAGGGGCTTTTAACGCCTGTTTTGATCCGCAAACAACTTTTGTAAGCGAGCCAGCACGGCCAGAAAGCAACCTACTACGGAGTTCGGCGAGTAGTTGTACAAATACACTTAATGCTTTTTCCAAAATGACGTTTAAAAGCTTTTAATGCGGGCACACTTTGCTGGTCAACATTTCGAATGTACCCAGGATATTAATTCGGATCCATTACGCTTGCAATTATTTATTTAGATATTCGCGGAAAATGTACCAGGTGTGTTGTAAACTATGAAAGTAATTCGATAATGTTATTAGGCTAGTAGATAGATTTTGTGAGAGCTTCATGAAGTTGGTTTTGGACTGAAAGCGCCGTGAAACTTTGCATGAAAAGTTTTGATTTTTTTTTCATAAACACCATTAAAAACTAGTTATTAGCAGTAAAAAAACATTTTATTATTTATATAATAATAACCTTCATGAGTAATTTATATTGAAAGTTTAATGACTCGAAGATTATGGGTTCACATAAACACGAGAATTTTCTAAAAAACATATTCTTCAAATTGAATTATTAAATGTATACAGTATTACTCTTGAAATGAGAAATACAAAACGTCACATTCACCCAAAATCTACACTATATTCGTAAAGTTTTATGTCGATTCAACATTTTTCGAGTGAAATGGCTCTAGTTCGAAAATTCGAGCTGATTTCGCATCAGTAAGAGATTCGCAGAATAGTGAAAGAAACCGAATCAAATATGTACGAGCTGATTCCCATTTTTTTTTTTAAATTGGCAAGATATTATTTCCCTCAACTCTAGATAACTGAAAAACGCTAAAAGATTTATCAATTCGGCAGAAACTCATCGAATGATAAAATCAGTGTGCATTATGAATTTCAATTCGATCGGCGAAAAAAAGAATTCCGGAGGTCCGAAGGAGTAGACCCCTAAAATTAATAAAAATACAAGATCATCAGATTCACTGGAAACTCGCATTATATACGAAAATTTCATGATGATTCTGAAAACATGTTTGTATTCGGTCAGACACAAGGTTTAGCATAAAAAAGCATAAAAAAGAAAAAAAAATTAAAACTTCCTCGTTCAATGAAATTTTCAAAAAAAATTATTTTTCATATTTGAAAACATCGTCAGATTTTAGTTGCCTTGACAAATAATAATAATACTGCCGTCCTAAGCAAAAAAGCCGTATCTCCAAAAACTATGAAGCTGAGAATCTGTAGTTTCGACCATCTTAAGTACGAAAAGTCTTAAACTTGTGTACTGTAGGCAAAATGAATGATTAACTTTGGCTATTTGAATCTAGTTTACGTAATTTTTTCTTTGGAGAAAGTTAAATTTATAGTGTTTCAAGACTACAGAAACCAATATCTCCATATTTACATTTATTGTAGATACGTTTTTTTTTCTTTAATACGGCAGAATAGCCGTCTTGATACCGTACAAGCCTATGCTTTTGGGTACACTCAGTGAGTGTTTATGAGGGAGTATTATCGTTATTATTATAACATGGAGAGAAACCCGGGAAAATGAATTACCACATTTAGTCCGTGAGTATCTTCGAATTAACAGGGTCCTATAATAATAGCTTCCATATCTCCATTATGGTAACAGATAAATGGATCATTATCAGCAAAATGGGTCCCAATTTTGTTTGCTCAAAGAACAACTTGTATTTTTTATCAGTTTTTCAGATTCTACTTGAGATATAAAAGGTACTTTATGTGAATCATTTTTTCGAAAATATTGACGGTTCTCTAGATTTTTAGCATTACTGACAGCTTTCATTTAAAAAAATTAGTCACTCATAATATTCAAAATTATAAAGTTGAGCCAAATCCCGTTAAAATTAATCTTTGGTCAAATATTGTACGTTGGTGACAGGGTGCGAAAAACAGCTTGCCACACATTGTAAATTAAAATGTGCAAACTCTTTGTATATTTATGTATACATATATAAATGAGTAATTCAAAGATATATCATCATATACGAAGATGTAAATGTATTGGGTATGACCCTCAATTTGAAGAGATATTTCTTATGTTGATATGGATGAGTTGAGCTCTATGAACGTACCACAGGGGTCATTATTAGGCCCTCTCCTATTCCCATTGTTATTAAATAGCTTGATGATCATGCGCATTCAAGAAAATTCAACTTTTTGCAAATGGCACTAATCTGATACAGTACAAAATATTTGATGACTTTTTCTTCAATTTCCTGTATGAAAATGAGTAGCAGCTTGTTGCATATATATATTTTACTTCCTCAGCAATTTCTGGAAACAAAGTACGTTTTTGAAGAAAAGCCTCATAACAAAAAAAAACGGGGACGTATATAAATGCAGTCTTTATTCATTCGACTACTCCACATACACATCCTATCTATTTATATCAAATCTCTTGTACACGTACTCGAGCTAATTATTTTGTATCCAAACGAACGGAAACATACAGCTGATGAGGAATAATAATTTCCGCTCTAATGGAACACAAAAACGCCATTCGAGTATTAATTAAAAACATTAACGATTTCCAAAACACAATGAATACTTAAAAGTCTGAGCACAGATATTCGTGAAATTTCGCTCGCTGCCGCTAGTATATAATTTCTATTACCCGGCCGAGAGAAGAGAAACAATTTCAATGGGGCTTTTTAATTGGTACGTCGATAGAGCCGTCGAGTGAGTGGGATAGTCGAAATCCGGCGATAGGAGTGATAATAAGTTATTTGAAGTGATCCATTAGCGTCGACCGGAACGCCATTTAATGTTTTAGCGCGACATCGGAAGTTCGCAACAGAACCATTTTCGAAAGATGTATTTTGTTTGGTCCATTCGCTAGCAATGCGACTGGAGAAATCGCTCGATGCAGATTTTCATACAGGGCAAACCAAGGGTTCGTATATGGTCCGTTACTCCTCTCGACTTGATTTTTTGCAGACGATAGGTCCAACAATGCAATTTTCTTCAGCCGAATCTTTGAGTTTCAGTGCATCTTTTGACATTTGGGTGAACTCATATTCCATCGACTACTACGATTTTTTTCAAATTACAAATGGTATCAACTCGACTTTTTCAAGTGCAACACTCTATATTTTTTATGATGACTTTTCGGGTTGTAAGGCCGAAGTTGATAAGTTAGACTCGACTTTTCGCTAACACGAAAGAGAGATTCTTTAGTTGACAGCTGCTCAAGTCACTGTCGATTGCTTGACATTTGACATTCATTGTCTCAAAAGGTATCTGTGAGTTGGCGTCCTTACCTCTGATTGGTCCATAGCGTTAGGTAACATTATAGAGTCGAGATCATACAGGTTTTATGTCGGTAAGGGAGCTAATGCAGTATTTTTGGGAACTGGTTGCCAAAGTTTGTTCAGTTGTAGTCCTTCTTTGATTCTGCTAAAGTTGTTGTGGTGTTTCTGGTTGCTTCTCGGTAGGGTCTTGTGTAACAAGCAGATGTTGTAGAGATGACTTGGGTTTCTTCCTATTTTGCTATGTGATCATAGTTGTATAGAGTATGTTCTACTACAACAGATTCATCTTCCTGTCCTAACCAACAGTTGACTTATGCTCTTTGATTCTTGTTTTTTACCGGAACGTTTCGTGGTTTTGATATAAACGCTGTCACAGAAACAGAATGTGGTATAACCCAAAAGAGCTTAGAACATCTCGTTTGTCCTTCGCTGATTTCAAATATTGTATACCGCATTTCATGTTCCTATGGCAGAATTTATATTGGAACCACGAAACGTTCCATTAAAACAAAGAGTACAAAGCAAAGCAGTATATGAATTATCTACAGAAAATGAAAAAAATAAATAAATGGAAAAAGCACATGCTTCCTTCTAGAGTAACTACTTATTTTCCATTGGTTGTTAAGGAATTCAGTATTATAGGTGAGGCATGTGATGCATGAAGGATATTATTATTATTATAAGTTTATATTTTACTCAGCAGGAGTCTTTGGGCCTCGCACCAAATACTCCGAACCCATGGGCCTGTTTCCCAGTATTTTTCAAGCGGAAATTCACGCCATAGAAAGGTGCATTCAATTCGACCTCGACAGGAAATATCGGAACAAGGAAATCGCAATCCTCTCCGATAGTCAAGCAGCCATCAAAGCGTTGAGCTCATAATAACATCAACTCAAAGATGGTTTGGGAATGCCCAGACTAACTTAATGATCTAGGCAGGAACAACAAGGTGATCCTCCTCTGGGTGCTGGGGCACGTCGGAGTGGAGGGCAATGAACAAGCAGATACCCTGGCACGAAAAGGGGCATCAACGCCATTGATCGGGTCAGAACCATTCTGCGGACTTGGAAAATCTCACTTCCAAGACGAACTCTAAAACTGAAGAAGCAATGAGAGCAACATACTGGCAAAGACTTACCCAGGGCTAAGGCAGGCCAAAGATCTCGTCGGCAACTTCAACCGAGCAAGATCGAAGACACTGAATAACTTCAGCAAACCTAGTCTAAAGACAATCACGGGGCACTGCAGACTCAAAGCTAGGCTTAGAGGAGGACAGCACCTGCAGATTCTGTTGGCTACATCCAGAAACACCACACCGTATATTGATGGAGTGTTATGCTGTACATCACAAAATATTGAATATACTGGGATCACACCAGCTGATTGTGGGAGAAATACCACGAATAGACCCCCTCAAAATCCTTATATTCCTCAAGGAATTGGGGCTTGAGAGGCTGCTGTAAACGAGAACACCTTGAAATAGCAGAAGAATATGGCTAAGGTCTCTAGCAGTGGAACTTCTAGCTCGTATCAGACAGACGTTCGAGGCTCGCATACGGAATCTCTTTTCTAATGTACACGGGTCTCTTTAGGTGGCCACATGCCTTGGTGTGCCTAGATGCCCATCCCGACGTTTGGTGCTAGCTTGAAGTGTGCACCGACCATCCGGGGTGGTGCTGTAGGTTTTCCGGGTTTTCCTACAGCTGAAAAGTGAATACACCACTGAAAATATCAGTAAGTCGCCCCGGAGCGCTACGGCAAATAATAATATTAGCCATCCTCTACCCGCACAGGCTATGCCTGTGGGTACACTCTGAGTGTTTATGAGGGAGTATTATTATTATTATTATTATTAGATCTAGGAACTAGGTTGCAGCGCATCAGTCACCATCCATATTTACCATTACCATCACCATATATTTTACTCACTCTTTTTGCCTCGTGTGTCTTGCCGAATCAAAACTTGCAAAGAAATTCGGAAAAAAATTGACTTTTTCCGTCGTCAGAAATTACGGTGAAAAATATTCAGGTACAGGGACTCAAACTCCATCCTCCTTGTTGCAAAAATTTTCGAAAATAAATTCCAAAAAATTCTTTTAAAATATTGAAGAATATCGGAATGTCGAATAATTCAATTTCAGGCAAATTTACCGCCTTGTACCTATAAAGAATATATAGGGAACACGAAAGAATTCGAAAATATTTTCAACGATTTCAGATGTGAAAAATTACGGCTTGAAAAAAATTGAGAAAACTTGTGAAAATTAAATCAGAAAAATCCGTGGAAATAGTGAGAAATATTGTACCATCAAATGATTTAATTCAAAAAAAATATCTCTCCGCTATTGCCTCGAAGGCTAGAAAGAGAACGCGTATATATTAAAAAAAAAAAAAAAAAAAAATCAGTCGTGCAAAATTACGTTGATAAAAAGATATATTGAACGAGACTCGGACCCATTCTTTTCGAGAAACGTTGCAGAAACTCACGAAAAAAAATTAAAAAAAATTCTACGAAATAGTAAAAAACTTCTATTGGGTCGTCGAATAATTTTCGTAGCCTGACCTGTATTCACATTTTGTATTATGTGAGGTTGAGCATGCCAATATCGAATGGACATCTGGGTACCTGGACAATAAAACATATTCAAAAATAAAAAAATTAAATAAGCGTTAGACATCACTTATTCATGTACTATTTAACTAAATAGTGGAAAACAATGTTTTTTCGAAAATTGAATATTTTCTCAAAATCGCGAGGCGTGAAACTTCATTACATTTAAGATAGAGTCTCAGATTTCAAGAAACTATTCAAGTGTCTTGATATTCATGGTATCAACCATCATTCGGATGGTATCAATTGAATGATGTCGATTTTATTTAAACGAAAGCATGATTTTAAATTTTTTAAGGTTTTTTTCTATTCAAAATCAACCGTCGAAAAAATATAATTCTATACGTGTGAAAACTGACCACATATTCTTTCACTTCTTTATTTTTTCTGTAATTTTTTTCTGTAACCAATCATCCTAAGCTTTCCGGAGAGAAATCCTCCAAGATCTTCTTGAACTTGTTCTGGCAAGGAAGATCTGGGACCAGTGACCCTACTAAGATTTAAACCCATTTTATTGAGGTTGAGATACTGGGAGGAATATAACCATGAGGTGAGCCACAATAGGCCATTGGCCACAGTGGAGGGCCTGATATGGGCCCACTCACGTTCAAACCTAACTTAACCTAACGACCGCTCTCTTACCAAGATTACCAAAATTCAGCACAAAAACATTGATCTCTACAATAATAAGCCTTACGTTTTGATATTAGGTTCATTTGTTTCATGATTCCTTACAGAAGAGTAACATCTATCTTATCTCATTTCCTTGTGCTTTTTCTCGTTCATCTGTTACCTTAATAGATCTCAGCTTGAGTAGTACTGAATTGATCCTCGTTGTAGAAATGTGTGAACAGACCAAAATCCCATGCCTAATGAATTCTGGAATACCTACTTGAATTTCTTCTTATATTCCTGTCATTTGGCAACAGATCAATTGTTTCGTATCAGAGACAATTCTGAAGAAGTTCAGCCTCCGAAACAATGGCACTGGCTTGTTTAAAATTTTCTATTATAGTTTCAGGAAGGAGCGGATCTTCACTTCCCTTCAACCACGCCACTGGTGGCTGTAACTGTTTTTCAATAGAAATGAAAATATGAAAAATTGGATATATTTTCAAAGATTCCGTCTATGCAAAAATGGCTCTTCTACCACCTTTTTATATTCAGTTAAATGGAGTGTCATGCGTCTTCTTCATTTTCCTCGACTTTTTCCATTGGGTTGGTTCAGTGATAGCTCGCAGAGAATCCTGGCCAACGCCCGCGGCCGCTCGAAACAATTATCAACCACCATACTATATATACGAGCAGGCGTCAAGTGGTGCAACAGAGAGGGGCAGCACAAGCCAACTCTGAAACGTTTTACCTAAATGGGCTTTCATTAAGTCAGGAATGCTTTGTGCATATGTGATGTCCACGGTGATTGTATGTAGAGTCTGGACAAGGCATCGATCCAGAGGCGTACCAACGGGCGAGGAGAGCTACGCAGGAGATGTGATGCTGAAAACGGAAAAATATTGAACCTGAAAGTTCACTAGAGTTACATATTTTTGAGGTAAACCCGAAAAAAGAGTTGGTCCCCGGATGATGATCTATCGAAAGTGTGACTGATACTCTATAGACAGTTGACTTATCTGGTTCTGAAACATTATTTCAGTGGATACGTCTAGAAGAGTACTTCGACCACGCCACTGAAGATGACTGCCGCAGTTACAGTCGAAACGTTTGGAGATTTAAACCAAAGAAGACCACGGCAAAACCCGGAAACCAACCAAAATATTATTATCACTATCCTTCATAAGCGCTATCAGAGTTTTACTAGATTTTTTTGTTTTTACGAATCACCCAGGTTTTCGGAGAAAAACCCTCAAAAGCAGAGCTTGTGCGAGCAAGGGAGATCCGGGATCTACAGTTTAAATAAAAGTGGAATCCGAACCACTATAGCTCAGTGGCAGGCTGTCCCGGGGATCGAACCCGGGCCGTCTGGGTGGGAGCAAATACTTTAGCACCACGACCAACTTCACCCGAAAAAAGATGGATGATATTTTCCGATATCCTATCTGATATAAGAATATTAAATATTTTTTTTGGCTTATGGCTTGTGCAATGTGTTTTGATGGTATCAGGCCAGAAATAGTGTTAATGCAGATTGGAGTACTAGAGGGTTCTGTTCTTGGGCCCCTTTTATTCATCATGTACGTAAACGACTTATTTTACCTTATTATTTTACTTAGAACACTATTGATTTTGACAATAGGGATTATTTGATGAAATTTGTAGAGCTTTTGTTGGCGCTTCTTATGGATCGATAATATACCGGGTGCTCCGTTTGAAATAAGGAAGATTTTGAACATTTTTATTTACAATTTTTGGCAAGCTATTTTTCGCACCCTGTATTTCACAGGTCGATATTTTATATATCGTTTGAGAGAGTCATCAACGTACATAATTTGACCAAAAACTCATTTCAATAAGACTTGGCACAACCATCAATATTTTCGAAAAAAATATCCATATGAAGTATCTTTTATTTTTAATGTAGATACCGAAAATCTGATAAAAAATACTGGTTGCCATTAAAAAAAAACAAAGTTGGGACCCGCCCAGAAAAAACTGAACACCCTGTGTATCATTCTGCTCATTGAATGATTCATCTATCTACTACCATAATGGTGATATGGGAGACCGCATCCTTGCTGCAGGACCCTGTATATTGTTTTTTTTTTCATAGAACTTGTTGACCGCCACTGGTACGTGGCGTCTGTATAACATAATGCCCTATAGTGTATTTAATTACTGAGAACTATGCCTTTTGATCTGTTCCGGAACCGGACGTTGTCCGAACTCAGAAGCACCACGCTGCCAACCTTAGAAATTGCATTGTACCGCGTGATATTTATTTGCCGCTCGGTCAGTAAGGTGCTCGGCGTAAATTAAATTCAGGGGCTTTGTGTTCGCCCGTTTTGCTGATGAAACTTCGTTTAGTAGGATTTTAATTAGTTTGATTAATGTTTACGTGACAGTGTTGCAAATTTTTGGCGTTGTTTGATTTTTACTTGAGGCTGATGAAAAAAGAAAAGGTTTTCTGAAATAATTTTTTCTTTACTAAATGTACGAATTATTGAGGTATGAGAATTAAAATAGGCATATGATTCATAGAAAGATATACAGTTTGTCAGATTCTCGTAAGTGTGGACTTGTTTTTGTAAGGAATCATTTCACAGAGGACATTGTAAATATATACGAAAAACAAATTCACAATTTAATTCAAGACATGAAAAAGTACCTACTGAGTTAGGTGCAAACATTTTAATAATTACAATGTCATATCATAAATACAAATTATTCGGATTATATTACTGAGTCCCAGAATAGTTATTTATGTGATAAAGATCATGATGATGATCATTATGGTATCAGCCGAGAATATTATCGGGCGAGGCGATGAGCCGAGCTGACCTGAACCAAGAAAATTTTGCGATTCCGTAGAAATAGTTGACCCCATTTCGTTGATGTTCTGTCTAATTCAATTTGCTTCTTTAGGAGAAATAAAAGATGTTATCCGAGAATTATTTCATTTCAAACAGAGTACACTAACTCCGCCATTCTGCATCGATTGGCGTTCTCGATTTGAAAAGTTCATCCTGAGTTGAGATCTGTACTTTCTCGCCAAACATTTTTTTTTCAGATTTTTTTTATCACTTTCGTGAAACTCATTTTTTTGTTTACGCACACCAAATGTCAAATTGATTCAAAGCCAAATGGAGATTTGGCAGGCTTTTTTCGACTTTTCATGATTTTTAGGGGTATACCCCTTTGGACTTTTTTATTTTTTTCGCCGATCGAATTCAAATTCACAGAGTACACTAATTCCACCATTCTGAATCGATTGGCGTTCGCAGAATTGCTCTATCTCAAACCGTTTTCGAATTGAAAAGTTCTTCCTGAGTTGAGATCTGTACTTTCTCACCAAACATTATTTTTTCAGATTTTTTTCTTTCCTTTCGTGAAACTTTTTTTTTTGTATACGCACACCAAATTTGAAATCGATTCTGAGTCAAATACAGATTTGGTAGGCTTTTATCGACTTTTAATTATTTTTAGGGGTATACCCCTTTGGACTATTTTTGAGTTGTCTGTTTTTTTCGCCGATCGAATTTAAATTCACAGAGTACACTAATTCCACCATTCTGAATCGATTGGCGTTCGCAGAATTGCTCTATCTCAAACCGTTTTCGAATTGAAAAGTTCTTCCTGAGTTGAGATCTGTACTTTCTCACCAAACATTATTTTTTCAGATTTTTTTCATTCCTTTCGTGAAACTTTTTTTTTTTGTATACGCACACCAAATTTGAAATCGATTCTGAGTCAAATACAGATTTGGCAGGCTTTTTTCGACTTTTCATGATTTTTAGGGGTATACCCCTTTGGACTTTTTTTGAGTTGTTTGTTTTTTTCGCCGATCGAATTCAAATTCACAGAGTACACTAATTCCACCATTCTGAATCGTTTGGCGTTCGCAGAATTGCTCTATCTCAAACCGTTTTCGAATTGAAAAGTTCTTCCTGAGTTGAGATCTGTACTTTCTCACCAAACATTATTTTTTCAGATTTTTTTCATTCCTTTCGTGAAACTTTTTTTTTTGTATACGCACACCAAATTTGAAATCGATTCTGAGTCAAATACAGATTTGGTAGGCTTTTATCGACTTTTAATTATTTTTAGGGGTATACCCCTTTGGACTTTTTTTGAGTTGTCTGTTTTTTTCGCCGATCGAATTCAAATTCCCAGAGTACACTAATTCCACCATTCTGAATCGATTGGCGTTCGCAGAATTGCTCTATCTCAAACCGTTTTCGAATTGAAAAGTTCTTCCTGAGTTGAGATCTGTACTTTCTCACCAAACATTATTTTTTCAGATTTTTTTCATTCCTTTCGTGAAACTTTTTTTATTTGTATACGCACACCAAATTTGAAATCGATTCGTAGTCAAATACAGATTTGGTAGGCTTTTATCGACTTTTAATTATTTTTAGGGGTATACCCCTTTGGACTTTTTTTGAGTTGTCTGTTTTTTTCGCCGATCGAATTCAAATTCACAGAGTACACTAATTCCACCATTCTGAATCGATTGGCGTTCGCAGAATTGCTCTATCTCAAACCGTTTTCGAATTGAAAAGTTCTTCCTGAGTTGAGATCTGAACTTTCTCACCAAACATTATTTTTTCAGATTTTTTTCATTCCTTTCGTGAAACTTTTTTTTTTTGTATACGCACACCAAATTTGAAATCGATTCTGAGTCAAATACAGATTTGGTAGGCTTTTATCGACTTTTAATTATTTTTAGGGGTATACCCCTTTGGACTTTTTTTGAGTTGTTTGTTTTTTTCGCCGATCGAATTCAAATTCACAGAGTACACTAATTCCACCATTCCGAATCGATTGGCGTTCGCAGAATTGCTCTATCTCAAACCGTTTTCGAATTGAAAAGTTCTTCCTGAGTTGAGATCTGTACTTTCTCACCAAACATTATTTTTTCAGATTTTTTTCATTCCTTTCGTGAAACTTTTTTTTTTTGTATACGCACACCAAATTTGAAATCGATTCGTAGTCAAATACAGATTTGGTAGGCTTTTATCGACTTTTAATTATTTTTAGGGGTATACCCCTTTGGACTTTTTTTGAGTTGTTTGTTTTTTTTGCCGATCGAATTCAAATTCACAGAGTACACTAATTCCACCATTCTGAATCGATTGGCGTTCGCAGAATTGCTCTATCTCAAACCGTTTTCGAATTGAAAATTTCTTCCTGTGTTGAGATCTGTACTTTCTCACCAAACATTATTTTTTCAGATTTTTTTCATTCCTTTCGTGAAACTTTTTTTTTTGTATACGCACACCAAATTTGAAATCGATTCTGAGTCAAATACAGATTTGGCAGGCTTTTTTCGACTTTTCATGATTTTTAGGGGTATACCCCTTTGGACTTTTTTTGAGTTGTTTGTTTTTTTCGCCGATCGAATTCAAATTCACAGAGTACACTAATTCCACCATTCTGAATCGATTGGCGTTCGCAGAATTGCTCTATCTCAAACCGTTTTCGAATTGAAAAGTTCTTCCTGAGTTGAGATCTGTACTTTCTCACCAAACATTATTTTTTCAGATTTTTTTCATTCCTTTCGTGAAACTTTTTTTTTTGTATACGCACACCAAATTTGAAATCGATTCTGAGTCAAATACAGATTTGGTAGGCTTTTATCGACTTTTAATTATTTTTAGGGGTATACCCCTTTGGACTTTTTTTGAGTTGTCTGTTTCTTTCGCCGATCGAATTCAAATTCACAGAGTACACTAATTCCACCATTCTGAATCGATTGGCGTTCGCAGAATTGCTCTATCTCAAACCGTTTTCGAATTGAAAAGTTCTTCCTGAGTTGAGATCTGTACTTTCTCACCAAACATTATATTTTCAGATTTTTTTCATTCCTTTCGTGAAACTTTTTTTTTTGTATACGCACACCAAATTTGAAATCGATTCTGAGTCAAATACAGATTTGGCAGGCTTTTTTCGACTTTTCATGATTTTTAGGGGTATACCCCTTTGGACTTTTTTTGAGTTGTTTGTTTTTTTCGCCGATCGAATTCAAATTCACAGAGTACACTAATTCCACCATTCTGAATCGATTGGCGTTCGCAGAATTGCTCTATCTCAAACCGTTTTCGAATTGAAAAGTTCTTCCTGAGTTGAGATCTGTACTTTCTCACCAAACATTATTTTTTCAGATTTTTTTCATTCCTTTCGTGAAACTTTTTTTTTTTTGTATACGCACACCAAATTTGAAATCGATTCGTAGTCAAATACAGATTTGGTAGGCTTTTATCGACTTTTAATTATTTTTAGGGGTATACCCCTTTGGACTTTTTTTGAGTTGTTTGTTTTTTTTGCCGATCGAATTCAAATTCACAGAGTACACTAATTCCACCATTCTGAATCGATTGGCGTTCGCAGAATTGCTCTATCTCAAACCGTTTTCGAATTGAAAAGTTCTTCCTGAGTTGAGATCTGTACTTTCTCACCAAACATTATTTTTTCAGATTTTTTTCATTCCTTTCGTGAAACTTTTTTTTTTGTATACGCACACCAAATTTGAAATCGATTGTGAGTCAAATACAGATTTGGTAGGCTTTTATCGACTTTTAATTATTTTTAGGGGTATACCCCTTTGGACTTTTTTTGAGTTGTCTGTTTTTTTCGCCGATCGAATTCAAATTCACAGAGTACACTAATTCCACCATTCTGAATCGATTGGCGTTCGCAGAATTGCTCTATCTCAAACCGTTTTCGAATTGAAAAGTTCTTCCTGAGTTGAGATCTGTACTTTCTCACCAAACATTATTTTTTCAGATTTTTTTCATTCCTTTCGTGAAACTTTTTTTTTTTGTATACGCACACCAAATTTGAAATCGATTCTGAGTCAAATACAGATTTGGCAGGCTTTTTTCGACTTTTCATGATTTTTAGGGGTATACCCCTTTGGACTTTTTTTGAGTTGTTTGTTTTTTTTGCCGATCGAATTCAAATTCACAGAGTACACTAATTCCACCATTCTGAATCGATTGGCGTTCGCAGAATTGCTCTATCTCAAACCGTTTTCGAATTGAAAATTTCTTCCTGTGTTGAGATCTGTACTTTCTCACCAAACATTATTTTTTCAGATTTTTTTCATTCCTTTCGTGAAACTTTTTTTTTTGTATACGCACACCAAATTTGAAATCGATTCTGAGTCAAATACAGATTTGGCAGGCTTTTTTCGACTTTTCATGATTTTTAGGGGTATACCCCTTTGGACTTTTTTTGAGTTGTTTGTTTTTTTCGCCGATCGAATTCAAATTCACAGAGTACACTAATTCCACCATTCTGAATCGATTGGCGTTCGCAGAATTGCTCTATCTCAAACCGTTTTCGAATTGAAAAGTTCTTCCTGAGTTGAGATCTGTACTTTCTCACCAAACATTATTTTTTCAGATTTTTTTCATTCCTTTCGTGAAACTTTTTTTTTTGTATACGCACACCAAATTTGAAATCGATTCTGAGTCAAATACAGATTTGGCAGGCTTTTTTCGACTTTTCATGATTTTTAGGGGTATACCCCTTTGGACTTTTTTTGAGTTGTTTGTTTTTTTCGCCGATCGAATTCAAATTCACAGAGTACACTAATTCCACCATTCTGAATCGATTGGCGTTCGCAGAATTGCTCTATCTCAAACCGTTTTCGAATTGAAAAGTTCTTCCTGAGTTGAGATCTGTACTTTCTCACCAAACATTATTTTTTCAGATTTTTTTCATTCCTTTCGTGAAACTTTTTTTTTTTTGTATACGCACACCAAATTTGAAATCGATTCGTAGTCAAATACAGATTTGGTAGGCTTTTATCGACTTTTAATTATTTTTAGGGGTATACCCCTTTGGACTTTTTTTGAGTTGTTTGTTTTTTTTGCCGATCGAATTCAAATTCACAGAGTACACTAATTCCACCATTCTGAATCGATTGGCGTTCGCAGAATTGCTCTATTTCAAACCGTTTTCGAATTGAAAAGTTCTTCCTGAGTTGAGATCTGTACTTTCTCACCAAACATTATTTTTTCAGATTTTTTTCATTCCTTTCGTGAAACTTTTTTTTTTTGTATACGCACACCAAATTTGAAATCGATTCTGAGTCAAATACAGATTTGGTAGGCTTTTATCGACTTTTAATTATTTTTAGGGGTATACCCCTTTGGACTTTTTTTGAGTTGTCTGTTTTTTTCGCCGATCGAATTCAAATTCACAGAGTACACTAATTCCACCATTCTGAATCGATTGGCGTTCGCAGAATTGCTCTATCTCAAACCGTTTTCGAATTGAAAAGTTCTTCCTGAGTTGAGATCTGTACTTTCTCACCAAACATTATTTTTTCAGATTTTTTTCATTCCTTTCGTGAAACTTTTTTTTTTGTATACGCACACCAAATTTGAAATCGATTCTGAGTCAAATACAGATTTGGCAGGCTTTTTTCGACTTTTCATGATTTTTAGGGGTATACCCCTTTGGACTTTTTTTGAGTTGTTTGTTTTTTTCGCCGATCGAATTCAAATTCACAGAGTACTCTAATTCCACCATTCTGAATCGATTGGCGTTCGCAGAATTGCTCTATCTCAAACCGTTTTCGAATTGAAAAGTTCTTCCTGAGTTGAGATCTGTACTTTCTCACCAAACATTATTTTTTCAGATTTTTTTCATTCCTTTCGTGAAACTTTTTTTTTTGTATACGCACACCAAATTTGAAATCGATTCGTAGTCAAATACAGATTTGGTAGGCTTTTATCGACTTTTAATTATTTTTAGGGGTATACCCCTTTGGACTTTTTTTGAGTTGTTTGTTTTTTTTGCCGATCGAATTCAAATTCACAGAGTACACTAATTCCACCATTCTGAATCGATTGGCGTTCGCAGAATTGCTCTATCTCAAACCGTTTTCGAATTGAAAATTTCTTCCTGTGTTGAGATCTGTACTTTCTCACCAAACATTATTTTTTCAGATTTTTTTCATTCCTTTCGTGAAACTTTTTTTTTTTGTATACGCACACCAAATTTGAAATCGATTCTGAGTCAAATACAGATTTGGCAGGCTTTTTTCGACTTTTCATGATTTTTAGGGGTATACCCCTTTGGACTTTTTTTGAGTTGTTTGTTTTTTTCGCCGATCGAATTCAAATTCACAGAGTACACTAATTCCACCATTCTGAATCGATTGGCGTTCGCAGAATTGCTCTATCTCAAACCGTTTTCGAATTGAAAAGTTCTTCCTGAGTTGAGATCTGTACTTTCTCACCAAACATTATATTTTCAGATTTTTTTCATTCCTTTCGTGAAACTTTTTTTTTTGTATACGCACACCAAATTTGAAATCGATTCTGAGTCAAATACAGATTTGGTAGGCTTTTATCGACTTTTAATTATTTTTAGGGGTATACCCCTTTGGACTTTTTTTGAGTTGTCTGTTTTTTTCGCCGATCGAATTCAAATTCACAGAGTACACTAATTCCACCATTCTGAATCGATTGGCGTTCGCAGAATTGCTCTATCTCAAACCGTTTTCGAATTGAAAAGTTCTTCCTGAGTTGAGATCTGTACTTTCTCACCAAACATTATTTTTTCAGATTTTTTTCATTCCTTTCGTGAAACTTTTTTTTTTGTATACGCACACCAAATTTGAAATCGATTCGTAGTCAAATACAGATTTGGTAGGCTTTTATCGACTTTTAATTATTTTTAGGGGTATACCCCTTTGGACTTTTTTTGAGTTGTTTGTTTTTTTCGCCGATCGAATTCAAATTCACAGAGTACACTAATTCCACCATTCCGAATCGATTGGCGTTCGCAGAATTGCTCTATCTCAAACCGTTTTCGAATTGAAAAGTTCTTCCTGAGTTGAGATCTGTACTTTCTCACCAAACATTATTTTTTCAGATTTTTTTCATTCCTTTCGTGAAAATTTTTTTTTTGTATACGCACACCAAATTTGAAATCGATTCGTAGTCAAATACAGATTTGGTAGGCTTTTATCGACTTTTAATTATTTTTAGGGGTATACCCCTTTGGACTTTTTTTGAGTTGTTTGTTTTTTTTGCCGATCGAATTCAAATTCACAGAGTACACTAATTCCACCATTCTGAATCGATTGGCGTTCGCAGAATTGCTCTATCTCAAACCGTTTTCGAATTGAAAATTTCTTCCTGTGTTGAGATCTGTACTTTCTCACCAAACATTATTTTTTCAGATTTTTTTCATTCCTTTCGTGAAACTTTTTTTTTTGTATACGCACACCAAATTTGAAATCGATTCTGAGTCAAATACAGATTTGGCAGGCTTTTTTCGACTTTTCATGATTTTTAGGGGTATACCCCTTTGGACTTTTTTTGAGTTGTTTGTTTTTTTCGCCGATCGAATTCAAATTCACAGAGTACACTAATTCCACCATTCTGAATCGATTGGCGTTCGCAGAATTGCTCTATCTCAAACCGTTTTCGAATTGAAAAGTTCTTCCTGAGTTGAGATCTGTACTTTCTCACCAAACATTATTTTTTCAGATTTTTTTCATTCCTTTCGTGAAACTTTTTTTTTTGTATACGCACACCAAATTTGAAATCGATTCTGAGTCAAATACAGATTTGGTAGGCTTTTATCGACTTTTAATTATTTTTAGGGGTATACCCCTTTGGACTTTTTTTGAGTTGTTTGTTTTTTTTGCCGATCGAATTCAAATTCACAGAGTACACTAATTCCACCATTCTGAATCGATTGGCGTTCGCAGAATTGCTCTATCTCAAACCGTTTTCGAATTGAAAATTTCTTCCTGTGTTGAGATCTGTACTTTCTCACCAAACATTATTTTTTCAGATTTTTTTCATTCCTTTCGTGAAACTTTTTTTTTTGTATACGCACACCAAATTTGAAATCGATTCTGAGTCAAATACAGATTTGGCAGGCTTTTTTCGACTTTTCTTGATTTTTAGGGGTATACCCCTTTGGACTTTTTTTGAGTTGTTTGTTTTTTTCGCCGATCGAATTCAAATTCACAGAGTACACTAATTCCACCATTCTGAATCGATTGGCGTTCGCAGAATTGCTCTATCTCAAACCGTTTTCGAATTGAAAAGTTCTTCCTGAGTTGAGATCTGTACTTTCTCACCAAACATTATTTTTTCAGATTTTTTTCATTCCTTTCGTGAAACTTTTTTTTTTGTATACGCACACCAAATTTGAAATCGATTCTGAGTCAAATACAGATTTGGCAGGCTTTTTTCGACTTTTCATGATTTTTAGGGGTATACCCCTTTGGACTTTTTTTGAGTTGTTTGTTTTTTTCGCCGATCGAATTCAAATTCACAGAGTACACTAATTCCACCATTCTGAATCGATTGGCGTTCGCAGAATTGCTCTATCTCAAACCGTTTTCGAATTGAAAAGTTCTTCCTGAGTTGAGATCTGTACTTTCTCACCAAACATTATTTTTTCAGATTTTTTTCATTCCTTTCGTGAAACTTTTTTTTTTTGTATACGCACACCAAATTTGAAATCGATTCTGAGTCAAATACAGATTTGGCAGGCTTTTTTCGACTTTTCATGATTTTTAGGGGTATACCCCTTTGGACTTTTTTTGAGTTGTTTGTTTTTTTCGCCGATCGAATTCAAATTCACAGAGTACACTAATTCCACCATTCTGAATCGATTGGCGTTCGCAGAATTGCTCTATCTCAAACCGTTTTCGAATTGAAAAGTTCTTCCTGAGTTGAGATCTGTACTTTCTCACCAAACATTATTTTTTCAGATTTTTTTCATTCCTTTCGTGAAACTTTTTTTTTTTTGTATACGCACACCAAATTTGAAATCGATTCGTAGTCAAATACAGATTTGGTAGGCTTTTATCGACTTTTAATTATTTTTAGGGGTATACCCCTTTGGACTTTTTTTGAGTTGTCTGTTTTTTTCGCCGATCGAATTCAAATTCACAGAGTACACTAATTCCACCATTCTGAATCGATTGGCGTTCGCAGAATTGCTCTATCTCAAACCGTTTTCGAATTGAAAAGTTCTTCCTGAGTTGAGATCTGTACTTTCTCACCAAACATTATTTTTTCAGATTTTTTTCATTCCTTTCGTGGAACTTTTTTTTTTTGTATACGCACACCAAATTTGAAATCGATTCTGAGTCAAATACAGATTTGGCAGGCTTTTTTCGACTTTTCATGATTTTTAGGGGTATACCCCTTTGGACTTTTTTTGAGTTGTTTGTTTTTTTTGCCGATCGAATTCAAATTCACAGAGTACACTAATTCCACCATTCTGAATCGATTGGCGTTCGCAGAATTGCTCTATCTCAAACCGTTTTCGAATTGAAAAGTTCTTCCTGAGTTGAGATCTGTACTTTCTCACCAAACATTATTTTTTCAGATTTTTTTCATTCCTTTCGTGAAACTTTTTTTTTTTGTATACGCACACCAAATTTGAAATCGATTCGTAGTCAAATACAGATTTGGTAGGCTTTTATCGACTTTTAATTATTTTTAGGGGTATACCCCTTTGGACTTTTTTTGAGTTGTTTGTTTTTTTTGCCGATCGAATTCAAATTCACAGAGTACACTAATTCCACCATTCTGAATCGATTGGCGTTCGCAGAATTGCTCTATCTCAAACCGTTTTCGAATTGAAAATTTCTTCCTGTGTTGAGATCTGTACTTTCTCACCAAACATTATTTTTTCAGATTTTTTTCATTCCTTTCGTGAAACTTTTTTTTTTTGTATACGCACACCAAATTTGAAATCGATTCTGAGTCAAATACAGATTTGGCAGGCTTTTTTCGACTTTTCATGATTTTTAGGGGTATACCCCTTTGGACTTTTTTTGAGTTGTTTGTTTTTTTCGCCGATCGAATTCAAATTCACAGAGTACACTAATTCCACCATTCTGAATCGATTGGCGTTCGCAGAATTGCTCTATCTCAAACCGTTTTCGAATTGAAAAGTTCTTCCTGAGTTGAGATCTGTACTTTCTCACCAAACATTATATTTTCAGATTTTTTTCATTCCTTTCGTGAAACTTTTTTTTTTGTATACGCACACCAAATTTGAAATCGATTCTGAGTCAAATACAGATTTGGTAGGCTTTTATCGACTTTTAATTATTTTTAGGGGTATACCCCTTTGGACTTTTTTAGAGTTGTCTGTTTTTTTCGCCGATCGAATTCAAATTCACAGAGTACACTAATTCCACCATTCTGAATCGATTGGCGTTCGCAGAATTGCTCTATCTCAAACCGTTTTCGAATTGAAAAGTTCTTCCTGAGTTGAGATCTGTACTTTCTCACCAAACATTATTTTTTCAGATTTTTTTCATTCCTTTCGTGAAACTTTTTTTTTTTGTATACGCACACCAAATTTGAAATCGATTCTGAGTCAAATACAGATTTGGCAGGCTTTTTTCGACTTTTCATGATTTTTAGGGGTATACCCCTTTGGACTTTTTTTGAGTTGTTTGTTTTTTTCGCCGATCGAATTCAAATTCACAGAGTACACTAATTCCACCATTCTGAATCGATTGGCGTTCGCAGAATTGCTCTATCTCAAACCGTTTTCGAATTGAAAAGTTCTTCCTGAGTTGAGATCTGTACTTTCTCACCAAACATTATTTTTTCAGATTTTTTTCATTCCTTTCGTGAAACTTTTTTTTTTGTATACGCACACCAAATTTGAAATCGATTCGTAGTCAAATACAGATTTGGTAGGCTTTTATCGACTTTTAATTATTTTTAGGGGTATACCCCTTTGGACTTTTTTTGAGTTGTTTGTTTTTTTCGCCGATCGAATTCAAATTCACAGAGTGCACTAATTCCACCATTCCGAATCGATTGGCGTTCGCAGAATTGCTCTATCTCAAACCGTTTTCGAATTGAAAAGTTCTTCCTGAGTTGAGATCTGTACTTTCTCACCAAACATTATTTTTTCAGATTTTTTTCATTCCTTTCGTGAAACTTTTTTTTTTTGTATACGCACACCAAATTTGAAATCGATTCGTAGTCAAATACAGATTTGGTAGGCTTTTATCGACTTTTAATTATTTTTAGGGGTATACCCCTTTGGACTTTTTTTGGGTTGTTTGTTTTTTTCGCCGATCGAATTCAAATTCACAGAGTACACTAATTCCACCATTCTGAATCGATTGGCGTTCGCAGAATTGCTCTATCTCAAACCGTTTTCGAATTGAAAAGTTCTTCCTGAGTTGAGATCTGTACTTTCTCACCAAACATTATTTTTTCAGATTTTTTTCATTCCTTTCGTGAAACTTTTTTTTTTGTATACGCACACCAAATTTGAAATCGATTCTGAGTCAAATACAGATTTGGTAGGCTTTTATCGACTTTTAATTATTTTTAGGGGTATACCCCTTTGGACTTTTTTTGAGTTGTCTGTTTCTTTCGCCGATCGAATTCAAATTCACAGAGTACACTAATTCCACCATTCTGAATCGATTGGCGTTCGCAGAATTGCTCTATCTCAAACCGTTTTCGAATTGAAAAGTTCTTCCTGAGTTGAGATATGTACTTTCTCACCAAACATTATTTTTTCAGATTTTTTTCATTCCTTTCGTGAAACTTTTTTTTTTGTATACGCACACCAAATTTGAAATCGATTCTGAGTCAAATACAGATTTGGCAGGCTTTTTTCGACTTTTCATGATTTTTAGGGGTATACCCCTTTGGACATTTTTTGAGTTGTTTGTTTTTTTCGCCGATCGAATTCAAATTCACAGAGTACACTAATTCCACCATTCTGAATCGATTGGCGTTCGCAGAATTGCTCTATCTCAAACCGTTTTCGAATTGAAAAGTTCTTCCTGAGTTGAGATCTGTACTTTCTCACCAAACATTATTTTTTCAGATTTTTTTCATTCCTTTCGTGAAACTTTTTTTTTTTGTATACGCACACCAAATTTGAAATCGATTCGTAGTCAAATACAGATTTGGTAGGCTTTTATCGACTTTTAATTATTTTTAGGGGTATACCCCTTTGGACTTTTTTTGAGTTGTTTGTTTTTTTTGCCGATCGAATTCAAATTCACAGAGTACACTAATTCCACCATTCTGAATCGATTGGCGTTCGCAGAATTGCTCTATCTCAAACCGTTTTCGAATTGAAAAGTTCTTCCTGAGTTGAGATCTGTACTTTCTCACCAAACATTATTTTTTCAGATTTTTTTCATTCCTTTCGTGAAACTTTTTTTTTTGTATACGCACACCAAATTTGAAATCGATTCTGAGTCAAATACAGATTTGGTAGGCTTTTATCGACTTTTAATTATTTTTAGGGGTATACCCCTTTGGACTTTTTTTGAGTTGTCTGTTTTTTTCGCCGATCGAATTCAAATTCACAGAGTACACTAATTCCACCATTCTGAATCGATTGGCGTTCGCAGAATTGCTCTATCTCTAACCGTTTTCGAATTGAAAAGTTCTTCCTGAGTTGAGATCTGTACTTTCTCACCAAACATTATTTTTTCAGATTTTTTTCATTCCTTTCGTGAAACTTTTTTTTTTTGTATACGCACACCAAATTTGAAATCGATTCTGAGTCAAATACAGATTTGGCAGGCTTTTTTCGACTTTTCATGATTTTTAGGGGTATACCCCTTTGGACTTTTTTTGAGTTGTTTGTTTTTTTCGCCGATCGAATTCAAATTCACAGAGTACACTAATTCCACCATTCTGAATCGATTGGCGTTCGCAGAATTGCTCTATCTCAAACCGTTTTCGAATTGAAAAGTTATTCCTGAGTTGAGATCTGTACTTTCTCACCAAACATTATTTTTTCAGATTTTTTTCATTCCTTTCGTGAAACTTTTTTTTTTTGTATACGCACACCAAATTTGAAATCGATTCGTAGTCAAATACAGATTTGGTAGGCTTTTATCGACTTTTAATTATTTTTAGGGGTATACCCCTTTGGACTTTTTTTGAGTTGTTTGTTTTTTTTGCCGATCGAATTCAAATTCACAGAGTACACTAATTCCACCATTCTGAATCGATTGGCGTTCGCAGAATTGCTCTATCTCAAACCGTTTTCGAATTGAAAATTTCTTCCTGTGTTGAGATCTGTACTTTCTCACCAAACATTATTTTTTCAGATTTTTTTATCCTTTCGTGAAACTTTTTTTTTTTGTATACGCACACCAAATTTGAAATCGATTCTGAGTCAAATACAGATTTGGCAGGCTTTTTTCGACTTTTCATGATTTTTAGGGGTATACCCCTTTGGACTTTTTTTGAGTTGTTTGTTTTTTTCGCCGATCGAATTCAAATTCACAGAGTACACTAATTCCACCATTCTGAATCGATTGGCGTTCGCAGAATTGCTCTATCTCAAACCGTTTTCGAATTGAAAAGTTCTTCCTGAGTTGAGATCTGTACTTTCTCACCAAACATTATATTTTCAGATTTTTTTCATTCCTTTCGTGAAACTTTTTTTTTTGTATACGCACACCAAATTTGAAATCGATTCTGAGTCAAATACAGATTTGGTAGGCTTTTATCGACTTTTAATTATTTTTAGGGGTATACCCCTTTGGACTTTTTTTGAGTTGTCTGTTTTTTTCGCCGATCGAATTCAAATTCACAGAGTACACTAATTCCACCATTCTGAATTGATTGGCGTTCGCAGAATTGCTCTATCTCAAACCGTTTTCGAATTGAAAAGTTCTTCCTGAGTTGAGATCTGTACTTTCTCACCAAACATTATTTTTCCAGATTTTTTTCATTCCTTTCGTGAAACTTTTTTTTTTTGTATACGCACACCAAATTTGAAATCGATTCTGAGTCAAATACAGATTTGGCAGGCTTTTTTCGACTTTTCATGATTTTTAGGGGTATACCCCTTTGGACTTTTTTTGAGTTGTTTGTTTTTTTCGCCGATCGAATTCAAATTCCCAGAGTACACTAATTCCACCATTCTGAATCGATTGGCGTTCGCAGAATTGCTCTATCTCAAACCGTTTTCGAATTGAAAAGTTCTTCCTGAGTTGAGATCTGTACTTTCTCACCAAACATTATTTTTTCAGATTTTTTTCATTCCTTTCGTGAAACTTTTTTTTTTGTATACGCACACCAAATTTGAAATCGATTCGTAGTCAAATACAGATTTGGTAGGCTTTTATCGACTTTTAATTATTTTTAGGGGTATACCCCTTTGGACTTTTTTTGAGTTGTTTGTTTTTTTTGCCGATCGAATTCAAATTCACAGATTACACTAATTCCACCATTCTGAATCGATTGGCGTTCGCAGAATTGCTCTATCTCAAACCGTTTTCGAATTGAAAATTTCTTCCTGTGTTGAGATCTGTACTTTCTCACCAAACATTATTTTTTCAGATTTTTTTCATTCCTTTCGTGAAACTTTTTTTTTTGTATACGCACACCAAATTTGAAATCGATTCTGAGTCAAATACAGATTTGGCAGGCTTTTTTCGACTTTTCATGATTTTTAGGGGTATACCCCTTTGGACTTTTTTTGAGTTGTTTGTTTTTTTCGCCGATCGAATTCAAATTCACAGAGTACACTAATTCCACCATTCTGAATCGATTGGCGTTCGCAGAATTGCTCTATCTCAAACCGATTTCGAATTGAAAAGTTCCTCCTGAGTTGAGATCTGTACTTTCTCACCAAACATTATTTTTTCAGATTTTTTTCATTCCTTTCGTGAAACTTTTTTTTTGTATACGCACACCAAATTTGAAATCGATTCTGAGTCAAATACAGATTTGGTAGGCTTTTATCGACTTTTAATTATTTTTAGGGGTATACCCCTTTGGACTTTTTTGAGTTGTCTGTTTTTTTCGCCGATCGAATTCAAATTCACAGAGTACACTAATTCCACCATTCTGAATCGATTGGCGTTCGCAGAATTGCTCTATCTCAAACCGTTTTCGAATTGAAAAGTTCTTCCTGAGTTGAGATCTGTACTTTCTCACCAAACATTATTTTTTCAGATTTTTTTCATTCCTTTCGTGAAACTTTTTTTTTTTGTATACGCACACCAAATTTGAAATCGATTCGTAGTCAAATACAGATTTGGTAGGCTTTTATCGACTTTTAATTATTTTTAGGGGTATACCCCTTTGGACTTTTTTTGAGTTAATTGTTTTTTTGCCGATCGAATTCAAATTCACAGAGTACACTAATTCCACCATTCTGAATCGATTGGCGTTCGCAGAATTGCTCTATCTCAAACCGTTTTCGAATTGAAAATTTCTTCCTGTGTTGAGATCTGTACTTTCTCACCAAACATTATTTTTTCAGATTTTTTTCATTCCTTTCGTGAAACTTTTTTTTTTTGTATACGCACACCAAATTTGAAATCGATTCTGAGTCAAATACAGATTTGGCAGGCTTTTTTCGACTTTTCATGATTTTTAGGGGTATACCCCTTTGGACTTTTTTTGAGTTGTTTGTTTTTTTCGCCGATCGAATTCAAATTCACAGAGTACACTAATTCCACCATTCTGAATCGATTGGCGTTCGCAGAATTGCTCTATCTCAAACCGTTTTCGAATTGAAAAGTTCTTCCTGAGTTGAGATCTGTACTTTCTCACCAAACATTATTTTTTCAGATTTTTTTCATTCCTTTCGTGAAACTTTTTTTTTTGTATACGCACACCAAATTTGAAATCGATTCTGAGTCAAATACAGATTTGGTAGGCTTTTATCGACTTTTAATTATTTTTAGGGGTATACCCCTTTGGACTTTTTTTGAGTTGTCTGTTTTTTTCGCCGATCGAATTCAAATTCAGAGAGTACACTAATTCCACCATTCTGAATCGATTGGCGTTCGCAGAATTGCTCTATCTCAAACCGTTTTCGAATTGAAAAGTTCTTCCTGAGTTGAGATCTGTACTTTCTCACCAAACATTATTTTTTCAGATTTTTTTCATTCCTTTCGTGAAACTTTTTTTTTTGTATACGCACACCAAATTTGAAATCGATTCGTAGTCAAATACAGATTTGGTAGGCTTTTATCGACTTTTAATTATTTTTAGGGGTATACCCCTTTGGACTTTTTTTGAGTTGTTTGTTTTTTTTGCCGATCGAATTCAAATTCACAGAGTACACTAATTCCACCATTCTGAATCGATTGGCGTTCGCAGAATTACTCTATCTCAAACCGTTTTCGAATTGAAAAGTTCTTCCTGAGTTGAGATCTGTACTTTCTCACCAAACATTATTTTTTCAGATTTTTTTCATTCCTTTCGTGAAACTTTTTTTTTTTGTATACGCACACCAAATTTGAAATCGATTCGTAGTCAAATACAGATTTGGTAGGCTTTTATCGACTTTTAATTATTTTTAGGGGTATACCCCTTTGGACTTTTTTTGAGTTGTTTGTTTTTTTTGCCGATCGAATTCAAATTCACAGAGTACACTAATTCCACCATTCTGAATCGATTGGCGTTCGCAGAATTGCTCTATCTCAAACCGTTTTCGAATTGAAAATTTCTTCCTGTGTTGAGATCTGTACTTTCTCACCAAACATTATTTTTTCAGATTGTTTTCATTCCTTTCGTGAATCTTTTTTTTTTGTATACGCACACCAAATTTGAAATCGATTCTGAGTCAAATACAGATTTGGTAGGCTTTTATCGACTTTTAATTATTTTTAGGGGTATACCCCTTGAGACTTTTTCCGAGTTACTAGTTTCCTTCTTAATCTTTCTTAAATCGTTCTCGAGTTGAAAAGTTCATCCTGAGTTGAGATCTGTACTTTCTCGCCAAACATTTTTTTTTCAGATTTTTTTTATCACTTTCGTGAAACTAATTTTTTTGTTTACGCTCATCAAATGTCAAAATGTCATGATTCAGGGGTATACCCCTTTGGACTTTTTCCAAGTTACTTTTTTTTTTGCCGATCGAATTCAAATCCACAGAGTACACCTATTTAGCCATTCTGAAATGATTGGCGTCTGCAGAATTGCTCTATCTCAAACCGTTCTCGAGTTGAAAAGTTTTGTCATGAGTTGTTAACTATACATTCTCGTCAATCTTTTCCGAGTTCCATCAAGAGGATAAATCAGATGAACCATAACGTCTTGAGGTTAGGCCATCCTTCTATGTTTGAACGATATTGCATCAACGTCGATATTAGCATTTAGCTATTTTGTTTCTTTGGTTCAATATTATTTTTCTTAGCGCATTATTGACTCTATATGAAATTGACGTTCTGTTTTTATATTATGCAACAATTTTTGGTATTAGTCTCAAAATTGACCGCACCCAACAAAGGATATATTCGTCATAACTATTTCAGTATATGAAGTCGCTATCCCATTACTTTTAGCAAACGTAGACATGAATTTTGAGCAAATGACAGTTTCATAAAAAGTGATATTACTATGGATGGAACAGAGAAGCATATGATTTGACGTCGTTTCGAAAATCGAACACCCTGTATTCGACTCCATAGCGTATGGCTAATGAGCTGTAGGAAGACAGACTGACTGCACCATTCTCTCTCACCACTAATTTGGGCCGCGCCATTGTTAGGATCCCCTTGCTAACAAGACTGACAATCCGAAATAATTGGACTCTCTTACTAATTGGAACAATAGTGGAAAAATAACTTTGAACGCATCATAATGAATCCTCACATAATTCCCGGTCGGGCACAGACATTATAAAATGCCTCTTCATCATCAGAAGTTCTAATTAAACCTGTATCTAATTATCTCCGAGCTAATTAAATATGTAACCGCAGCGAAATTCGACGAACAAAGTCAAAAGCATCCTTATAAAACTAAAGTACAAGGCAGCAATTCTGACTTTGTGTTTATCCAACTTTCTGACAGTTCAAGCCCAATAAACGTTATAATGAGGCGCTTCATGTATATTTACGGGGTTCTGTGAGCGTGGCCGATACTCCATTTATAATCTGTTACGCAGGCTCATAATTAGTTTCTCGTTTTAATTAATAATGGAAGAGAGCGCTCCGTAAACTGTCATCTTCCTCTATGATGTTCTTCGACGATCATCATAGTTTTAATGGAAACTGCTCTGGGACACTGGAATGATGTGGGCGACGAAAAAACAAAAAACAAGTTATTCTAAAGAGGTTATATTCGTTACCTTCAGATCAAAAAGTCGAAAAATTTCATGTGTGCAGGCATGGCTTCCTTCACATTATATGAGTGATTCTGTTCACCGCTAATAATAATAATAATAATAAACTTTATTCATAAAAATTTTAAGATCGATACAACACTACAGCAAATGTGTTGTACACCGACCCGTACGACCTCTGTCATTCTGGCAAGGACCACGTCGGTAAGGATAGCCTCTAATATTCTCTAAAGAACGTTGGACAACTTTCACAATTGGTGCCAGAGGAAAAAAGATGTCTGTGAACCCTAGCAAAAGTATAGTCACTAGGAAATGAAATCTGGAAGACCTAACTCCACTCTCATTTAATGGCAAGGTTATTCCATTTGCAGCAGAAGTAGAATATCTCGGGTTCACCCTTGATGAAAAATTCACATGGAACGCTCATTTAGAAAAGGTTCTCCACGAATGTCCTGCAAACAAATCCACTGCATATATGTGCCTGGTGGCCGAAAACTTCACAGCGAACGGCCTAGGTGAAGCTCTCATGTTTACAGAGATAGCTTACCTGGCAATCACAGGTGCCATCCGTACCACACCGTTAGCAACTATGGAAATCCTACTAGACCCACTTCCTCGCCACAATTTTCTGGAGATAGAGGCTAAATGGACAACCTACAGAATCATGCATATTGCCAATTACATGCAACAGATTCATACTGAGCGTAGCAGAATGCCTTTAAGCTGGGTTCATTTGTTGAAATATGAATTGGTATGAGCCACAATAGATCCGTACTGCTCGAAGTGGAGGACCGAGCGGACCCGCTCATTTTGAACCTAACCCAAGTTAACATCGAACCGTCATTTAATTTGAATTGCAATTATAAAATATAGCGACACGTCAGAATCAACTTGAAGGAAATAAATACAAACGCGAGATGAAATCATATCATCCAGTAATTTATGTACAACTTTAGGTAATAGCGAGCGATGATATCGTTGGAAACATCTGAGATAAAGAGTTTTGAGATACGATTTGATAATGGAAAAATCGATATTTGGATGTATTCAACACAGCCATAGTTTCTAAAGCCTTTCAAACTCATAGCGATCATTCTCAGATCAAGAGGCGGCACTATTACGACCACGATGAAGGTCATATTTGGTTAAAATCACAGAAAGGGTTCAGCCAATTGGAGGCAAGAGCTCTAGGTAACCAAACTACTAGAGGTATTCAGTTAATTTTTCTTTCGCCATTAAAATAGGAAACAACCAAACTACTTACTTAAATTTATTTTGTAATTTGAGTAATGATTTAGTTGAGTCAAAACTAAACTGAGCTAAGCGGACGCATACAAAAATGGTGGTACTTACGTAGTTGCATCTCCTGAATTCATCATTCTCAAGCATTTATTTTAGAGTCATCTTGGAGGGAAAAGAAGGGCCATTTATTAGTAGTCTGAGTGGACGAAGTTGGTGGTCTTGAACATACCAAGCTACCTAATTCTGTCGCATCTGTAGCTCTCAAACCATTTCACTGATTTTCTCCTCATTTGGAGTACTGAGTCACTTAGCTGTCTAATAACCAATCATTTGTTGGTAGACCTATTTCATTCAATAGATTATATTCCGTTCACACAAACTAATTATCACACTTCCCGGCTTGAAACATTTTGAATTAATTAAAGAAAGTGATAAATGGGTTTTAGTTTCACCAGATGAGTAAACTCCTGTTTTCACTAATTCAAAAAGTTTCATATTCATGGAGTTTCACTAATAAATTCAGTATTTACTTCTATTTTGTTCGCAGCTTCTAATTTGATTACTGTTTTGACACGTGAATCTTGTTAGTTCTCACCACACTTTATTTGTAATATGATATATTTTTCGTCGTTTATATTAGCATATGTTAACTACCCAGTGAGTATGATTTTTCTACTGAAATCTAATTTTATATGACGGAACAATAGACAACAGCAGTTCAAATGATGAGAGAACATGTTTTCGTTAAATTTGGAACACGTAAGTTCTCTTTGGAATTATTTGGTATTGTTGTTATAATAAGTCTTGGTGCTAAAATCGATACTTGCAGTTTATTATCGTTTGAAGAGTGTTAGATAAGAATATTAGGTTAAATGTTCCTGAGGACTCATCAATTTATCGTGCCTAGTAGGATATGCATGAGAGTCATAATTTCCATTATAATTCTGTATTTGTTTTTTTACTATCATAGCACACGTGTTAATATAAATAATAGGTACACACATGACTTAATTTCCAATAAAGTGTTGCCTACAAGACTCTCTATATATAGTTAACACCCTCTTCTGGGAGACAAATATATGATACATTTTTTTGAAGCAACCCCAAATGGCTACATTATAAGGAATGTTCAATTTTTCTTGTAGATTTTTGTATCATGCGCATATACAACTTTATCATCTGTGCCTTTATGACAAAAAGAAGAAATATAAAAGGACCTATTATAGAACCTTGAGGAACCAAAAGATCAATATCATACAGCTGCGACTGACGATACTCAACCTTCGTAAGAAATGCTTTGCGTGCAATGAGTAAAATTCAGAAGGAAGAATCAAATTTGTCTCATAAAATCAGATGCTTTCAAATACAGCGTGTCTCATTCGTTTTTTCTTCCGATTCTGAAAATTAAACTGTTAACACAAACAAATAATTATGCAATAGTATGAAAGATTATTGAAATACGAAAAAATTCTCAATGTTGCTTGGTCCATATCCCAGGATGAGGATGATTGAAAAACCTATCATTCATATACCCAATAATGGCTAAATAATTGCCGACTGAATTTAACACATAATAAAGCCGAATTTTATGACAAAAGAAGTTCTAGATGTTATCGATACAGGTTGTTTCAGAATCTGGCAACTGCCATCGAGCATTTTACTGATGATAGTAGTTAAAATAATGACGACCACCGTCAAGTTTCGTGTCATTTAATGACCGTTCAATTTTGCCACATAATTAAGCAAGTTAATAACACACTCATACCCAGTGTCCTTGTGTCGTAATAATTTGGCGAAAAAAGTGATGACCTTATAACAACCGGAAATGTTCTAACATTAGAGTTTTCTATGATGATTCCCTCAATTGGTTAACGATTGTTATTTGCGGTAACAATTGAGTGGAGGTCAACAATCATTTCCTACATGACTTCACAGGTGTTTCAGATATTTATTGGTTTATCCACAGCTATGGCTGTCATTATAAATTCAGACAACTAAACTATCAAATAACACACATTAGAACTTTGTATTTTTTCTGCAATTTGTATTTTGTTATGGCACCAATTCTTCTAGGTATCCTTCTACCACCGTCGAGGACTCCCATCCTCCGTGACGCTTCAAAGTAGTCACTTTGGTTCCTGCATTGGCCAAAAGAGTCGCCGAAGACCTTCTCAGACAGTGATCGGTGTGGAGCGCTGGTTCTTTCAGTTTCAAAAACATTGCAATTCTTGAAGGGATCTTCGATAACGTATTTATTCCCACACACCGGCTGGTTCACCTCCCAATTTTGTTAAAAAACATAA